>OX387373.1:5899032-6024032 GCA_947563465.1 Archips xylosteana
ACTGAGTGCCGCGCTTGGCCACTCTCCTAGCCGCCCTCGCAATGAGACTGGCTAAAAGTTCAGCCGCAAACAGACCCCCATAACTCGTCATAGCGGCAGGTTGCTCATCAGCAACAGGCGGCGATCCAAGTTGACGATCAGACTCAACATCAACTGCCACGAAGAAGCAGAAGGTGGGGCAGCATCCGAAGATGCCTCCTCCTCGGAGATGTACCTAAGTACCAACTCCTTATAGGAAGCCTTCCTCCTTTGCCCTTTGACCGCTTCCAGAGTACGCCCAAACGACTCTGGAAGCGCACTAATGATCTCCACGTTCCCTCAGCCACCCCATTCTAAAACAAGGCGTAATTATCAATTACTTATTGCAAGTCATTCTTTGCTTAATTATTTTTTATGAGGGTAGATTTGAATTTTCGTCGTAACTGTTCCTAGTTTTTAGTGCTTTCTGTAACTCCGCTCTGCTTGTGAACAAACACGCTTTTGCTTTGCCTGCTCCCCGTTGGGGACACGTCCCTAGGGTGTTCACAAGACGAGCGGAGGAATCAGAAGCGTTCCTCACACCGGTGTCATTCACAGGGTGCGACTTTTACGGCACAAGCCACACACACGGGCCAACATCCGGGGAAGGAGCGAGGGCTGGTGCCCCCGTCCGCTCCAAGCCGCCTTACCCCCATCACCGCTGATCGTCTGGGGGCCCGCTTCACCGGACCTTCGACCCACAGGACCTTTACCTTTACTTTAGGGGGCCTTTACCCCCACGACCCGTTTCTCATCTCAATCTTTTCTTTCGGGTATTTTTTTTTTTATATTACGTATTTTTTAAAATAATAAATGTTTTCTTTAAATTTTGTAGGCTTTATCTTCACTAGTATACGGTAGGCAGCTTAAAATTTCCCATAGCGTCACAACCTCACCGCACCCACCACACGTCCCCACTCCTTAGCCCTACAATATTTTTCAGGGTGCCCGTACTGCTGAAATTTGTTACAGCATGTAGATCTAATGTGGTCGCAAACTTCGGCTTCATCCCACTACTTAGGGCAACTAGTTTATTCCTAGCGGCCCTAGAACATTCCAAGATAACCAAGAACTTTGGACCCACCGCCTTTTGAACCCCAAACTTCAAACGAATGTCGAACCGTTCGTGTTAAGACGTTGTTCGTAAACGTCATGTTAAGGTATGTATGTTAATTCATCGTTGCATTATGCTGTACATTGCTTGCTGAATTAATTTGTAAGAAAAAATAAAACACAACTAATGTTGATTTTACACATGTAATTACGTTAGTTAGTATGTATAATAGGTAATAACGGGCTAATTTCCGCAACTCGACGTCTTTTACGCGCCTATTTTGCGTAACTTAGTTGGTATGTATACTAAACGTTGTCTACATCTACACTAATATACACTAATATTATAAAGAGGAAAGATTTGTATTTTTGTATGTAATGAATAAACTCAAAAACTCCTGGACCGATTTCAAAAATTCTTTTACCGTTAGAAAGCTACATTATCACTGAGTAACATAGGCTATATTTATTACTAGAAAAAATTAGAGATCCTCAGTAAATCTTACTAAAACCAACCCAAGGTGTAAAAAAATTAGCCATAAAATGTCTTTCATCGCATGCGCTGCAGAAAGTATTGATGATAGAACAAAAAAATATTCTACAATATTAAAGAACGTATCAATATCTACAAAAAACTTCGCGAGACCATATGACCAACTATTGTAGTTACGTCACTATTACTATTTTTTTACATTTTAAAAGATAATAGTAATGCCTATCAAAATCAGGCCATGTTATCCACACCTTTGTATTAATTCTTATCCAAACAAATTATTTCGTATTCAAGCCTGGTTCAATACCTGTTGATTTCTTTTTGAATTATCGAAATCGGACATTCCGTTCAAAAAATATTACGAAATTAAAAATGTCAATATAAATAAATGCCTTAGTTTTTATTTTGGAAATTTGGACAAACTAGCGACCCGCCCCGGCTTCGCTCGGGTGCAATTATGCATGTGTTATACATTATAAACCTTCCTCTTGAATCACTCTATCTATTAAAAAAAACCGCATCAAAATCCGTTGCGTAGTTTTAAATATCTAAGCATACAAACAGACAGACAGACAGACAGCGGGAAGCGACTATGTAGTGATTGAGTCATGTTCGTTATAATTAGCATACTTATATATAAGTTTAATTATCATTATTTATCCCAAAATGATAATAAAGATAATAGATTAGTGTAGATAAAATAAACATTCCAAATAAAATACAAATCATTTCGGTGGGACCTGCCTGCCAATTAAAAAAAACCGGCCATGTACGAGTCGGACTCGCGCACGAAGGGTTCCGTACAATTATCTATAAAAATTGCGTTTGTTGTATGGGAGCCCCCTTAAATATTTTTTCATTTTAATTTAATGAAAAAGCCACTAGAGGATTATAAGAGTAGATTATTATAGCTAGACCGTTTAAATGTGTCTTCGCCCGCGCGGTACAGGGGCTGGGGGGTATGATTAAAAAGGGGCCGAGAGAGGTGCGTTTCATATAACAATTTCATAAAACTCGCGAGATCTACTACAGCTCACAGAGCCAGCAGTCTATCCGTACTAATTCCAAACTAATATTATAAATCCGAAAGTGTACCTGTCTGTCTGTCTGTTTGTCTGTCTGTCTGTCTGTCTGAGTGTCTGTTACCTCTTCACGCTTAAGCCGCTGAACCGATTTAGATGAAATTTAGTATACAGATAGTTTGAGTCCCGGGAAAGGACATAGAATATTTTTAATCCCGGAAATCGCCCTTTAAGGAGGTGAAAAGGGGGTGAAACTTTGTTTGGAGAATCAATAACCACTTAGCCGATTTAGACGAAATTTGGTAAGCTTCCACGCATCCTTGATTGCTAGCATGCTTGCTTGCTTGCTTCCATGCCTGCTTGCATGTCTGCTTCTATGCCTGCTAGCATGCCTGCCTGCATGCTCGCTTACATGCCTGCTTGGATGCTCGCTTGCATGCTTGCTTGCATGCTTGCTTGCATGCTTGCTTGCATGCTTGCTTGGATGTTTGCTCGCATGCTCGCTAGAATCCTGCTCGGATTCTCACTTGCATGCTTGCTTTCATGCTTTCTTACAAGCTTGCTTGCTTGCATGCTGCTTGCACGCTTGCTTGCATGCTTGCTTGCATGATTGTTTGCGTGCTTGCTTGCGTGCTTGCTTGCATGCACGCTTGCTTGCATGCTTGCTTGCATGCTTGCCTGCATGCTAGCTTGGATGCTTGCTTGCATGCTCGCTAGAATCCTGCTTGGATTCTCGCTTGTATGCTTGCTTTCATGCTTTCTTGCATGCTTGCTTGCATACTGCTTGCATGCTTGCTTAAGGGTTCCTAGTTGACTACGGAACCCTAATAAATCACTCCTTTTTTCCCACCCTTAGGGTTGGATTGTTTTAAATACGCTATCTACAATCAGCGCCATCTAGGTACACTTTACGTAAATTGCTGCAAATATATTTACCCTAGTGTCCCTAGTTGCCTGAACAGATGTTCAGCAGCACTTTCCTTAAAGTAGTTAATACAATGAGTACCTAATAGATGGCGCATTTAACCATTATCTGCATTAATAATAATAAATGTAAACACGCTAAGTAACACGAGAAAGGTGCGATCCCATCAAAAACATTACATGTAAAAAGATTGAAGTCTCGCTAGGCAGTTCTAAACTGCAAAAAAGTTTTAAGATGCAATGTTAAACCAAGTCTGTTATCTTAGTCAGTACCGGGTGGTGTCCATAGAAATCGTTTTCCACAGAGTTGCTTATTAATGTATTTTTCACTTCTCATGCTCTTAAAATGTTACTTTAGTCTCTGCATATCGGGACTAAAGCTCTTTTTTGATCTCTAGGGATTAAAGTAAAAATTTTTTAATTGACTATGGAAACCCCTAAACTGCCAATCACGGTATTTGTGAATGGAGGATTATCGCCATTTTCAGTAACTGGGTATAGACAATTTTAAAGCTTTCCATAGACCGAAGCGTGCTGCGGACGCACCGTAGCGCCCTGCGCTCCGGTCTGTGGAAGCCTTTAGGGCGTGGAAATATCCTCAAAATGGCAACTGTATAAAAAAATATTTAAAAAATAATAATTTCGTGAATTACAATGAATAATTACGAATATTAATCTATTTAATTATAAAATATTAAAGATGAATTCATTTTATTTTGCACGTAAAGAAAGATTTCCTTTAGCTTAGGTGTTTTTAATTTTTTTTTTTAAAAACGCTGTCGGTTAAGCAGTTCCCTGCTCTGTCGATAAAATAGCAATCCGCACTGTCGGCAAAGCAGTGCTGGAGTGTACGGTAGATAGAGCAGTTACGTTTGAATGTTAATATGGCGTGACTTCAAAATAATGCGATGTCAGTTGCATTTAATAGTAAATAGAAAGTATAATTAGATATAATTTAACAAAGAATTGGCATATAGAAAATAAACTTAAAAAGTAGTTTCTTTATTCACGGGTAAGTGTTTCAGTTAACAATATATTTTGTGTGTGAACTTAGATCAATTAGGTTAATTTATTTGCCGATTCTAATGAATGAACAATTATCATTCTTACATGCATAGTCCAATTAGTTTTAACATAGTCTTTAAGTTGGAATCTGTTGGCTAATTATTCAAGCATTTAAAGCGTCACTTTACAAAAAAATATAAAAGAAAAGAAAAGACAGCGGAATTTTTTTTTGCTATTTGAATTTTGAACAGATGTCCATTGCTCGTATTGAGCATACGTTGTAAAAAAGCAATTTTGTACGTCGTTTTTTTCCTCGCATTCAAAGTGAAAAGTAGAGTGTTTAACGCGAGACTAAACTACCATAATGACAACTCGAATTATAGCCTCCCTCGCTATAGCTCGGGTGGCTAAATATCTCGTGTCATTATGGCTTGTTTTAGTCCCTTGTTGAACAATCTACTATTCTAGCATAACAGGTTCTACTTCGTGAGATTGAGAAAAGATTTTTTCTTCGACAAAGACGCTCACGTCTACGGGGAACTCTAAAATTAATCTTATGTAGTAGTGAAGGGGCTTCTAATGTACAATGCAGGATTTTAAAATGCAAAATTTTATTAAAATCAGTTAAGTAGTTTAGGAGTCCATCGCAGACAAACAACGTGACACGTAATTTATAATATACTAGCTGTTGCTCGCGATTCCGTCTGCAAAGAATTCGCTTATCGCTGTCCCGCGGGAACTATGCAATTTTCTGGGATAAAAACTATCCTATGTCCTTCCCAGGGTCTCAAACTATCTCCATACCAAATTTCATTTAAATCGGTTCGGCGGTTTGAGCGTCAAGAGGTAACAGACAGACAGACAGACACACTTTCGCATTTATAACATTAGTATGGATTAAGATTACGGATGACCTTCAAGTTTTTGTTAAGAGTTTCATTTTCGCTGATTACATACTTTTTGTTCACTGCACTTGCATTGTCATCCAACTTGCATAAGTATACCAAATTTTAAGTAAATCCGAACACTATCCAATTTAGGTTTGTTTGTGTTATAGTACATTGTTGTAGAGGCTGGAAAGTAAGCAATAGATGGACGAGTTTGTTCGAGGGCCGACGCGTAGCGGAGGCCCTCGAAAGTACGAGTCCATCTATTGCACTTTTGGCCGAGACTAAACATTGTGCTTTTCACGACTAATGCGAGGAAATAAAAAACGTTTCTTATAATAAAAATAAATATTTAATTAAAGTTTATGTTAATGTTTGCATGGGGGCAGTTGTTAATAGTACATTACTGCAGCGGCCGCGAAATAGGGGATTGCCGGCCGAGTAGTTATAGATGGCCGAGTGTTAACGAGGCCATCTAGAGATACGAGGCCGGCAATCCCTGTTCGTGGCCAAGGCTTGTATAGAGTTTTTCTCAAACATGCATCATCATCATCATCATTCACATCATCATCATCATCATCATCATCATCATCATCATCATCATCATCATCATCATCATCATCATCATCATCATCACCATCACCATCGTCATCGTCGTCGTCGTCGTCGTCATCATCACCATCATCATCATCATCACCATCATCATCAACATCATCATCTCATCATCACCATCACCACCATCATCATCACCATCATCATCATCATCACCCATCATAACCATCATCATCACCATCATCATCATCACCATCATCATCATCATCATCATCATCATCATCATCTCATCATCACCATCATCATCACCATCATCAACATCACCATCATCATCACATCGTCATCATCACCCATCATCACCATCATCATCATCATCTCATCATCACCATTATCATCACATCATCATCACCATCACCATCATCATCATCATCACCCATCATCACCATCATCATCACATCGTCATCATCACCCATCATCACCATCATCATCATCATCTCATCATCACCATTATCATCACATCATCATCATCATCACCATCATCATCATCATCACCCATCATCACCATCATCATCATCATCAACATCATCATCTCATCATCACCATCATCTCATCATCACCATCATCATCATCATCACCATCATCATCATCATCATCAACATCATCATCATCATCTCATCATCACCATCATCAGCATTATCATCGCACCATCATCATCATCACCACCATCACCATCATCATCACCGCCATCATCAACACCATCACCACCATCAACATCACCATCATCAAATAAGCGTAGTGGCAGAATTTCTTAAAGAACCAAAACGCAAATATTGCTTATAGTTTTTTTTTAATGGCTAAATGCTATGATGCCATAGACCTATAAACGTCATGGTATGAAACAATAGACGATCACTTTGCTGGCCTTGGCCAGCAATGTTGTATGAAATTCCATTATTGACCTCTCGTCTAGCCGCACACCACGCCGCGCCTGCATTGTGACACTTTGTGGCGTATTATAAGGAACATAACGTCAATATTTCATAGCATGTTTGAGAAAAACTCATTGTGATGTTTTTCCCTGGAAAGCTGATTTTAGTGTTCTGCGTCATTTCAGTCGGTCGGGAACTTAATCAAACATAGTTAGAGTTAATGTGAGCGGCCGTTGCGGCCGCTACGGCCGCTCACATAACTCGAACTATGTTTGATTTAGTCGCCGTCACGACGCGTCGCCGGTCGCCTTACCGGCCTAGTGGCCAGTATCAAAAACCACATAATTAAAAAAAAACTAAAAAACACGCTTTAAAAAAATAAAAATAAAAAATAAAAAAAAAGTTAATAAATTTCAATTCACTATTCTTATAGTGCAGTAAAAAAATCTTAATAAGCAATTATTATATTGTTATATCCAGATCAAAATTTGTAAACAATTCTAAATATTGATAAAATAAATAATAATAGTTTAAAATATTTTATTGTAAAATAGCGTGGGGTGCATGGTGCCAATTGTCAAGGATTATCATTTTGATAACATCTTAAAAAGCACCCCACGCTTTTTTTACAATAAAATATTTTAAACTATTATTATTTATTTTATCAATATTTAGAATTGTTTACAAATTTTGATCTGGATATAACAATATAATAATTGCTTATTAAGATTTTTTTACTGCACTATAAGAATAGTGAATTGAAATTTATTAACTTTTTTTTTATTTTTTATTTTTATTTTTTTAAAGCGTGTTTATTAGTTTTTTTAAACTATTATTTATTTTATATTTTTTAGTTACATTTTTTCACAGTGAGAGTTTCCATGTGCTAAAAAGAGACACAAAACGGTTTTTTGCTCGTCTTAAATAGAATCAGTCTATCTTATACTTGGTCTCTGGTGCGCGCGCACTGCTCTACACTACTAAACGTAAACCTCTTTCTTTCTAACTTTACCCCCCCTCACCTACAACCCCTAACCCCCCCAACCCCCTAACATCCCCCAACCCATTTCCCCAACCCCCCTCCCAAACACCTAACCCCAACCCCCACAACCTTACCCCCAACCCTCTAAACCCCCCTTAACCCCTCCTCATTTTCCAAACCCCCATCCACCTAAACCCAACCCCCAACCCCCCACCCCTCCACCTACCCCCCCTTCCAGCTCAATCATCAAACCCTTGTTACCATCTAGGCCTCTTACCCCCCTCCCCATTTCCCACAACCCCCCAAAAACCCTAACCCCCGAACCCTCCAACACCCCCACCCTATTTCCCCCAAACCCCCCCACCCCCTAACCCCAACCGCCACACCCTTACCCCCAACCCTCTAAACCCCCGACCCCCTTACCCCCACCCCATTCCCCCCACCCCCATTCCCCCCATTCCCCCCCACCCTGCCACCGACCCCCCTTCCAGCTCCATCATCAGACCCTTGTTACCATCTAGGACCAAAGTAAGTACTCGTCAAAACGAATCAAACGAGCCCAAACTCGATGGAGTTGTTTCGTTTTATTGTGGAATGCCTTTGCCCATCTTCCAGCTCCATCATCAGACCCTGGTTACCATATGGGATCAAAGTGCTCGTCAAGACGAATCAAACGAGCCCAAACTCGACGGGCTCGTGTCGTTTTATTGTGGAGTGCCTTTGGCCATCTTCCAGCTCCATCATCAGACCCTGGTTACCATCTGAGATCAAAGTGCTCGTCAAGACGAATCAAACGAGCCCAAACTCGACGGGATTGTGTTGTTTTATTACATAGTTCCTATGGCCACCATCCAGATCCATCATCAGATCAGCTCCATGTTACAATAATATTGCATTGTCATCCAATTTACACATATGTGCAAAATTTCAGCTCAATCGGAAACCGGCAAGTAGGTCAAAATCGCGCCCTAAGGAGTCGGTTACAAACATACATACAAACATACAAACATACAGGTGAAGCTAATATAAAGCGTGTAAAAATGGCGTGTACTGAGTCTCTACACTCCAAAGTACCAAGTGCCCGAGCGAAAAAGCAAGTCCGAAAGTGCAGGCATGCGCAGATCGCGCTCTCGCTCTGTCTCTCTTGCTCTACTACAGAGGATCTATAAAAGAATTTATTAATCCTGGGGGTCCTAATAAGGATAATGGGAAACTGTTATCAAATTATTGCATTGTCATCGGTCCTTGATACGTATGCAAAGTTTCAAATTAATCAGACTTCGGGAAATTGGTGAAAATTATGCTCAAAGATTCCGTTACATACATACATACATACATAGTTAGTTACAACCCAAGCTAATAAAAGCGTGTTAAAAAAATAAAAACCTTAACCTTGCAGCGCTTAAAAAGTTTAATGCTGTGGCGTTTTTCATACTTAAAAAAATTAAAGCATTTTGTGCATGTTATGCGTTTAAGGAAAAAAAACACCTCATTAAAGTCATGAATGACGCATTCTCATTGGTCAATTGAATTTCACATGCAGCAGACGATTACTTTTGATTGGTCGTTTCAGCACGCCGGGAATGAAATTCAGAAATTATCTTTAAAAAAGTCGTATCGTATTATGAAATACATATACTGATACGACCTGTTTTCGATTAGTGTAACATTGTTGTCGTGTTTGCGCGCCATAAATGAATCAGCTGTTAAATGTACATATATAGGCAGTTTTGTGTACTGGATTTAGGTTATCTATGGCCACATTTTCGAGCAGTGTCGTGAAAAATATATTTTGAGTTATGAAGGAGTCAAAAGTTGCTCCAAACGATTCGTGTGATATTACACACGGCACTGCTTCGCCAGTTCCTTCTGCTTGAACTAGGCTTGACACGCTGCCGCGTATCTAGGTTTGCACATATGTACATCAGCTGTCGCTTCACTCAGTATGAACAGCTCAATCCATCGGGTGGCGGTAGTCTTAATTTGATAAACTTGATAAACATAACTCTCCTTTGAGGCGGAAGTCGGTGGCGACATTTAAAAGCTTAAAGCACCCTTATTCAACAAACTCACAACAAACGTTATCCTGCAGTGCCTGTCTCGCTTCACTCGCGGTCGCACGCGAACACTCGCTGTTAAAGTTATTCGGTGTGTGTGTGCAGTGTTCCTACGATATAGTGCCAACTTGTGTGGTTCAGTGTCCAAGTTCATTTGTTTAATCAAATTAATGGATTAACAATCGAGTAACAGGTACGTTTCGTTAGTAATGAAAATTTTAATGATTGTGTTTATTTTATAAATAAAGTTTGCTTTGTTGTAAACGTTTTAGCCGTTCTGCTACGATAATCACAATCATGTGTCATATAAATTATTAACTGTGGAATTACCCGTATAAAGATGATGTTTACAACGCACATGACTGCAAAGTGCCTTGTTGCGTGGGTCCACATAATTACTATCTATGGAAAGTTCGTCATTTCCGCAGTATCAGCAGGTGTTTAGAAAAAGTAAAACATTTGATGTACTTAATAAAGTGATTTTTAGGGTACCGTAGTCAACTAGGAACCCTTATAGTTTCGCCATGTCTGTCCGTCTGTCTGTCTGTCTGTCTGTCTGTCTGTCTGTCTGTCTGTCCGCAGCTAAGCTCAGAGACTTTTAGTACTAGAAAACTGTAATTTGAAAAGAATATATACATTAGTCACGCCGACAAATTGGTTAAATAAAAAAACTAAAAAATTTTTTTTGGGTACCTCCCATAGACGTAAAGTGGGGGTGATTTTTTTTTTCTCGGCTAACCCTATAGTGTGGTGTATCGTTGGATAGGTCTTTTATAACCATTGGGGGGTTGCTTACATGATTTTTGTATTCAGTGATTTGTTTGCGAAATATTCTACTTTAAAGTGAAAAATTTCATTAAAATCGACCGTCCCCCTCCTCTAAAATCTAAACTGTTGCGTGGAAAAATTTGAAAAAATTCAAAATGGTAGTAAATATATTAAATTTACAAGGAAAATTAAAGCGACTAAGATTGCTTGGGAATTATTTGTAGTTTAAGAGTAAATAGTAGCCTAAGGTATTAAAAATACCGTCACTACTTTGAAAAACTCGTATCTCAAATCAGCATGTAAACAAAACTGAACCTTGATACCCGCGTAATAAAGTTCACTTTGCCAGATTAACGATTTTGAGATACGAGCTTTTTTCAAAGTATTGACGATACCTAACTTGAAAGATTCCGTACACATACGAAATCCTTAGAAAAATATTACTTGATTTTTTCGTAATGGCTACGGAACCCAATCTTGTTTACTGATATTTCACCTGCTAGCTTTTGCCCGCAACTTCCTCCGCACAGATGTTTATTTATCTATACATATAATAAATCTGTAACAAGTCGGTGTCTGTACATTGAAGATATTTGAGAAAAACTGTCACTAGGGCTATTTACTAGCGCAATAGAACCCAATACAATGTTTTTTAGAATTATTTTGTGTTTGTCTGTTTATCTATATGTTTGTTTGTCTGATTGTCTGTTTGTCTGTGCGTTTGTGCGCGCTAATCTCAGAAACTACTTAACCTAGAAGGATGCGGTTTTCACTGATATGTTGGTATTTTCTTGGATTAACATTTAGTGTTTGTTTCATTTGAATCGGTTCACAAATAAGAAAGATACGTCAGTTTTTAGAAGTAGTGACTTGGGAGTAGGTACGGTGGTGAATGTGAACGCGGGTGTGCGGGGGGGGGGGGGGGGGGGTTGCGGGGGGCGGGGTAATTTTTTTATATCGTTGAACTAAGGAGAGCCATAATTGATGAAAAAGCAAATTGGATAAAAAAAATAAGCTGCCCAAATTACTAATTCCACGAGGACGGAGTCGCGGGCAAAAGCTATTAATATAATATTTACTAACATCTTTCGTTTTCTACCCCGCGGTAAATTCCAAAAATCCGTTCTCACTGCACCTCTGTTATCCTAAAAGATGTTATCTGCCACATAAGAGAACTTTGAATTGAATATACAGGGTTATTGGTAAGTCGACCTATTTCCGTTAAGAGGTTATGGGGGAGGTCTTTTTTGTCCCATAATGCCCTATGGAAAAGTGAACCAGTTCTGAGATACTTAATTGATTTTAGTAGTGGTAGAGCCATGTTGTAGCTAGCCGCTGCATCACGAATGGGCCGGCTCGTCCGGGGCAGTACCACCCTCTCACAGAACACCGGCGTGAAGCAGCAGTAATCCTGCTTGCGTTTCGTACGGTCAGTGAGAGTGCCGGGGGCCCAATACCTCACCCCTTCCCACTCCCTCTTCCCCTATTCCCTCTCCTTTAGGGCCGACAACGCACTGGCATCGTGTAAAGCGCTGCGGGTGTCTATGGACAGTGGTGTTCATTTAACATCAGGTGACCCACTAATTCGTTTAGTCTGGCCTATCTAACATAAAAAAAAAAAAAAAAAATTAAGTTTTTTGCAAAAAGAGGCAAAAACGCATCTTCAAAATATTATTTTAAAAAAGTTGGCCCTATAAGTCAATTTTTTTTACTTATTTATGTACAAAATAAAATTGTTGTTCTTATGCAATATTAAAAGTAGAATTATCCGTAATCAATTAAAAATGCGAGTCCAAAAAGTAAAATGAAAATAGATTTTTTTATCAGGTGGCTAAACATAAATGACACAAAAACAGAAAATTTGGCGTGCAGATTGTACGTAAAAAATGTATGTATTTCTAGCTTTCTAACAAGCTATTAATAATATGATTTTTGTAAGTGGTTGCTCGAGAAAAATTATCACAAAAGCCGTAGGAAGAAAATCACGCCCGAACATAACTTAAAACTAACTCATTAAATTTACCAACAATAACTGTTTTAAACACAACTAACAACAATTAAAAACACGAGAAAATTAAGATTATTTATTTAGTTTTGCATAGTTGCTGAATTTAACCAGAGTGCATTTTGATCCAGTCCGCACCTCAACTTAGACAGGGTGGCAGTACTGGCTTAACGCGATTTGTAGTGCACTTAATCCTTTGTGTAGATTTTTGTTCTTGTGAATTTTTTTTAGGGTTCCGTACCTCAAAAGGAAAAAACGGAACCCTTATAGGATCACTTTGTTGTCCGTCCGTCTGTCTGTCAAGACCCTTTTTCTCAGGAACGCGTGGAGGTATCAAACTGAAATTTATATCAAATACTCAAGTCTACTGTCCCCTGGAGCTGTGAAAAAATCAAACATCTAAGCCACAACGCAATCAAAAGATACAGCCGTTTATGACGCAAATTCCGCATATTTTCGAAACTCGCAAGGGAATCAAAACCTACAGGGTACTTCCCGTGAACTCAGAATCTTGAAATTTGGTACAAAGCAAGGCCTTATAGCACAGATAAAGGAAAAATTGCGAAAAGCTTAAATTTTTTTGTCTGTCTGTCTATATCAGTAACCAACGCACATTTTCGACACTCGCAAGAGAATCAAAACCTACAGGGTACTTCCCGTGAACTCAGAATCTTGAAATTTGGTACAAAGCAAGGCCTTATAGCACAGATAAAAGAAAAATTGCGAAAAGCTTAAATTTTTTGTCTGTCTGTCTATATCAGAACCAATCTACAATGATCCCACACTGCGCACATTTTGCTTAGGAGCAGGGGCCTCCTAGGGGGTATGAACTGGATGTTCATACATACATATAAATTTGTATGGAACCCTCGGTGCGCGAGTCCGACTCGCACTTGGCCGGTTTTTTGATAAGATATTTATCACTTTGGAATGTCAATCAAATGGACATGTTTTTAAGGTACTTAGTAAGCTAAAAAGTGGTTATGTATTTCTTTTTTCACTATGCGAAGTCAGATCTTGATCAAAGTTCAGGAGAAGAAGCAAATTTTTATTTTTTTTGGTATATTTCCTGTCAAATGTATTTTTTTTGTGTTTCTATCGAATTCTCTCTCTCTCTCTCTCTCTAATAACAATAAATTCGTATCTTTCTCCTTCCGTCACACCACCGCTTCGAGCAACAAGGCACGGAGAGTAATGTTGGCCCCGCTCACATATCGTTAGGTTGGCACTAATTCACCCCGACACGCGAACCGGAAGCTGAATATTTGATACATTTCCGTTTCCGTCGTTAATACGCCATAACGGTCGACATTCTCGGCCAATGTAATATTCATAGGTATAAGAATATTTCAAGAGAGTTCGTTTTTTTTAACCGACTTCAATAAAGTAAGAAGTTATCAATTCGGCTGTATAATTAGGGTTCTGAACCCAAAGGGTGCCAAGGGGACCCTATTACTGAGACTCCGCTATCTGTCTCTCTGTTTGTACGTCTGTCACAAGGCTCTATTTCTTGAACCGTAATAGCTAACAACTTGAAATTGTCACCGATTATGGCGATTATATATCACTGTGGCCGCTACAATAACAAATGGCGAGTGAGCATAATCTATACCTATAAAACAGTACCGTGACTGACTGACTGACTGACAGACAACGCACAGCCTAAACCACTGGGGCTAGAGACTTGAAATTTGGCACACATGTACCTTGATTATTGTATAGGTGCACTAAGGAAGGGTTTTTCGAAATTCCCACGGGATAGGGAAATATCTCAACTTTCTTTGTTTATTTGTCTGTAGCGGAATCTCTGAAACTATTGAACCGATTTTAAAAATTCTTTCAGAATTAGAAAGCTACACTATCCATGATTGACATAGGTTACTTTTTATCCGGGAAAATCCGGGAAGTATTCATGGACGTAGAGGGTAGATGTCGCTGTCGACATGTAAATATCAGCTCTGTGTTTTATTTATTTTAAAAGCTGTAAAAAGTACTTTATTTTTGAAAGTTGAAGTGCGTCGTGTATGTACTGTTCAAACAAACATGTGATAGTGTTTTTTAAAAAAAAAACAACTATGGGAAAAAATAACTAAGTGATGGCCTTGTTAAAAACAAGTGATTAATGGTTCTTTAAGCAACAAACTGATGTCAAATTCACTAGTTTACACTTGGGTGTTTTGTATCTCCTATTTTAACCCATTAAATAACTGTGATTTTAGTTTTCCACATATAAGATTAATAACGTTCAGTGACGGTGCGATTGTTCGATGGGTGAACTTTGGACCTCGCTTGCCGACTGATGAATTCGCTCATCTACCGTGCTGTCGCGGAACTGTTTTCTGATATTGAGCTCAATCAAGGACATTTCTAACATATTTAACATGACGTCTGGAGTAAACAACAAAGTTACTGCCAGTGACCAGAAGACGGCGGCACTGGTAGCATGCTTCAAATGCAAAGCAACAGTTGACGTAAATTGTACATTATCATGCACAGTATGCAAACAACATTACGAGTTTGATTGCGCGGGCGTCTCAGAGAAGTTATACGATTTAAAAAGTAAGGAATCGAAACTAAAATGGAAATGTAAATTGTGTATTAACTTGAACTTAAATGGGAAGGATAAAATATCAATCGCAGATGCAAATGTCACCGTGAGAAAAAAACAAAAATCTCTGAAAAATAAAAGCAAATCAGCTGAAAAGGACTTACCAAGTTCGAGTCATGCCATAGAGAATTATCTAACAGTACACCCAAACACACCACAATGCAACACACAGAACCCTCCCATTACGAAATCTCCTGGTTCGAACTCTGACGATACTTGTGACGAATCACTCTCGTCACAAACCCTAATAACATCGGTCTTACTATCAAAAAGTACAGACGGATCAATTAATCAGTCATATATAATACGAGAAATGAAAGAAACAATTAGTCAACTCACCACCGCGCTGGACAGTACACAAAATGAATTAGAAAACGTAATCTTAGACAATAATGAACTGCAAAAACAAATAAAAAGACTTAATATGGAAAAAAACACATTGCAATCCCTGTGCTACTCGTCCACAGTGGAAAGGCAAAATTATAATGTAAAAGCGAAAAAAAGACACTCGTTGATGTTTCCAATCGGGTCATCCACGCCTTGTACATCAAGAACTACAGAAGGTAAAAATACACATGAGGTTGAGGACGCAAATTTTCTCTGCTTGCAACGCAGAAGTATGCTTTTGGAAGAACAACTCAAAGAAGCGGCGAGTGAAATTGGGAAATTGGGAAAACAGATAGAGATATTGTCGCAGAAATTACAACTCGCATCTATTGAAGGATTAACTACGAACGCCGTTTCATCTATCATAAAGGATACCGGGTTACCCACTTTCAGACGTAAAGAAAGGACATCAACTCCAAGCATTACAACAGAACTTAACAGAGTTCACAGCAGCAAATTATGTATAATAAGCAGTAACAAAAATAATAATATTCTTAATATAGCGTTAAGTACCTTCTAACTTTCAGATTTGTCATTATCTAGCCCCAAACTCAGGAATGGAGGAATTGTTTCGAAATATTCACTTAAAAACGGCAAATTTCACGAAAGAAGATTATTGCGTCATTCTCATTGGTGAAGTAGATTTCATAGAAACTAAAAACTATTCAGATTTGGTGCAAATGATAAATATTACATTATCAAAGTTACTCCATACTAATTTTATAATTTGCCTGCCTACCTTTAAATGTAAGGATACAGGAACTATGTATAATTCAAGGATCGAGACTTTCAATAATCTACTTTACTTGGATAATTTGAGGGATGAGTACTCTTTTGTAGTGGATTCGAATATGCAATTGTCATTTGACTATGAAATGTTTCACAGAGATTCGGGAGTCATTAAGAATAACGGCATTAGACTAATTTTTCAGGGTATTAATCAAACAATTTCTTTTATACGGGATTACAATCATACGTCAGAAGTCACAGAGCCCTTTCATGTGTATTCACCCGAGTCGGATCGGGAAACACATTCCTTTCGCGAGTAAACTGCACAAAATAAATATTCTTCACCAAAATATAGCTGGGATATTGGGTAAACGGGATATAGTGGAGGCAGCAATTAGTGAGTTACAACCACTTATGGGTGATATCGATATTGTTTGTTTGAGTGAGACATTCATAAAGGCTGGATCTATCGCAAATCTAACTTTAAATAATTACAACGTTGCTGTATCGTACTGCAGAGATAAACAAAAGAGAGGAGGCACATGTATTCTTGTGAGAACTGACCTTGATTTTGTACCCTTAAGTTCTGTAAAATCATTTTCGCGCAAGTGTGATTTTGAGGTATGTGGAGTGGAAATTCCTGTATATAATTTAATTGTGGCCTGTGTATATAGAACGCCGACGTCAAATATCAAGGTCTTTTTTAATTTACTTGACCAATTACTAAATAAAATTACCGCCAATAAAGCTAAGCAGTGGTTTGTGGGGACTGGAACATAGATTTTTTGAAAGATACTAAGCTAAAAAAAGACTTAGTATCAATTTTGTCTAATTATAACTTAAGCAATCATATACTTTCCCCTACGCGGAAAAAATCGTGTATCGATTTAATGGCAAGTAATATAATACAATGCATACCAAGAATTCATACTCTTGCTCTATCAGATCACGAAACTGGACAGACACTAACATGTAACCTAACAGTCGGAAAAAGAGTTCAGAAGAAACCTCAGTTTTGGCATGAAACAATAAGAGACTATAGTCGGGATAATTTAAATAAATTTTCTGAATGTATGTCTGCTTTAACATTTAACCAGGTTATTAGTGAGTCGGACACAAATAAAGCGTTTAATGAATTCCATGATCTGTTTACTTTGTTCTATGAATTATGTTTTCCTTTAATTAGAGTTAAAAAAATTATCAAGCCTATTATGAACAAGTGGCTCACTAAAGGGATAAAACGGTGCTGTATAAATAAGAGACAGTTGTATAAGATAGCTAATAAACATAGAGAAAATATAGAACATTTGAAAAAGTACAAAAAATATACAAAACTTTTAAAAAAATGTCTGCATAAATCGAGACAAATATCAAATAACCGACTCATTAAGATTTCGAGAAACACATGTCGAACAACATGGCAAATAATAAAAAATAACTGTGACATTAAAATTAATAACAATGAAATTGATAAAATTGTAATAGAATCTAACGAAATAACTAATCCCAATAACATAGCTGAGAGATTTAATGATTTTTTTATTGACAGTACAAACAAACCATTTCAACAACAAACAAATTACTGTAATATAGAACAAAATAGAAATAGTTTATTCCTATCTCCAGTTGGCCCATTAGACATTATAAAAGCAATAAAAGGTTTAAACAACACAAAAGCCACAGGTTATGATGGGATAAGTACCAAGGTTCTAAAATTATGCGCTAATACATTATCAGTACCCCTAAGTCATATAGCAAACGTCTCTTTCTCACAAGGTAAATTTCCGGATCGGTTAAAGTACTCCATAATCAAACCTTTGCATAAAAAAGGTTCTAAATTAGATTTAAACAACTACCGACCTATCACCTTAATACCAGTTATCTCTAAAATTTTTGAAAAAATAATGCTTGATAAGATGTTGAACTTTACGACAAAACATGAAATTTTAAGTAATAATCAATTTGGATTCAGAAAGGATAGATCAACGACTTTAGCATGTTTTGACCTGGTAAGGGACGTTACTGAAAGTCTAGACAAACAAACTCCAATAGTTGCGGTTTTACTTGATATGACTAAAGCTTTTGATTTTGTGGACCATAATACATTACTGAACAAGTTGTATAGGTTTGGTATAAGAGGTCCAGCTCTAGATTGGGCCGCTAGCTATCTCAAAGATAGAAAACAGTGTGTGGAAGTTACTAAACTAATTGATAATACTAAAATAACCTTCACTTAAAGCTACAAACTGAATCTATTTGGAGTGCCTCAGGGCAGTATTTTGGGCCCACTTCTGTTTTTATTATATATTAACGATCTGACTAAAGCCACGAGCCACAGTTGTATACTTTTTGCAGATGACACCACGCTACTTGTAAAATGTAACGATGCTGCGTCATTTGAAACAAAAATTAACGAAGCTTTAATAGAAATAATTAATTAGCTAGATAATAATAATTTACACATTAATCTCAATAAGACGACAATTTTGCAGTTTCAAACATATAAGAGTAAACATATTTCGTTAAACATTAAATACCAAAACTCTAATGTGGAGGAGGTAAAATCAACCGTATTTCTAGGATTAACTTTAGATTGTTTTTGTGATTGGAAACCTCACATTGACAGTCTGCGCATCAAACTCGATCGATTTGTATATGTATTACGCCGTGTCCGCAATGTGGTGTCCGAGGCAGCAGCTATGTCAGCGTATCATGGTTACGTGGCATCCCTTTTAAGATATGGCATTATATTGTGGGGTAATTCAGTGGATGCAAACATAATTTTTAAAATACAAAAGAAATGTATTAGGGCAATAGCCGGAGCCGACTTCCGCGAACACTGTAAACCGCTTTTTCAAAGTAAAAATGTTTTAACTTTGCCGGGCCTGTACATTTTTGAAATATGTGTTTTTGTTAGGAAACATTCATCTTATTTTAAGACTATAACTGCCAAGTCAAAGCGAGGTGCATATAGACACAAATTGTTTATGCCCAAGACAAATCTTTCCCTTGTTAAAAATAATGTTCATGGAATGGCAGTACAGATATTCAACGCACTGACCGATACTTTTAAGGAGCTGCCTATCATTATATTTAAGAAAAAGTTGTTTAATCATCTGGTCGAAAACAGTTACTACTCTATTGACGAGTTCATGACAGATTGCAAACTATAGTACTATTTATGATATTTTGTTTATTAGATTTTCATAATCAATTTTAATAACCTTTCCTATTTTTACATAATTTTTGCTTTTTCCTAATTAGTTTAATTTATACAAAATTGACTTTTAATCAAATTTTGACCATAAATTATTGTGAGTTAAAAAAAAAGCAAGTAATATCTATGCATGATAATCTAATTAGAATTGACAATTATTAATTTATAAATATTTGTACGCCATACTATGGCAAAACAAGGATTAGAGCCTATGATATTGTGTAACACCAATTTATACCCTTGTTTATGCAAAAAAAAAAAAAAAAAAAAAAAAAAAAAAAAAAAAAAAAAAAAAAAAAAAAAAAAAAACCCACGGGATAGAAATAAATTAACTCAATTTCGGGGCTGATTTTAAAAATTCTTACACGTTATGTGATATAACTATCCCCGATTGACAAAAGCTACTTTTTATTCGGGAAAATTCAAAATTCCCACGGGATAGAAAAATTTGAAATCAACTTTGAGGCTGATTTTAAAAATTCTTTCACCAACAGTAAGCCACAGTATCCTTGATTGAAACAGGGTACTTTTTCCGGGAAAATGCAAAATTCCCACGGGATAGAAATAAGTAAATTCAACTTTGGCACTGATTTTAAAAATTCTTACATATAATATGATATGACTATCCCCAATTGACATAGGCTACATTTTCTTCGGGAAAATACAAAATACCAACGTGATAGAAAAATTTGAATTCAACTTTGGGGCTGATTTTAAAAATTCTTCCACCAATAGTAAGCTACAGTATCCCTGTTTGATACAGGGTACTTTTCTCCGGAAAAAAGCAAAATTCCCACGGGATAGAAATAAGTAAATTCATCTTTGGCACTGATTTTAAAAATTATTTAATATGATTCAATATGACTATCCCCAATTGACATAGGCTACTTTTTCTTCGGGAAAATGCAAAATTCCCGCGGGATAGAAAAAACTGAATTCAACTTCGGGGCTGATTTTGAATATTCTTTCACCAATAGTAAGCTACAATATCCCTCATTGACACAGTACTTTTTCCGGAAAAATGCAAAATTCCCGCGGGATAGAAATAAGTAAATTCAACTTAGGGGCTTATTTTTAAAAATATTTTACAATTTGAAAGCTACAATATCCCTAATTGACATAGGCTACTTTTCTACGGGAAAACGCAAATTTCCTGCGGGATCGAAATAAGTAAATTCAACTTTGAAGCTGATTTTAAAAAAATTTTTAACAATTTGAAAGCTACAATATCCCTGATTGGCATAGGCTACTTTTCTACGGAAAATCGCAAAATTCCCACGGGATAGAAATAAGTGAATTGAACGTGGGGGCTGATTTTTAAAATGATTTCACTAATAAAAAGCTAGACTGTATCTGGTTTTTAAAATGTTTTGACAGTTATTTCTATCCCGCGGTATGCTGTACACTTTCCCGGGATAGAATGTTGTTGTTTCAATCAGGCCTCCTCCCAGAACGAGAACACTTGGACCTTAGTTCCCACTTGGGCCCAATGCGATTTGTACAGTGCGGGTGTATACCATTGAATTTCTTCTCAGGTGTGTGCAGCATTTCTCGCGATATTTTCCTTCACTGTAAAGCTCATGGTAAATGTGATGTCCACTGGTTTAAGGGATTAATCCAATAATAAAAAACCAAACTTTGTGAGTAGATACGAACAGATCTAGGTAAACGTCCACTCGCCACTGATGACAGATCGGAAGTGCGAGGGGAGCGCCACCGTTGCCCACGTACTACATTTAATAAACAAATCTGTATATCACATCTCTTCCTTTTTATGGATTAATTAATTGTTTTGAATATACAGTTTAGATCTATTTGGGAACAATTAAAACATTATTTTACACTTAAATCAATCTATGGAACTAAACTTCTTTACCAGATTCTTCATGCTCAACGACTTTCCATTGACCTTCTACTTTCTTTAGGTGTACGATATTCCTCCTGTATTCCTGACCCGTTTCATCATTCCTTATATTTATGTCGCTTCCTTCAGCGCTAATGACAGTATGAGGTGTTGGGTTAAATTCTGAAACTAATTTATTTTCTTTAATCAAGTTCTTGACGTATACTTTCTCCCCAATTTCTAAGTCTCTATCAACAGCTCTTCTCTTCTTGTCTTCCAATAATTTATTTTTCTCTTTTTTTTCTTTATCACGATCTCTAATTTCTAAATCATCATAATTATTTTCGATGTCTGTTAGAAAAGGTAATTTGTCTCTAAATTGTCGTCCGTAGAACAGCTCAGATGGGGATTTTCCTGTGGAGGGATGAGGTGTACTGTTATACATCATTAGGTACTTTAATAAATCGTCTTTCCAGTCTGATTTCTCGCATTGACTAATTTTTAGTCGTTTTAGAATATCTCTGTTTTGTCTCTCAACTTCGCCGTTTTGTTGAGGCCAGTACGGGATTGTGTTAAAAAGTGTAATTCCTTGTTCGGTACAGAAAGTTTTAAATTCCTGGCTACAGAATTGTCTGCCGTTGTCAGCTGTTATACTAGCAGGATTTCCGGTCCGTGAAAAGATTTTTTTTAGTATTTTTACTGTGTCTTGTGTAGTGATAGATCTCATAATTTCAATCTCTTTATATCGGCTGTAATAATCGATTATCACTAAAAGGTAATCACCAGTTGGCAGTGGACCCAAAAAATCGACGGCTGTATCCACCCAGGCTTTAGAAGGCAGTTCGCGCCTTTTCATAGGTACTGGTGGGTTAGGAGCTGAGACTAAAGTGCACCCCCTGCAATTTTTCACAGTATTTTCGGCGTCTTTGTCTATTTTTGGCCACCAGACCTTTGTGCGCAACCTAGCTTTCATGTTGACAATGCCTGGATGGCCCTCATGAGCCGCTGCTAAGACTTGGTTCCTTAATTTAGTGGGAATTACCATTTTACTTCCTCTTAATAAGACGCCATCATGTAACCAGAGTTCATGTTGAAATAACTTGTAATTATTTATTGAAGCATCCCAAGAATTATTCATCAGAGCGTCTTTGACTAATTTTAATTCATTATCGTCATTGGATGCTTCCATAATTGATTTCAAAGATAGTGCTATGGGTCGCGCGTATTGGACAATCTGGTTAATATGATGTTCGTCTTCAAAGGGGCTTTTTTTTGTGGTGGTATTTGGACACAAACGGGACAACGGGTCTGCTATATTTGATTTTCCAGGTTTATAAATTACTTTATAATCATATGCTTGTAATCGCAGAACCCAACGCTCAATTCGAGCGCAAGGCTTTGATCGTGTGCCAAATATGACTTCCAGAGGCTTATGGTCTGTGACAAGTTCAAATTTTTTCCCATACAAATACATATGAAAATGTTCAATTGCCCACACCAGAGCTAAGGCCTCTTTTTCGGTCTGGCAATACCGTTTTTCGACGTCTGTCAAACTCTTACTGCCAAAAGCAATGATGCGGGGTCCTGTGTTGTCATGCTGAATCAGTACAGACCCTAAACCTACTGGGCTAGCATCAGCGATTACTTGGGTACGATCTTTTGGGTCATAGTAACCCAGAGTGGGAATCTTGGAGAGACAGTTTTTTAATTCGTCAAAAGCTACAGCTTGTTCTTTTTGCCAAAATTCCGTGATTTTAGCATTTTTATGAACCTTTTGCCGAAGCAATTGTCGGATAGGTTCAGTTAGGGTTGATAAATTGGGGATCCATTTTCCAACAAAATTGATTAATCCCAGAAAACTTTGGATTTCTTCGATGGTTTCCGGTGGTATAAAACTCTCAATTACTTTGATGTATTTGTCGAGTGGTTTAATGCCTGATGACGAAAGCTCGTGGCCTAGAAATTGAATATTTTTTTCTTTGAAAATGCATTTATTATTGTTCAATAAAACATTGTTGTCTTTGAGCACTGTTAAAACGTGTTGAAGCCTGGCATCATGTTCCTTTTCATCACTCCCAAAGACAACGATGTCATCTATAAAATTCACGGTTCCTTCACATGTCAATAACATTTTTTCCATTATTTTTTGAAAATGTTCGGGTGCGCAAGATATTCCAAACATTAATCTTTTGTACCGGTAAAGCCCTTTACTAGTAATAAAAGTTGTAATTTCTCTACTATTTTCATGGAGTTCAACTTGGTGAAAAGCATTTTTAATATCTAATTTGGAGAAAAATTTTGCTTTTCCAAATTTAGGAATGAGTTGCTCCATGGTAGGCAAAGGATGGTTTTCTCTAATTATGGCTTTATTAGCAGCACGCATATCTAAACAAATACGAATATCATCGTCAGGCTTCAAAACCGGAACCATCGGAGAAACCCAAGAAGATGGCTTATTTACTGGTTCAATAATGTCCATATTTACCAGTTCATCTATTTTTTTATTTATTTTTGATTCTAGAGGAATTGGGACTCGTCTATATGGTTGACAAACTGGAGGAACTGTTTTATCAACAGTGATCTCTAATTGAATATCTTTGAACTTGGGGAAGTGTTTTTGCTCAATGTAGTTCACGTCAAGCCCTAGTTTTAGTACATTTAGTGAAGTGGCAGTTTCTATACCCAAAAGGTTTCTTGAACCATTCTCAATAACATAAAATTTTGTTGTTAATGATTTAGAACCGATCTTTATTTGTGCATCAAATGAGTTTGACACTTGTAATGGATGTTTGGCGCCATAAGCCAGGAACGTTTTGTCTGAAGACCTATGTTGGTTGGAAACTTTAACTTTAGATTGTTTCATGTGATCCCAAGTAGTACCGTTAATAATATTGCATCTACTACCGGAATCAATAAGCATTTTGATGTTAACTCCACCTACCTGGCAATCTATTGTTGCATCGTCATTGATGTGGCAAATATGGTCTACAGATGTAGGCTTTGTATTTTTTGGTGTTTCTACTTTGAGCCTTTTAACTTTATTGTTATAATTTGACGAGAGGTTAGTACTTTTTCTTTTATTGGCCCTTGTTCTGCAGTGTTTCTGGAAATGACCTGTGAAACCACATTTCAAGCAATTTGCAGTAATTGCAGGGCAGGAACTGCTGTCACTTTTGTGATTCTTACTGCCACATCGGCAGCAAGCATCAACCTCATTTTTAGTAAATCGTTTCGATGTTTTAGTGTCAATTTTATTAAGGCTGGTAGTTGCACTTGTGTTTTGTCTATCGTGGAACTCGTTTAGCTGCCGTTCTACAGTTTCGAGACAATTTGCCTCTGCAATGATTTTTTCAATCGTTGCTGTGTCACCAAGTACCAAAATATTCTTCCTCAATTTAGTTGAACTACACTTTTCCGTTATTTGGTCGATGAGATGTTCATCTTCCTTAGCAAAGTTACATTTTGAGCTTTGTCGTCTCAGACGAATCAAGAATTTGTCAAATTTTTCGTCAGGTTCTTGTTTCATTAATCGAAAGATGTGCCTTTCAAACAAATAACTTTGTTTAGGAGAAAAATACTCATCCAGTTTTTTTATGGCGGTATCATACAAGTCCATAGCGTCAGAATCAGTCACATGAGCTCCGGGTATATTGAAATATATGTCTTGTAGTGCCATACCTCCAGAATGTAGCAATATAGCACGTTTTTTGTTTTGGTCATTGGTGTTTGTAGCTACAAAGTACATCTCTAAAGCGCGTTTCCATCGCTCCCAACGGGACCCCATGGAAGTTGGATCACCTTCGCAATCAAATGGTTCTATTGTCGGGAGATATATTGATTGGGACATGTTGGACGATCTGCAAATAAAAGACGGTACCTTCTAGCCATAAGAATGCAAAACTATTTTAAGATTCTGGGTATAGACTTGATTTTAAATAATTACGTTCAAATTGTAATTACTATCTTTAATCAGAACACTTCTTATTCAATCAACTAGAGTAATTGATTATCGTATAAAGTTTCAAGATGTTATGAAATTTCCGTACTATACAATGTATATACTATGTATGTATATGAGATCTCATTACAGTATTTAACATAAACCACCTAGCTCATAATAGCTAAACCTGTTGGTTGCTTAAAGTTTGTTGATACTGTAGGTCATTTGATATCAAATAAGCATTTGGGACATGAACGGGGTACAGAGACAGGTTTTTTTTTTTTTTTTTTTTTCTTTTTTTTTTTTTTTTTTGCGATAGACAGTGCAAGGTACCTTCGATTTTGTTCATCACTCAGCCTTAAAAAGTTTTATGACACTAATTGATTAGTTTTAACAACAGCTTAATTTTATACATATTTATGTATTTACTTCTCAGTTAGGCATCGAAGTTATACTTTGTTAAAACGGGTAATTAACGATACTATATAATTATATCGTTGGGAAATTGGATGGTTTGATCGAAACAATGTTTCGATAGGTATCATATTTGCAAACTGATTTGGTCAACAATGGCAGTAAGTAACTAATAAGTCGCGGTCAAATATTTGAAAACACACTAAAATATAGGTGCAAAATTAAACGCTGTAAACACTTTCCGTTACGCAGTGTTGTTTACAAGTTAGTGTAATTAATTAATAGTGACTTTTCGTCGATCTACATAATATACAATACCTACATACTTCGGGCAATCACCAACGCATACCGCGCAGGGATATTTGAAGGTAGTAAGTACTAATAAACGTAAGTAAACGAATTAGGCATATTTTACATACGGGGGTAAGTGATGTAGGTAGGTAAGTACAATATCCTTAATTTGAGAAATAGTACTGAATTTCACTTGTTTATGCGTCACTTATTTCCTCCATTTTTCAAAGTTGTTTCTGCTATTTCAATTTTTTGTTGACCAATTTCAGTTAGCAGGGTACACAATTTGATATAGTTATAATTTTACTCACAACGCTTTTTCTCGTCGCCAATGTGATGTCCACTGGTTTAAGGGATTAATCCAATAATAAAAAACCAAACTTTGTGAGTAGATACGAACAGATCTAGGTAAACGTCCACTCGCCACTGATGACAGATCGGAAGTGCGAGGGGAGCGCCACCGTTGCCCACGTACTACATTTAATAAACAAATCTGTATATCACAGTAAATTTGAAGTAAACGTAATTTAGCACACGAATTCGGAATAACTCAAGAGGTCCAAGCCCGGGCTCAAACCCACGACCTTTTGCTTAAGAGACCATAGGTCAAACCACTAGGCCACCGCGGCTTACCGGCTTTAGAATTCACTATTGTCTTCGCGTACGAAGTCGCGGGCAAAAGCTAGTATCTTATATATAAAATTCTCGTGTCGCGGTGTTTGTTACCAAACTCCTCCGAAATGGTTCGACCGATTCTCATGAAATTTTGTGTGCATATCGGGTAGGTATGAGAATCAGCCAACATCTATTTTTCATACCCCTAAATGTTTATTTATTTATTTATTTATTTTCCATAACTATTCTACCATTACAGATTTTCTTAACCTAATGCGATAGAATATTAAAAAACCTTAAATTAACTTAAATAATTATAACCTATTTATTTATAATAGCACAACACAAACAGCGTTATCCTTGTGAATTCACTCAGAGAACAAGAGAAAATATCAATCCGTTAGGCTATGAGGTTAGTAGAGTGCGGATGACGCGCGTCAGCGGCGCCTCGGACAGTAGGTTGGTGCGCGCGCGCGGCTCCCGCAGCAGCTGCTGCTATGTTAAGGGTGGTTCACCCCTTAATTTTTTCCAGTAAATCGATGAACGCCGGCTGCATACACGAAAAAGGATGACGCAATGTAAGTACATGAGCGGTGTAGGCCAGTTGCAAGAGAGAGGCGAACGCGTTGCAAGAGGATGTATGAGGACGGGTTTCATTTTTTTTTGCCTCTACTCTAAGGCGGAACAACGTTCGCCGGGTCAGCTAGTAGTTAAATAAATTAATTAATTTGAAACTTGAGAAACGCTGTGCTTCACAGCACAGCCCAATCCTAAGTCTGTGTTTAGCTCAATATCCCACATTTTAGTCAGTCCATGCCATCCCGTCCGTCTCAGATGCCATAAATGCCTGAAAGGCGGCAAATTGCGTTACTGCAATCGAATTCCCCAGAAAAGGTCAGCTGATCGGATTACGTCAGGAAACCCTTTTTAAACTCCCGATAGAAATACGTGGTTTTTGTCTGTACTTATCTATTTCATACTAAATACAAAGTGAAATATAGATGCACAGAAAAAACACCAGAAAAAAGACCAATGCTGGGAATCAAACCCAGGTCCTCAGCATTCCGTGCTCGTCAGCACTCCTACACCATCACTGTTCTAGAGGTTACGACGAATTTTTCCCATACATCGTACATTTCAGTCTGTTAAATTATCACCTTATGCAGTGATAAGAGCGCATCTATGTTACACCCTCTACCGAGAGATTTCAACACTCCTTCGGAACTAACCGCTCACCAGGACAAGAGATGGCGCTACTGGCAACTTTAAACAAGTTAGCTATGAAGTATCTTTTAGTATCTATTTTTTTTTTTTAACTAGATACTAAAAGATACTTCATAGCTAACTTGTTTTGAGTGATGGTAGATAGTGGTGTGGTGGTGGTGAGGTTATCTGTATTTTTAGGGTTCCGTAGTCAACTAGGACCTAGTCAGCCATTTGCTTGTAAAAGAAAAAAAATATATACGTATAAATTAACAGAAACAAAACGAACAAAGAAAGAGTCAATGTGCCAATCTCAGATGCGCTTAATTTACTTGTCACCCATGAGTGCTACCTCAGCCTGAAGTCTTGTTGGAGCCAGGTAAGTACAAACATGTTGTATCTAGGTTGCACTTAGTGCGAGAAAGTAACTTTTACATTTCAATTTATAATTATGTCATGACTTTAGGGCACGGATCGGTGGAGGCAGATCATTCCAACACTTCGTGGCCACGTATCGAAAACTGCCGCGAAATGAAGCTGAGTGGTGCGGAGGGAAAATGAGCTGAAAGTACCTCTCCGGTCGGACCTCCGCAGACCTGGCGTGTCGCGACCAGGTCAACCTACCATACAGGTATCAGGTATCAGGATACCATTGAAAAATATAGGCGGCAGATTTATAAAATTTACTCCGGATATAAAATGTGAACTGCCGACTATAAAGAAAGAAAGAAAGAAAAATATTTATTCGTGAAACCTTAAATTAACAAATAAAAACCGGCCAAGAGCGTGTCGGACACGCCCAAGATAGGGTTCCGTAGCCATTACGAAAAAATCAAGTAATATTTTTCTAAGGATTTCGTATGTGTACGGAATCTTCAAAGTTAGGTATCGTCAATACTTTGAAAAAAGCTCGTATCTCAAAATCGTTAATCTGGCAAAGTGAACTTTATTACGGGCGCATCAAGGTTCAGTTTTGTTAAGTAGTGACGGTATGTTTAATACCTTAGGCTACTATTTACTCTTAAACTACAAATAATTCCCAAGCAATCTTAGCCGCTATAATTTTCCTTGTAAATTTAATATATTTACTACCATTTTGAATTTTTTTTAATTTTTCCACCCAACAGTTTAGATTTTAGAGGGGGGGGACGGTCGATTTTAATGAAAATTTTCACTTTAAAGTTGAATATTTCGCAAACAAATCACTGAATACAAAAATCATGTAAGCAACTCCTCAATGGTTTTAAAAGACCTATCCAACGATACCCCACACTATAGGGTTAGTCGAGAAAAAAAAAATCACCCCCACTTTACGTCTATGGGAGGTACCCTAAAAAAAATTTTTTTAGTTTTTTTTATTTAACCACTTTGTCGGCTTGACTAATATATATATTCATGCCAAATTACAGTTTTCTAGTACTAACAGTCTTAGTAAGTCTAGTACTAACAGTAGCTTAGCCGCGGACAGACAGACAGACAGACAGACAGACGGACAGACATGGCGAAACTATAAGGGTTCCTAGTTGACTACGGAACCCTAAAAACGGTAATAGACAAAACATTATCACGAAATGGTTCCAACTCAGCATGATGTCGGCCGTGAAGCTGACGCTGGTCTTCCGTTGGAAACATTTTACCCACAATTAAAACATAAACTGTTCAGTGAAACCAACAACTAAAATTTAATCAGTAAGCAAACAAAAAAATATAAAGAATAAATATAAAAATACAAAAGGCAAATATAAAAAGCATACAAGAAAACAAAACGCACAAAGGTGTCTGTATAGATCGAACGCCTTTGCCTTTTGAGTTAGACACAAACAAACAATGGCGTGGTCAATCAAAGAGTATGTAATGTAATTGTAATATTATATGGCGTATAATAATCTGAGTTTTTGCTGGATTAACGCTAAGACCATAGTGACCACTCCAGTCGGCTATTTTGGCCAAATCGAGATTCACGGCTTCAATAACATCCGGGAGATCATCAATTACACCCTGAGAATATATCTGGAGATCGTCGGCATAAAGGTGATAAGAAGAGACAAGATTATGAGAAATGGAGTTTATAAATATGGAAAATAATAGAGGCGACAGTACACCGCCCTGCGGCACTCCTGCTGACAGGCTGCACCAAGAAGAACGAGAAACTTCCTGTTCCACCTTTATGCGTTGCTGACGCCCAACCAAGTAACTACGAAACCAATCAATTACCGCAGGAGATATGTTAAGAGAACCCAAGATCCCCAGCAGAACATCAAAGTCAACATTAAACAAGTTGCTAAAATCAAGCAGCGCTAGAACCGTTAACTTTTTGCTGTCCATGCCCAACCGTATGTCATGTAATTTTGACAAGAGCGGTAGTCGTACTATGACCAGGACGGAAGCCAGACTGGAAAGGGTTAAGGAGGTCATTACGGGTTAAAAAATGTGATAATTGCCGATGCACAAGACGCTCCAAAACCTTAGATAGAAATGGGAGTATGGATATAGGACGGTAATCGGAAAAACAATTGGGATTTGACTTTTTGGGCAGTAGAATAATCTCTGCATCCTTCCATAACAAAGGAGATACATTAGAGGAAATTGAGTTATTAAGGATACTGGTAATCACTGGAAGAAGTAGGTCAAGTAATGGAAGGATCATTTTACGACTAACACGTCAACGCCGACAGCATTGGACGCAATGTATAATATGCTCTGCTTAACATCATTATCGGTAAATGAACTGAAACAGAAAGGAACAGTTGCAGGAGTTGGGATTGATGAAAGATACTTAAGGGTCGCGTCCTTTTCAGGGCCAGTAAAAGTAGCGGAAGACGAGAAATGGTGATTAAGCATATCAAAGTTAATATCGCTGGAAACAGACTTGGATTGCGACTTCCAAACTCCTAGCGTTTTAAGAAATTTCCACACTTTAGCGGGATCCCCGTTTTCAACTGATTTGTGGATGTAATGTAACGTCTTTGAGCATCCCGACAAACAGTACTGCATCGGTTTCGTAAGGCGCGATATTTCACCTTATTACGATCCGAAGAGTCTGCATTAAATCTCGATTTAGCCAAATTCTTCTTAGCAATCAACGTTCTGATTTCATCAAACAACCAAGGAGCAGGAAGATGCTTAACCTTAACCGGCCGAACCGGAGCATGAACATCATAGAGCTGAGACAAAAAACATCAACCATCAACCGAAACAGCCCCGGACACAACACCCCAGTCCATCTTCAACGCATCCTCGCGAAGCTTCTCAACATCCATTCGACCAAAATTACGCTGGAGAAGAATTTTAGGTTTAACTTTTGGAGGCCGGATTTTATAGGATAGATACAGCATAATCATGATAGGAGAAAGCATCTGCAGAGTATTGTTTAAATTTTGCAACATGAGCAAGGGAAGAAACCAGAGTGAGATCTAGAAGAGAAGAGGTACAATTTGGAAAACGGTGCGTTGCGTCAGAAGGAAGAATAGTCATATCGCAAGACCCTACAAGAGATCTTAGGCGTCTAGACCGGAAATCATCTTTGAGAAGGCAGGTATTGAAATAACCTATAATAATGTGATGCTCGTATGATGGCTTTAAGTTCTCAAGAAGTTTTTCGAAAGATGAGAAATAATCGACATGAATTGATGGAGAATAAAAGACTCCAAGAAGAACTTTTGTATGAGATAGAATTATACTTAAGAAAAGGTACTCTGCAGTGTCAGAAGGAGTCTGGGAGGGAGATGACAAACTGATAACGGAAAAGGGTATGTGAGATCGAAGGTATTATGGCAACCCCACCTCCTCCCCTACCAGATCGATCATTTCTAATTAAATTAAAACCTGGAATATTGTAAAGAGCAGATGATAAACAGGGTTTAAGCCATGATTTTGACACAAGGATGGCATGCAAGCACTCGTGCTCAAAACTTAAAAGCATGTCATTAAAGTGTGCTGGTACACTTTGAGCATTAATATGCTTCATCAAAATCGGTTCAGCCGTTTCAAAGTTATAGGCTCTTTTGTCAGCTGCGGAAGGGATCTTAGACGCATAATGGGCATTTACTTTATCTTCAAACATATCTGCGACTAAATTGCGTTGGGGGTTTTTAAAATTTTTAATTTATAGTTATTGTGTGAAAATCTTAATGCGGTTCACAGAATACATCTAAGTCACAATAGCTCTTATAGTTTTGGAAAAAAGTGGCTGTGACATACGGACGGACAAACAGACAGACATGACGAATCCATAAGGGTTCCGTTTTTTGCCATTTGGCTACGGAACCCTAAAAAGGTTATCTTTAATACATAGATTGAGCCAAGATTGGAACATTTTACGTTACTTCCATATTTATGTCGTGTGCTGTTCTTTAGATCGCGCGAGTGTAGGTACCAACATTACACGGTAATGCCTTCCGAGCATACGCTACATGATTTATGTAGTCGACCGTCGCACTTCACTGAAATTGTTGACAGTTTAGACACGCTACGTGGGTCAATAAACTTTTTTAACCCCCGACACAAAAAGAGGGGTGTTATAATTATAAGTTTGACCGCTATGTGTGTGAGTCTGTCTGTGGCATCATAACTCTTATATGGGTGAACCGATTTGGATGCAATTTTTTTTTATTTGTAAGCAGGTTTTTTGGCGATGGTTCTTAGACATGTTTTATCAAAATTGGTTCAGTCATTTTAAAGTTATCAGCGCTTTTGTATGCTGCGGAAGGAATCTTAGATTTTATTTGCTTTGGGGGTTTTTAAATTTTTAATTTATGTTTTAACCCCCTAACACATAAATAAAAATAAAACCGCCTTAAAAAAACACCCAAAAAAACTTGGAAATAAAAATTGAACCGACCACAATAAGCATGAAAATATTTTTCTACTAATCTGTTTGAAGTCGGTGCCTCAGATCGAGCCAGCAGCAGTGAACCTAGTAATTTAACTTACCTACATAGTAGGTACTATCTAAAGGGTTTCTACCACTCCTGCTAGCTCGTGCTGAGGCACCGACTTCAAACAGATTAGTAGAATAGTAGATTGTTCAACAAGGGACTAAAACAAGCCATAATGACACGAGATATTTAGCCACCCGAGCGATAGCGAGGGAGGCTATAATTCGAGTTGCCATTATGGTAGTTTAGTCCCGCGTTAAACACTCTACTTTTCACTTTGAATGCGAGGAAAAAAACGACTTACAAAATTACTTTTTTACAACGTATGCTCAATACGAGCAATGGACATCTGTTCAAAATTCAAATAGCAAAAAAAATACCGCTGTCTTTTCTTTTCTTTTATATTTTTTTGTAAAGTGACGCTTTAAATGCTTGCATAATTAGCCAACAGATTCTAACTTAAAGACTATGTTAAAACTAATTGGACTATGCATGTAAGAATGATAATTGTTCATTCATTAGAATCGGCAAATAAATTAACCTAATTGATCTAAGTTCACACACAATAGTACATTACTGCAGAGGCCGGGACTTAAGGGGTTGCCGGCCGAGTATCTAAGTTGACGGCCGAGTGGTACACGAGGCCGGCATGATACGAGGCCAGCAACCCCTGTTCCGGCCGAGGCTTGTATACTGCTTTTCTCAAACATGCACCATCATCATCATCATCATCATCATCGTCGTCGTCATCATGATGGTGATGGTGATGATGATGATGTTGATGATGATGGTGGTGATTGATGATGATGGTGATGATGATGACGATGGTGATGAATGATGATGATGATGATGGTGGTGATGATGATGATGATGGTGATGGTCATGAATGATGATGATGATGATGATGGTGGTGGTGATGATGATGGTGATGAATGATGATGATGATTGTGATGATGATGATGGTCATGAATGATGATGATGATGATGATTGTGATGAATGATGATGATGATGATGGTGATGATGATGGTGATGATGGTGATGATGATGATGATTATGACGATAACGATGATGATGATGATGATGATGGTGATGATGATGTTATGGTGAAATATTTCTCTAGGCAGATCACCATTATTAAATAAGCGTAGTGGCAGAATGTCATAATGAACCAAAACGCAAATATTGCTTATAGTTTTTTTTTAAATGGCTGAATGCTATGATGCCATAGACCTATAAACATCATGGTGCTGTGTGACATGAAACAATAGACGATCGTATTGCCGGCCTAGGCCTGCAACGGTGTATTTTGAAGCCTGTTTTAAGGAACACAACGTAAACATTACATAGCATGTTTGAGAAAAATATATTGTTAACTGAAACACTTACCCGTGAATAAAGAAACGACTTTTTAAGTTTATTTTCTATATGCCAATTCTTTGTTAAATTATATCTAATTATACTTTCTATTTACTATTAAATGCAACTGACATCGCATTATTTTGAAGTCACGCCATATTAACATTCAAACGTAACTGCTCTATCTACCGTACACTCCAGCACTGCTTTACCGACAGTGCGGATTGCTATTTTATCGACAGAGCAGGGAACTGCTTTGTCGACAGCGTTTTTAAAAAAAAAAATTAATAACACCTAAGCTAAAGGAAATCTTTCTTTACGTGCAAAATAAAATGAATTCATCTTTAATATTTTATAATTAAATAGATTAATATTCGTAATTATTCAATGTGTTTCACGAAATTATTATTTTTTAAATATTTTTTATACAGTTGTGATTTTGAGGTTATTTCCACGCCCTAAAGGCTTCCACAGACCGAAGCGCTGGGCGCTACAGTGCGTCCGCAGCGCGCTTCGGTCTGTGGAAAGCTTTAAAATTGTCTATACCCAGTTACTGAAAATGGCGATAATCCTCCATTCACAAACACCGTGATTGGCAGTTTAGGGGTTTCCATAGTCAATTAAAAAAATTTTACTTTAATCCCTTGAGATCAAAAAAGAGCTTTAGTCCCGATATGCAGAGACTAAAGTAACATTTTAAGAGCATGAGAAGTGAAAAAATATTTTCATGCTTATTGTGGTCGGTTCAATTTTTATTTCCAAGTTTTTTTGGGTGTTTTTTGAAGGCGGTTTTATTTTTATTTAAAAATTTTTATTTTTTGCTTTTTATTTGTTTCTAATGGCCTGGACTGGCACTCTTTACTGACTGTACTTTTTGCCTCTGGTTACCAAAGTACTCATCAAGACGAATCAAACGAGACCAAACTTGATGGGGTTAGGTTAGGGTTTTTAGTAGGGCATCGAAACTCGGTTCAATTTTGAAAACCCGGGTTTTCGGGTCTAAGAGTAATCAAAACCCGGGTAGACCGGTTTTTTCGAGCTTTTCGATCTTTTTGTTATAATTTTTAAAAATACAAGAAACTGTGTTCTTATATCGATTTTCTACAATAAGTACAAAATGTAAAGGATGAGGAAGGTTTAAAATAAATGAGACAGTACTTTCCAAATTACAAAAACAGTTCTAATATTTGAAAAGTCGTATAGATATTTTTAGTCTGAATATCGATTTTAAGCTTGAACGTGTCCGTTTGATGAAATCCAGGCTCCGACCAACCCTGCTCCAAACTATAATCGGATCTGAAAAGTTCCAGTCTAATCTGGAGAACCGATTCGCTGCTTTGAAAACCGCAAATAGCGATGACATTGACCGGGCCCTCGAGAATGTAGTTGGAATCCTCAGGGAGGAAGGTGTGAGATTTTGCGAATTGCGGCGTAAAGGCAGGAAGTCGAAGCTTTCGGAAGAAACACTAAGGCTCATGGAGGAACGACGTGAACACCCACCAGTTACTTCGTCAGAACGACATGCTCTAAACAGGAGAATTGGCAAACTTGTAAGATACGATCTCCGATGCTCCAACACCCGTTCAATAGAACGAGCAAAATCGGGGATCAAAGGTTTTTGTCAAATCTCTTGGAAGAAGTCATCTGACGAAGCTGACCTCTACGGATGGAGTAGTTGTTTCTTCCAGGTCTGGGATTCTTTCGGAAATTGAAAACTTCTACAGCCAGTTATACGCTACGCATGCATCTCAACCTGATCCCGAAAATGAGGAGTCCAGAGCTGCATTAACACGCCACTTTACGGAAGACTTGCCAGAAATCAGACTGGACGAAATCGCGATGGCTCTCAGACAGCTTAAAAATGGAAAAGCCCCTGGAGAAGACGGTATTACGACTGAGCTTCTGAAATCTGGTGATAAACCTATAATGAAGGAGCTCCAGAATATTTTTAATACTGTTCTTTTTGATGGGAGAACTCCAGAGGCGTGGAGTAAGAGTGTTGTCGTGTTGTTTTTCAAAAAGGGTGATAAAACTCTTTTGAAGAACCACCGACCCATTTCACTCTTAAGCCACGTCTAGCTGTTTTCGAGAGTCATCACGAACCGTCTTGCGCGAAGGCTCGACGAGTTCCAGCCCCCCGAACAGGCCGGGTTTCGATCGGGATACGGCACCATAGACCACATCCATACAGTGCGGCGGATTATACAGAAGACCGAAGAGTATAATCGGCTGCTTGTGCTTAGCGTTTGTGGACTATGAAAAGGCCTTTACTCGATCGAGATCTGGTCTGTTCTGGAATCTTTGCAGCGATGCCAAGTCGATTGGCGATACATCCAAGTGTTGAGAGGTCTGTACAACGCCGCTACTATGGCCGTCCAAGTCCAGAATCGGCAGTCTGAACAATTAACGTCCCCTTGTCTCACATCACGATGCAAGGGGATAGCCCCTTGCTTCGTGGTGTGAGACAAGGGGACGTTATATCCCCCAAATTGTTCACAAATGCATTGGATGATGTGTTCAAGACGCTGGACTGGAAGGGGCGTGGTATTAACATAAATGGCGAGTACCTCTCACACTTGCGATTTGCAGATGATATCGCCATCGTGGCGGAAACGCTGCAAGATTTGCAACATATGTTGAATGGCCTAGCTGATTCTTCTCAACGCGTTGATCTTCGGATGAACCTGGATAAAACCAAGGTTATGTTCAATGAACATGTAAGTCCGGAACCAATTGCAGTTCAAGGCAATATTCTCGAGGTTGTTAAGGAGTATGTTTACCTCGGGCAAACTATGCAATTGGGTAAAAACAACTTCGAGAAAGAGGCCAACAGAAGAATACAGCTGGGATGGGCAGCGTATGGGAAACTGCGTCAAGTCTTCACGTCGCCAATTCCTTAGAGTCTAAAGACGAAAGTCTTCAATCAGTGCGTCCTACCCGTCATCACATACGGTGCCGAAACGTGGACACTCACTGTAGGGCTGGTCCACAAATTTTAAGTTGCTCAACGTGCTATGGAAAGGGCTATGCTCGGAGTTTCTCTGAAAGATCGAATTCGTAACGAAGTGATCCGACAGAGAACCAAACTTATCGACATAGCCCACCGCATTAGCACGCTGAAGTGGCAATGGGCAGGCCATATAACCCGAAGAACCGATAACCGTTGGGGTAGACGAGTTCTTGAGTGGAGACCACGGATCGGCAAACGTAGCGTGGGACGACCTCAGACTCGGTGGAGCGATGATCTTCGCAAGGCGGCTGGCAAGAGCTGGATGAGAGTGGCCGAGGATCGTGCTCAATGGCGTGCCATGGGAGAGGCCTATGTCCAGCAGTGGACGAACGTAGGCTGATGATGATGATAGATTTTTTTAGACATTTTTTTTAGTATCACAATAATCACCAATTACTGTAAACATTAATAAAACTCTTCTTTATAATAATTAATATCCGTTTTGGATAATAATAATATATCGTACGTAACGAAACAAACAAAATGACAGAAATCTGAACTGAATTATTAGTTTTTCTTTTTACTTAAGTAATATGAACGTAAAAAAATTAGGGCATCCAAAGTTTTGTCACTCAAAGACGAGCGCAATCTATTGCCGACAATTCCAGCCGAAGAAAATATACGCTCCGGCTCGACACTAGTAGGTGGAATGGTTTTTAAATGTTTATATACCAGCGATAGGTAACGCCCTCGCTGCCGCGCTGTCGCGTACCGCCACATTTCTACCCTCAGAGTGAGTAACAAAATTAATTGAGAGATACTCACCTAGAAAGAACGTCACCGAACACTACAAACAACACTCCTCACGTTCACTCACACCGCCCGCGCCGCCGCATCGAATACGTTTACTTGTGACAGTCTAGGAACCTAGTAGGAACGTAGCAACTAAGCTTCTTTTTACGTAATAATTTATCAGAGCGTGTTATTATTCCATTTATTATTGCATTCGAAGTGGTTTATACTTAATAAATAACAAAAAGAAAAGTATTAAAAGTACCCGAAAAACCCGAGTTTTAAAAATCAAACCCGGGTTTTTTTGTAATCCTCGGAACCGGGAAAACCCGGTTTTTTCCGGACCGGGTAAACCCGGGCTCGATGCCCTAGTTTTTAGTACGGAGTTCTTATAGTCACCATCCAACTTCATTGTCAGACCCTGGTTACCATCTAGGACCAAAGTACTCGTTGAGACGAGTCAAATGAGCCGGTACTCGATGAAGTAGTGCCGTTACATTATGGAGTACCTTTGACCACCTTCCAGCTCCATCATCAGACCCTGTTTATCATTTGGAATCAAAGTACTCGTCAAGACGATTCAAATGAGCCTAAACTCAACGGGGTTGTGTCGTTTTATTACAGAGTTTTTATGGCCACCTTCCAATTCCATCATCAGATCAGCTTCATGTCACAATAATATTGCATTGTCAACTGATTTACACATGCATATGAAATATGAACTCAATCAGAAACCGGGAAGTGAGTCAAATTCAACTTGCAAGATTTGGCCCGTTGAGGAGTTCCGTTGGCCATCTGCGGTCTTCTTCATCAGATTAGTTTACCAAATGACACTTTCTGAATGCAAATGCTCGATTTGTCACCGAAAATACTAAAATCGCTTTACATTTCTTTTGAACTTTTGAAGATTTCCTTCAATTCCTCATAGATCCCATCATCAGAACTGGAGTCTGGTAACAACGGGACCAACCTTGAAGCATATATGCTTTCAAACAACGAAAGAATTTTCCAAATCGGCTCATATGACGGAGTTCTGAGGTAACACACGTTAAAAAAAACCTGTCAAGAGCATGTCGGGCCATGCTCAGTGTAGGGTTCCGTAGTTCCCGACTGTCACAATAGGCGGACTTAGAATACGTCTTTTTTAGTTAGATAGGTAGGTACAGACAGATGTTTCATCTCACGAAAGCGGGTAAGCCATACTTGTATGTTATACTTGGTTTACATTCGCGTACGAGTGGCAAGACGAACTGCGGGACGAGCCACGAGACGAGAGTGTGAACAGGCGCGCCTCGCGCCTCGTCTCGTGATTTGCCTTGATTTTGAGGCTCGCGTCCGGAGCGAGACGACGAGGCGAGGCGCGAGGCGAGGTGACGAGGCGAGAGTGTAAATCAGGTATGAAGATACACAAGCACATTGTCTCTGTGTGCGTAAGCTCGGGAGCGGGAGCGCTCAGTGTCGGTCGCATCGCCAGTCGGATCAGTCATGATGCTAGTTGGTTCGCGTCAAAATTTTTGATTGAGTACCGTCAACATGCAAAATACGAAACAGAACGCAAATTAATTTTTACCCCACTATACAACTTGTTTTAGTTAATTTAAACCCAATTTCCCACACAACACACAACAAAATTAAGTATAGTACCCACGACCGAACATAATACAACTCAAAGACCAAGGACCACCTATGAAATTGAGAGAGAGATTTGCTTGACCTAACCTAACTCAAAGCATATCCATCCCGACCCCATTAACTCAGGAAAAATCTTAACAGCGCGATGTAGAATTCAACGTTGGTGGTACAGCGCCATCTATCGGCGAATTGGGTAACTAATATACTTATGACCTAGTATGAATGTTGATGGTTTTTCAGACGTAATTCTTTATTATATGAACCGATTTCAATTATATATTTTTTTTTATTTGAAAGGAGATACTGTTTGCGTTTGTCTTATAGGTACTTAAAGAAAAAAAAAATGTTTACAGTGGCGGTTAAATTACAATCTTAGTTTAGAAATATTTTTTTACAAAAACTTAAAAACTGCTCAACTGATTAAGTTGAAAATAATTTTCCTAGAAAGTTTTTAAAAAAAAAGTTTTTATAACGCTAGGGTACTGTGAGCATGGCAATGTGTTCTGCGCATTACAATAAATATCCTTTTTTGTTAGGATTCCAGAGCTAAAATGGCAAAAACGGAACCCTTATAGTTTCGCCATGACCGTCTGTCTCTTTGTCCATCCGTGGCTTAGCTTAAAGAATATTAGTGCTAGAAAGTTTGCATGGATATAATATATAGCAATTATCCCGACAAAATGGTAAAACAACGTAGAAAAAAAAATTTAATCCAAACTGCCAGCCCTTGTCACTGTCGGAACGCACACATTCTTAAGGAGACGGAGTAGTATAATCTGTGGCTACAATCGCGGTAAGTACCAAGATTTTGTACGGGATGCAGTATCTGTTACGAAGTAACTATTAAGTAATCTGTGGTTTTACCTTGATAAGTTTGTTTTACTGTCCGCATAGTCTCTTCTGTCGCATTAGTGCTGCCGCCTATAGTTACTGCACGTTCCCTATAATACTTTTTCTAACAAAAAAGTAACTTTTTCTCACAAAAAAGTAACTTTTTCTCACAAAAGAAGAAACTTGACGTTTTCTCATCTACATCTACACTAATATTATAAAGAGGAAAGATTTGTACCTATTTTTGTATGTTTGTAATGAATAGGCTCAAAAAGTACTGGGCCGATTTAAAAAATTCTTTCACCAATAGAATGCTACATTCTTCCAATTTGACATAGGCTACATTTCATTTTGAAAAAAATTAGGGATCCTTGGTAAAATTTGAACAATGTAACCGAAGGTGTAGAAAAATGAGTCTTAAAATGTCTTTCGTCGAATGCGCTGCCAAAACTATTAGCGATAGAACAAAATAATGTACAACAATATTGAAGAACATCATAATGTCTACAAAAAACTCCGCGGTAGCATATGTCCAACTATTGTAGTTATGTCACTACAACAACTTTTTTCATTTTAAACATTAATGAAAATGCTAACCAAATTCAAACCATGCTATTTATGTGTTTATATTAATCCTTATCCAAATAAATTATTTTATGGTCAAGACCATTTAACTACCTATAAAATAGTTTTTAAATTATTTAAATTGGACTTTCCATTCAAAAGATATTACGAATTAAAAAATTCAAACAGTAAACAAAACCGCCATAGCGCCGTGGCCGTTGTTTGCGATGCAGTCTGAAAAGCGCGCCGGGCATCGCGGCGGGCGGGGTGGAGGGGGCACTGAAAATATAACTGTGGGATTTTTTTTAATATATAATTATTAAATAATAAATAATATTTTTTTAATAAATAAAAATATTTGTGAAAAAAAGTGTTTTATATCCAAATTTCCAAAAATAAATAATTGTCTACCCCGTGCGAAGCCGGGACGGGCTGCTAGTAAAAAATAAACTTAAAAAAAAAACTAAAAATCTTGAAAAAAACGTGGAATCGAACCGAGGTCGGCTGGATCCGCGACCACCCGATTTCTAATGTGCCATTATGATCTGCTCGAAGTCGGCGAAATTTAGCTTTATATTCTAATGCAAACAAAAATAGCCGGAAAACACGAGTAAAAGCGATTTTCTGAAAATGAAACATAGCTAGATCAGTTTTTCATCCCCGAAAACCCCCACATACCAAATTTCATCGAAATCGTTGGAGCCGTTTCCGAGATCCTGATTATATATATATATACATATATACAAGAATTGCTCGTTTAAAGGTAGTACCTGGGCGACCGAGCTCTGCTCGGGCAGAAACTCGGTACTAAGCGTTTTCCCAGAGATAAGACCAAGCTAGATCAATTTTTCATCCCCGAAAACCCCCACATACCAAATTTCATCGAAATCGTTGGAGCCGTTTCCGAGATCCTGATTATATATATACATATATATATACATATATATTTATATATATACATATATACAAGAATTGCTCGTTTAAAGGTATTAGATTAGATATAGAAAGATAGAAAGATTAGAAAGATAGATTAGATTAGATAGATAGATGTATCACTCTTTTCAGTTACTGATTGTACTATATGACCACGCATAACTTATTACAGAGTAGTCGGATTTTGAATATTCTTTTTTTATTGGAAAGCGTATACCCCAAGGGTGGTCCCATTTAAATTTGGAAATAATATTCTTACCCTAAGGGTAGGAAAACAGGGGTTGATTGACTAACTTTTTACAGAGTAGTCTGATTTTCATAATTGGCTAAGTAAAGTTTTTTGAAGAGGTGCTAATTATATTTTTTTTCGACAGTCGGCGTTCTGGAGATCGAGAAACTGCAGCTGTTTTATTTTTATCTCCTGTTGTTTACTGGAAATATTTTTTTAAGTGTTCGAGATGACATTTGTGAGATTTTACGGCTGACAAGCGGTTCGTGCTCAGTACTAAGAAGAAATAGAAAAAAAAACGAAGTCAACTGTCAGTTCTGTCAATGTCAAATCGTTTGCGTTTCGTTTGCTTTGCGTTTTGGTGTGCTCAGTGTGATTTTTGGACTATTTTTATCGACCTCCGCATAAAATCCGGACTTTCAATTTTACCGCATTTCTCCACGACCTAAGCACGTTAATTGGATCACGATTGAATACTTTCGATCACTATTTTGGAACTACTTCTTGGGCAACGCAAAGCAAACGAAACGCAAACGGTTATATTTCATTTGACATTGACAGAAGCGACAGTTGACTTCGTTTTTTTTCTATTTCTTCTTAGTACTGAGCACGAACCGCTTGTCAGCCGTAAAATCTCACAAATGTCAACTCGAACACTTAAAAAAATATTTCCAATAAATAAAAGGAGATAAAAATAAAACACCTGCAGTTTCTTAGTGTTGAAGTCGACCACTGTCGAAAAAAAATATAATTAGCACCTCTTCAAAAAACTTTACTTAGCCAATTCTTTTTAGGGTTCCGTAGTCAACTAGGAACCCTTATAGATTCACCATGTCTGTCCGCGGCTAAGCTCAGAGACTGTTAGTACTAGAAAACTGTTATTTAGCATGAATATATATATTAGTCACGCCGACAAAGTGGTTAAATAAAAAAAACTAAAAAAATTTTTTTTAGTGTACCTCCCATAGACATAAAGTGGAGGTGATTTTTTTTTCTCGACTAACCCTATAGTGTGGGGTATCGTTGGATAGATCTTTTAAAACCATTAGGGGGTTGCTTACATGATTTTTGTATTCAGTGATTTGTTTGCGAAATATTCAACTTTAAAGTGAAAATTTTCATTAAAATCGACCGTCCCCCCCCCCCCACCCCTCTAAAATCTAAACTGCTGGGTGGAAAAATTTGAAAAAATTCAAAATGGTAGTAAATATATTAAATTTACAAGGAAAATTATAGCGGCTAAGATTGCTTGGGAATTATTTGTAGTTTAAGAGTAAAGTACCTGGGCGACCGAGCTCTGCTCGGGCAGAAACTCGGTACCAAGCGTTTTCCCAGAGATAAGACCAAGCTAGATCAATTTTTCATCCCCGAAAACCCCCAAATACCAAATTTCATCGAAATCGTTGGAACCGTTTCCGAGATCCTGATTATATACACCGGAGGGGTGGGGGGGGGGGGGGGGGGTTGAGAGGGGGGAGGGGATGCGGGGGAGGAAGCGCGGGGGTTTTAAAGGGGGGATGAAAATTTCATTGATTTTGCCGTAGGATGCACCGTTTTCAAGATATTTGACAAAAACACCGGAGGTTTGAGTCACGTTAAACTATCGTCCGTAAACCGACTTTACAGACAACCGGCTTTTCCTGTTCTGTGCTCCCAATAGGGAACGTGCACATAGACGGTGCTGCCAACTGGTGCCATAAGGGTGCCATCAATTTGAATGTTTTACCTTGATAAGTTTGTTTTACTGTCCGCATAGTGTCTCTTCTGTCGCATTAGTGCTGCCGCCTATAGTTACTGCACGTTCCCTATAATACTTTTTCTAACAAAAAAGTAACTTTTTCTCGCAAAAAATAACTTTTTCTCACAAAAAGTAACTTTTTCTCACAAAAGAAGAAACTTGACGTTTTCTCATAAAAAATAAACTTAAAAAAAAAACTAAAAATCTTGAAAAAAAACGTGGTATCGAACCGAGGTCGGCTGGATCCGCGACCACCCGTTTTCTAATGTGCCATTATGATCTGCTCGAAGTCGGCGAAATTTAGCTTTATATTCTAATGCAAACAAAAATAGCCGGAAAACACGAGTAAAAGCGATTTTCTGAAAATGAAACATAGCTAGATCAGTTTTTCATCCCCGAAAACCCCCACATACCAAATTTCATCGAAATCGTTGGAGCCGTTTCCGAGATCCTGATTATATATATATATACATATATACAAGAATTGCTCGTTTAAAGGTATTAGATAGATAGTAGCCTAAGGTATTAAACATACCGTCACTACTTTGAAAAACTCGTATCTCAAATCAGCATGTAAACAAAACTGAACCTTGATACGCGCGTAATAAAGTTCACTTTGCCAGATGAACGATTTGGAGATACGAGCTTTTTAGGGTTCCGTAGTCAACTAGGAACCCATATAGTTTCGCCATGTCTGTCCGTCTGTCTGTCTGTCCGCGGCTAAGCTCAGAGACTGTTAGTACTAGAAAACTGTAATTTGGCATGAATATATATATATTAGTCACGCCGACAAAGTGGTTAAATAAAAAAAACTAAAAAAATTTTTTTTAGGGTACCTCCCATAGACGTAAAGTGGGGGTGATTTTTTTTTCTCGACTAACCCTATAGTATGGGGTATCGTTGGATAGGTCTTTTAAAACCATTGGGGGGTTGCTTCCATGATTTTTGTATTCAGTGATTTGTTTGCGAAATATTCAACTTTAAAGTGAAAAATTTCATTAAAATTGACCGTCCCCCCCCCCCTCTAAAATCTAAACTGTTGGGTGGAAAAATTTGAAAAAATTCAAAATGGTAGTAAATATATTAAATTTACAAGGAAAATTATAGCGGCTAAGATTGCTTGGGAATTATTTGTAGTTTAAGAGTAAATAGTAGCCTAAGGTATTAAACATACCGTCACTACTTTGAAAAACTCGTATCTCAAAACAGCATGTAAACAAAACTGAACCTTGATATGCGCGTAATAAAGGTCACTTTGCCAGATTAACGATTTTGAGATACGAGCTTTTTTCAAAGTATTGACGATACCTAACTTGGAAGATTCCGTACACATACGAAATCCTTAGAAAAATATTACTTGATTTTTTCGTAATGGCTACGGAACCCTATCTTGGGCGTGTCCGACACGCTCTTGGCCGGTTTTTATTCGTGCGTGAAGCCGGTGTTCATCGATTTATTAGACGTTGTCACGTCAAAATAATTAATTATTTAATAGGACAAAAGATCTAGTGCAAATGATTAAGGTAGTACCAAAATTGATAACTTATCTGCCGTGGTTGGCTAAGCAAGGGTATTTTATCAGATACCGCCCCGATTATCTGACCTTGTCTCAGCTAGGTGCAGTTATATCATTAAAAACATAGCCCACCTTTGACAGTCAGGTGAAAAGTTCAATAAAACCATCGATGTTTACACTAGATAGTGTTTGCAAGCTTTAATTTGTAACCAGCTAGCCGGTCGGAGAAATAAAAGAATTGGTTGTAAAAAACCGGCCAAGTGCGAGTCGGAATCGCGCACCGAGGGTTCCGTACACATTTATATTTATCTATGAACATCCAGTCTTAGTAGACCCCTGCTCCTAAGCAAAATGTGCGCAGTGTACCATACATTGTAGATTGGTTACTGATATAGACAGATAGAGAAAAAAAATATGCTTTTCGCAATTTTTCCTTTATCTGTGCTATAAGATCTTGCTTTGTACCAAATTTCAAGATTATGAGTTCACGGGAAGTACCTTGTAGGTTTTGATTCCCTTGCGAGTAGTTGCGAGTTTGAAAATATGCGGCTTAAATTGCTGTTTCTTTTGATTGCGTTGACATAGAAGTTTGATTTTGTTATAGCTTAAAGGTATTATAGACCTGAGAATTCGATATGAATTTCAATTTAATACCTCTACGCGTTCATGAGGAAAGGGGTAGTAACTTTAAAATTATTAAAAATATTTTGATTTTTTTTTCGTTTTTTTTTTTTTTTTTTTTTTTTTCTATGACTTAAGTGGCAGTGGGCAGGACACGTCGCCCGTAGAACTGACGGCCGATGGGGCCGAAAGGTTCTCGAGTGGCGTCCGCGGATCGAAAGACGCAGTGTAGGTAGGCCTCAAATAAGATGGAGCGACGACCTGGTGAAGGTAGCGGGAACGCATTGGATGCGGATGGCGCAGGGCCGATCTGTTTGGCGAGCCTTGGGGGAGGCCTATGTTCAGCAGTGGACGTCTTTCGGCTGAAATGATGATGATGATGAAAAATATTTTTATTATATGACTAGCTTTTGCCCGCGACTCTGTCCGCGTGGAATTAGTAATTTGGGCAGCTTATTTTTTTATCCAATTTGCTTTTTCTCTCTCCTCCTTTAAATTAGCCCCCCCTCCCCTTCCCCCTCCCAACCCCCCTCCACCGAACCCCCCCCCCCCCCCCCCGCACACCCGCGTTCACATTCACCTCCGCGGTAGCATATGTCCAACTATTGTAGTTATGTCACTACAACAACTTTTTTCATTTTAAACATTAATGAAAATGCTAACCAAATTCAAACCATGCTATTTATGTGTTTAGTATTAATCCTTATCCAAATAAATTATTTTATGGTCAAGACCATTTAACTACCTATAAAATAGTTTTTAAATTATTTAAATTGGACTTTCCATTCAAAAGATATTACGAATTAAAAAATTCAAACATCATCGCGCATCGCGGCGGGCGGGGTGGAGGGGGCACTGAAAATATAACTGTGGGCTGTGGGATTTTTTTTAATATATAATTAATAAATAATAAATAATAATTTTTTAATAAATAAAAATATTCGTGAAAAAAAGTGTTTTATATCCAAATTTCCAAAAATAAATAATTGTCTACCCCGTGCGAAGCCGGGACGGGCTGCTAGTGTATATATATAATCAGGATCTCGGAAACGGCTCCAACGATTTCGATGAAATTTAGTATGTGGGGGTTTTCGGGGATGAAAAACTGATCTAGCTATGTTTCATTTTCAGAAAATCGCTTTTACTCGTGTTTTCCGGCTATTTTTGTTTGCATTAGAATATAAAGCTAAATTTCGCCGACTTCGGGCAGATCATAATGGCATATTAGAAATCGGGTGGTCGAGGATCCAGCCGACCTCGGTTCGATTCCACGTTTTTTTTCAAGATTTTTAGATTTTTTTTTTAAGTTTATTTTTCATGAGAAAACGTCAAGTTTCTTCTTTTGTGAGAAAAAGTTACTTTTTTGTGAGAAAAAGTTACTTTTTTGTTAGAAAAAGTATTATAGGGAACGTGCAGTAACTATAGGCGGCAGCACTTATGTGACAGAAGAGACACTATGCGGACAGTAAAACAAACTTATCAAGGTAAAACATTCAAATTGATGCCACCCTTATGGCACCAGTTGGCAGCACCGTCTATGTGCACGTTTCCTATTGGGAGCACAGAACAGGAAAAGCCGGTTGTCTGTAAAGTCAGTTTACGGACGATATTTTAACGTGACTCATCCCCCCCCCCCCCACCCCCTCCGGTGTTTTTGTCAAATATCTTGAAAACGGTGCATCCTACGGCAAAAAAATTAAATTTTCATCCCCCCTTTAACACCCCCGCGCTCCCTCCCCCGCATCCCCTCCCCCCCCTCTCACCCCCCCCACCCCCACCCCTCCGGTGTTTTGATCTCGGAAACGGCTCCAACGATTTCGATGAAATTTGGTATTTGGGGGTTTTCGGGGATGAAAAATTGATCTAGCTTGGTCATATCTCTGGGAAAACGCTTGGTACCGAGTTTCTGCCCGAGCAGAGCTCGGTCGCCCAGGTACTTTAATATAAATATCAGCTTAATACCTCCACGCATTCCTGAGAAAAAGGGTCTTGACAGACGGACAGACGGACGGAACGGTACGGAACTCTAAAAACCGGTTGTCTGTAAAATCCATTTACGGACGATAGTTGAACGTAACAACGTCATAACAAAACATTCAAAAACAAAAATGAAACCAGGCGGTCACCCATCCAAGTACTGACCGCGCCCGACGTTGCTTAACCTCGGTGATCGGACGAGAACCGGTGTTTTGCCAAACATCTTGAAAACGGTGCATCCTACGGAAAAATCAATGAACCCCACTCCCGCACTCCCCCTCGCACCCCTCACCCCCCTCAACCCCCTCGCCCCCTCCCTTGGCCCCCGCAACCCCCGCACCCCCCGCTGCTCTCTTGTACATACTGGCCTTCGCTGCTCTGTAGGTACATGTGTACGGGACATGTAGGTACATGTACGTTACATTGCGTCATCCTTTTTCGTGTATGCAGCGCCGTTCATCGATTTATTAGACGTTGTCACGTCAATAAAAAATCTAGACAGGCGCCGAGTGTAATATTACACAAACCGCTTGGTGCCACTTTTGACCCTTCTATAACTCAAAACCTCTTTAACGTAATAGTGCATTGTGCATCTAGGGCCGTAAGTAGGGGATTACTAATGAGAGTCTATTAGAAGCCCGACGCCGAAGGCGGAGGGCTTTTAATGACTCGAGTTTGTAATCCCCTTACTGCCCGTGATACACGCAATGATTTTCATCACATTGCGAGAAAAAAAAACCAAAAATAAAATTAATTTGTTTCTAAACACTTTAATTAAATAAAATAATGGCTACCCGCCAATACAGATTGTCACTTTTTTCGAGTCACCTACCATAGATAATGTAAACTCTGTTTAGTTTAGAATTCGAAAGGTCATACGTCCAGATTCTGCCAACATGTTTAAAAAAATATTTTTACTAAAATTATTGCAAAACTATTTGATATAAATTTTAAATATAAAAATAACGAATTTTCACGAAGCTTAGATAAGTTTTGTGTTGTAAAATTTGGGTTATAGCTAAGTTTTAAAAATAATAAATAAAACGTTGGCTGACTTGAAACCTCCTTAGTCTGAATGACTTGTTTGCAAATTTTAAAACTAAAGTTAGAACTTCCTTGGGTAGAAAAACTGTACGTAAATCTATAACTCCCTTAAGAACAATTTAGGCCATTGTCATTTAGTATACAAGCATGGAATAACACCATTGACGAGCAAGTGTGATGAAAATACATAAAACTACGTGTGTTTAATTATATCCATAAGGACATCATAAACGGTTATCTATATATATAATAGTAGATTGTTCAACAAGAGACTAAAACAAGCCATAATGACACGAGATATTTAGCCACCTGAGCGAGAGCGAGGGAGGCTATAATTCGAGTTGTCATTATGGTAGTTTAGTCCCGCGTTAAACACTCTACTTTTCACTTTGAATGCGAGGAAAAAAACGACGTATAAAATTACTTTTGTACAACGTATGCTCAATACGAGCAATGCACATCTGTTCGAATCTCAAATAGCAAAAAAAAATACCGCTGTCGTTTCTTTTCTTTTATATTTTTTTGTAAAGTGACGCTTTAAATTCTTGCATAATTAGCCAACAGATTCTAACTTAAAGACTAAGATGTTAAAACTAATTGGACTATGCATGTAAGAATGATAATTGTTCATTCATTAGAATCGGCAAATAAATTAACCTAATTGATCTAAGTTCACACACAAATTATACTTTCTATTTACTATTAAATGCAACTGACATCGCATTATTTTGAAGTCACGCCAGTAGTAGGGATTCGCCGATTCCCCATCACTTTTTTTAGGTCCTTCAAGATGGCGAACTTGGGGGCGTCAAAAAAAAAAAAAAAAAAAAAAAAAAAAAGTAAAGTATGTATAAACGTGCCACACCCCACTTGGAGTGATTGGACCAGGTCTCATCACGCTCCACCCACTCTTTCAGGTACCTACGCGCTACATTATGTACTTCACTTCTAACACAATAGACGCACCTCGCCAGCGAGTCATACAAAGGATCAACCTTTCTTTTGTTCAATTCATGCAAAAAATTTTACCTGCGTTCTTACGCGGCGGTCATCGAAGGGTTCCTATGCAACTTGTAAGACGATGTTTTTTGCTATTGTTTAATAACCTAATTTTCGTTTTTGCTAAATTCATAAACTTTGGTGATTGATATAAAAACTAATCTAACCTAACCAACCTTTTTGCGTTATATAATATAATATTTAGATTAAACAGTTTGTAAAATGTTGCTGTTCTTTCAATAGTTTTTTCCTGTTAAATTCATAACTTTAATGATTAATATAAAAACTACCCTAACCTAACCTACCTTTTTGCGCTATATGTAGATTGAGATGATGATTTTGTAATTTACCAAACGAATCTTTACCTATTAATGTTAAAGTAGGGTCAAGGAAACTGAATCGCATACCATGATGGAACCTTTTCACAATCAATTTCACGATGATTTCTTTGGCCGGTGTATGGAATGTCAACATCAGCTTCTTTAGAATACATGTTTAAACTTGTACGATTGCTGTACATGCATTAAATAAAAAATGTGTTCGAGGAATCTCAAAATCAGGTTTGAACTTGTAGGAAAGCAAGCCTAGACAAAGTCGCTTTGTACCGTCTCACATAATTCACTCAAAAGTCGTTATCTACTATTGTTCAAGCACACAATCCATGCTTTGAATTGTATGCGCAGCGAATGATTTATCGTTTCCATTCATTATACGTACAAAAACAAGTTTAAACTTGAAAAAAATCCTTCCCATAAAAGGTGTTCGATGCATCCCCCACGTGCAGGGCAGGATTGAACTTGTCGAGTCGACCAAACTATAAAAGCGATGAACACACCGCACATTCATCTCATATCGCCTCAAATAATTCATCAGACAAGATCCTGTCCCTAGAGAATCGTGAAGTGCAAAGTTCAGTGTTGTAGCAGTGTTTCGTTGCTGACATGGATGTAAGTATGCAGTGTTTAATTGTATTTGTACCTACTTGTCTTAATTTTTGATTGGTTATAATATAACCTTTATCCATTACTGTGTTTACTGTGTAACTCAACTTTGCTGACCTGTTTTATATATTTTTTTTTTGCATTGTTATAGCTTTCTGAAGAAAACACATTCAAAAATTATTATTATGGTGAAAACCACGATGAAGCAAGCGATGAAGGCGAAGGCACACTCGCATACAAAATAAAAAGAGCGCTCGCTAGTAAAAGACCTGGTAACAGCATACACGGTTTCTTTGAGAAACGGAAGAAAAAGAAGGTTGCTAAAAACTCATCAAGCGTGAGCCAAGCCACAGATGACGGCGTCGCATTTATTAAATCAAATCAAGACGACGGAGCTTACGCGTCGCAGCTCGTCAAAATTGAAATATATGATTGGGCGAAAATAAAGAACGTTCCCCCAACACAACAGTGGAAACACGCAGAAGTGCGTATAAAATATTTCGCCCACTCGGAAACAGACGAACATGTTGAAAAAACAAAAGACGTAATCTACAATATTACGAAACAGTTGGCCGCCAAAAGTGATTGTGTTAATTTTACCATAGACAATGACAAATAAGTTTAAGTTTAGTTTTATTATAATTTAAATTTATTTTGATTGCATGCTTAACATTGTATACTTTTTTTCTTTAATTTAAACACTTTTGTATTCAAACTATCTCATAATTTATTATCCACAAAGACTCATTGCTGAGAACTTATTGTTAAGTAAGAACAAATTTAGTTTTATTATAATTGAAATGATTTATTTTATTGTTTTATTTATCACGTTTTCTTTCTATTTGTGATCTATAAATAATATTTTATTTACTCCTTAAAACCAAACAGATTCATAACCAAGAAAAATAAAACAGGAAATATGATTAGTTAAAAATATAATTTATTTCATAAAAATTGACTTAAAAATATTTCTTACAATTAAATCATTACATAGAGAACTCTCAGAAAACAAACTTTGAAAATCACACATAGTTTTTCCTTTATTCTTAAAATACAGATAAACTAAACAATATTCCCCACAAACTGAGGTAAAAAGGTTTTGAAATGATTTGTGATTGTAAAACCAACGCTTTGTATTCCTCTTTAAAAACCTCTTATGATAACCTTCTGGTTTTCGCCCATATGAATCGAAATATTCTCCAACACCATTAATATCTATGTAAATGGCGATCCAATGAGAGCCAGGTTTATAATCAGGATCTAAATTGCTGATAAGGTAAACAGGCAGCTGAACCAACACAGGCATTTTGTTGGATGCAAAAACATTTGATACAATATTGCAATTAATTTTGCTCAGATAGTATTTTATTTCCGATGTATCCATTATAGACTACGTTACTGATGTGATTGATTTAGTATTCATCTGTCATATTTAACTATTGTAATCAACACTTACATCACGGTTTTTATTGATTTCCACAACATTATCAAACTCTGCATAAACAATACAATTAAGTGTTGTTGTTAAAGCTCTTGCAAAACGGACTTCTAATCTGACACTTCCATGTTTAATTAAATTCCAATGTGAACTTGAACCGGCTGATAGATCTGGAGTTAAATCAAAAGCTAATAAACAAAATCCTCCACCATAGTCTTCTCTTGCTATTGCATTACCTTCATTCAAAAAATGAATATCCGTACCAGAAAACAGTGTATGGTAAGTTGATGCGATCAAACCATCCGCAAACGAGGGTTGTAATGTTTTTGAGGGAACCTGTTGTCCATCAACATATAAACTAAATAAATTTATTCCATGATTATCAAAGTTGTAAGGATTTTGCTTCAAATTGCCATTAAATGCGGAATTTTTTACAAAACCTATAATACATCTTTTAGGGACTTGTCCTAAAAATATGTTATCCAGAGTTTTAGCCTGTACGTCTGAAGAAATAGTCAAAACTTTAACTTCAGCCCGGGTGATGGGATATTTAGCTGTTGAAGTCGCCAAGACTTTTTGATGTGCTATTAATACTGAAGGATTTATTCGTGCCTTACGAATAATGAGACTGGCATCAGTAATTTTAACTTTAATTTTTACGTCTACATTATCACACATGATATTAAATGCTTCCTTACTACGAACCAATCTGATACGCATTTCGACACCATTAATTAAAAATTTGTCTTGGTTAAAAATATCACCATGTAAATGACCAATCATATCAATTTCTTTGTTCACTTTAACTAACTCCTCTCTCTTAGCAAATCCTTTATTGGTGTCATCTGTAGCATCCATTTTATGAGGAGTGTCCCCATACCACAAAGCACAGGTCAGATGAGAGTTTTTTGCTGCTGGACCATAGTTTAATAGAGTTTCCAAATATGCGCGATATGCATATGTATTATTTGGCGGTGACACTAGTTTTTGATTTAAATAAACATCTAACTGATTAAAAAGCGAATGAAGCCAATTATTAACCGGTGCAACATGAACAGTTTTTGCAATTTCATTTGAGTCCGAACTTGTTATCTTAGCTTTGATATAAAGCATGGTGTGGGACAGATCTATATAATCATCTCCAGTACCTGGCACTTGAAATTCTATTGGTCCATCATCACTTAATGATGAAATAGGTTTGTAATGAATCCACTGACCACTTTCGACACTTGTTTGAGTTGATGGTAGAGCGAATAAGTCTAACTCAGACTTGGCACATTCACATGAATGATTATGTAAAAACGACATTTTTAGACAGAAAAAATATCTTCGAAATTAGTTTTTTTTGATGACTTAGATCGTTGTCGTGGCAGGGTTTTACGCTTAATGATGCGTTTGCTTGACTTTCTAATTCTTTTATACCCTGAACCGCTCATGAGAGATTCAATTTTTTCATCGGCCTTCCTTTTCAAATTAGCGCTAGCATTTTTAAAACGTGACTTTATAGACTCTTCCATAGGGTGTGAATTCATCATATCCGATAATAATCCAACACCGGCATTTAAAGCTTCTTTCTTAACAGTTCGAAATCCACTTGACAACAAAGGTAAAACAGATCTGAATAATCCTCCCAAGAAACTACCAATTCCATGACCGCGTTGATGAGCAACACCTTTGTATACAATGCCAACTCCAGATCCAGCTTGATTCGAATAATAATGCTGGTAAGGACAAATACCGTTAATGTTTTTGCGGGTCATTTTCTACGTCTGAAATGCAGTTTAATACACGATGTACCGAACTGGAATGGTACTTTACCACCAATGCTTGTTCTTATATCTATTTCAACAGTGTCAAACTCTCTGCGCATAACAGGTACGTAGTGCGCTGGTGAAAATCCATGCATTTTGTATGCTCCATAAATGTACTTCGTTGGATCTAGAGGTATGATTCGTAATAGTGATGTCATAACATCACCTACTATCTGCGGTTGAATAATATCCGAATAAATGAAGAGCTGTGATGGTAATCCCAAGTACAAGTTAACAGGATATTTCCCATTTGGTTTTGCAGCCATATTAGTATTTGGTTCAAAACCTAACTGGAGACTTAACTGAGGTGATGCAATTAAAGATATTAGATCGGTTCCTTGAGAAGATAACCTTACGAGTTTTGATATTTCATCATATCTCAATTTTAAATGATTTTTTAATAATGGATGCTCATTAAAAGCGCTTAAAAAATTATTAATACTGTCATATGCAGTCGCAGGAATATGCGCTTTATATTCTACAACTACGGCCGAATCAGTTTTCTTGTTTGAAACCTTATCATTTTGTAAACGTGTTTTCTTTTTTACGTATAGAATGTTTTCATGTTCTTGTACATTAAACATTGTACATGGGTAATGAAACTCCACCAAACCAACGACCCATTCCCCTTCTAACTTAATAGTTTTGGGTAACTTAGTTAAGAAATTGGTTGTTAAGTTTTCAGGGTAATATGAAATGGAGCTGTTGCTCAACAGTGTCAGGTAAAAACTATCTTCACTCATATTTTTTCTAAGTCTGATGCCGGGATCCAACTATTAAACTTGTTTGGATAACCTTTCCACTTGACTAACACTTCCTTTCTACCTCTGACGCGACGAGATTGCATTATTTTATCTGTCTTGTACTTAGTGGAGGGGTCATAAAAGACTTTCTGTAGCTCTTTTGAATAAAATGTCCCTGTAATTGGTTCACCTTCTAAATCTTTCAGAGTATAAACGACCCAGGGAATTCTCCTAATAATGGAGTCAATTACAAATACTTCATCGCTCCAATTAGTTTCATAACCTTTTTGAAATATATGCTTATATTTAGTTATTCTAACATGATCACCTATTTGAAGAGAGGGACATTCATTTATATATATTTCTTTTTTCTTTTCTCCATACAAATTTTGCCAAACAGTCATGATATTATCAAAATTTACTTCGCTTGGACTCATCTTTATGCTCGAATGGTAGCTATGGTTATATGAATATAATAAATCTTGTAGGATGTCAACGTACTTATATGTATTTTTAAATGTAAAGTAACGCCACATCTTCATTTTTAGTGTTCTTTGAAATCTTTCCACTATGCTAGCTTTAATATCAGGATTATTAGTTGTGTAATAATTAATATTCCTGTTTTTAAAGTAGTCCCTTACAACTTTTGAAACAAACTCTGTACCTTTATCAGATTGAATATGACGGGGAGTGGCATTAGCTTCCGCAAAGATGCTATCAAAACAGGATTTAACAACTTCAGGTTTTTTACTCTTCATTGCGCGTGCAAAAGCATATTTACTAAACACGTCGATAACACAAAGAATATATTTGTATCCATCATTGTATTGAGTATAAGTACGCATATCACTTAAATCAGCTTGCCAAAGTTCATTATAATTAGATAAGATGTATCTATTTCTAGTAAATCGTCTATGAACAGGTTTATGTAGTGTGTATGTTTCCTGAGATTGCAACCATTTTTTTACTTCCTTTTTGTTCATTTTACCTTTCATTTTCTTCGCTAACTTATCAATGCTGCTGTATCCGGCTGGGTTCGATACATCGTAGTAAATTCTGTTAATATCTATAAGGGGATCCATTTTTCCCAATCTAATTTCCTTTTGGTCGATGTATGTGTTCTACCGGAAATCGGCGTCGATGTGTTTTTCACTTTAAATGATGAGTCTCTTGTATTTATGGATGAAGGTAGTGAATGATGCTCGTTAGTTTCTCTCTCACTATTAGCTCTGTTTATGAATTCTGAGTTAACAGGGTTACCTATACAAGATGTAGGTACTCTTATGTCTTTTAAAACTATGGCAAATTCTTCCCAACCTTTTGGTTTTGTGCGTTTTAGAGGTCTTATCACATCGTTTACTAGATCAACAATATTAGTATCTGGGATGGTGCGGTTGTTTAAAACCACTTCCCCTCCACGTTTCCACCAAATTTTATTTGTATGAAGTTTAATATTATCAATTAAAGTTATGACTTTTTGTTTATAAGATTTCGGTATTCCTTGTATGATATGAGATGGAGTAAACTCCAAAAGATAATGTTGATTTGATGTATCAGGTGGTGGTGTGGCAGCAATATTATGTTTCTGTAAGATCGGATCTACAGCTGGAGCATTGTTTACATTTTCCTCCTTTTTTATTTGCTTTGAATATAAGTCCTTATTATCATTGTTAAAGTTATCAATTCCATCCATAACTATTGGTATTTCCAAAGGTTTTCGATTTGCTTCAGCAAAATGTAAAAATCTTTGTAATGCTTGAGAATATAATGCCCATTTTTCACGATCGTTCATATTACTTTTAAGTATTTTTTGCATCTCTCCGTCTAGACGTGATGATGAGTTTTCAGTTAGATTCTCGCTGTGTTTGAGTCTTTCAATGAAATCTTGTTCTACTAATAGCATTTTTTTAGTATTCTCCATTTTGATTATGTTAAAGAGTTTATCAAAGCACTTAAAACCACACCTAATATAACCGGTTGAAATGCACCGCCTTTTTGAACAATAATGGTTTTTCTAAGTTTGTGTTTTCCCTTAGAAACTAGTTTTCGTAATATGTCTTTATGTTTACTTAATTTTGATCTTTCTTTTTTTTCCAGTGGAATTTTCCCTTTTAAAACATTATAAATACATTCGCATATAATATTGATTTCATCATCATCACAAGCTTTAAGCAAAGCTGTACGATGTTTTGGTTTGAGTACTTGTAGCGCTTCAAGTAGATGTTTATGTGTGCTCACACTTGAGTGCATCATTTAGAACTGACCAAAACTTGTTGATTCTTGTTATATTTAAATCCTTTTTTAGGAATATATACTGTGCAATATTTATCATATGGAAATATTTTAGTTTTGAAACGACATAAGTCATCCGTATTTTGTTTTAGATCAATCATGAGGTAACCATGGGCATCTTTAGTGGAATCTTTGTAAGCTTCATCTACGAATTTTGAATTTTCAGGGTAAACTTGCCGCGACAAGTGGCGAATTTGAGTTTTATCTCTAGGATTTTTAAAATATATAATGTAACTCGTGTTTAGCGAGATGTCACGCTGACCTTTTCCCTGATGAAATATATTTTGTGTAATATAAAACACACTTAAGTTTCTATGGTGGCTACCTTTCGTGAAAATGTCAACAATCCGTCCATCCGCCTCTCTCATCAAATCATCGATTATAAGAAGTTTAGGTTGCTTCCCATCAAACATGCTAATATCAGGTATTCCTTGACTATAGTTTACACTTTCCAGGTTGTACAAAGGTTGCATTTCATCATAACACCATATTACTTCCGAAAAATTGACATCGCATAGTACTTTGCAATCATTTAAAAAGTTTGTGACAAATTTTGATTTTCCACATCCGCTTGGACCAGCAACAATGGCCGTGAAAGGATGGCAAAAGTGAATCATTATTATATTATCTTTTGGTAGAAAACACGTGTTAAATGCAAACGTTTTAAGACACAAATGGTTGATGTTAAACTACTGACACGATTTTATAGTGTTATTGGGTTTTAAATCACATTAAGTGTAATGGAAAAAAAATGTGAGGAAACAAATAAAAATAAAAAAAAATTATTATTATTATTTATTTTTGTAAGAACACAAATTAAAAAAAAACATATTTTTTATTTTTGTAAATAGTCTGTTGAGAACTCTTTTACATGTCTTTGAGTTTACCAGCGCTTTCATAAAGACCTTGTTTAGCCAGAAGAATGCACCGCAAGAAACTTGACACGAAGTCATTTTTTCTAAAAACACTTTACATTTTACATTACATTACTTAAAATACACAATCACTAATGCGTTATATAAAGAAAACCCACTACGATTGTGGTCTTATTACTAAGTGCATACACAAATATTACAGAAATACATATTTGTCCTGTGCCTTGCAGTGGAACATATAGCATAGGCTGAGGAGATGATGGTACAATTAAACACAAATTAAAAAATATAAATCTTAATATCAAAAGATATAGTACAAAAAGTAATATTAAAATTGAATGTTCTTTATTCTGTAATGCCCCCAAGCAAGTGTGTCAGTGGAATTTTCTATTAAGTATCGTTTAGTATCGCTGTGAGATAAGGAAATTTTATTAATTTTTTGTGTAAATATTCTGTGTTTTATTGACCTGAACCGAAACATTTCACACAACAGATTTGTTTTTTTGAATAAACATTCTTTATAATCGTTTATGTCTAATTTTTTAGTGACACATTTATTAACTCCTTTTGCTTTCGCTATTATGTTGTTTTGTACATCCATTGCATACATTTTCGATCGAAGACCGACAAATTCTTTAAAAATTTTACCATTATTCTCATCTTTAAAAAAACCCAATCGTTTTTTATTTACCAATGGTAAACCATATTCATTGTCAGGAGGATAATCAGATGTATCAAAGTAAGAGTCTAAATCTGGTATCATATCAACGTAAAAGTTATTGGTAAATATTTGATATGCCAAACTGTCTGTGTCTGTGTAAAGTAATTTGAGGTTATCTTGATATTTGGTTTTCATGAATCCATAGTGAAATTCATACATTAAAGTTTTTGATAAATCGAGCACACAAAATCCTAAGTAAATAGGTTTGTTGTATAAAACTTTTATTTTCTTCAACTGTACTGCAACTAAATTTTCAGAAAATATAGATAGACTGTGAAATTCAGGTCTTGCTATTAAAGATTGAACGCCTTGAGTTTTTCCACGATTTTGCCAGTGGTTGAGTAATTTAACATTAACTCTCTTATGTACGTTTTCCATAGTTTTACCAAATACTGAATTATTCATTAGTTTAAAGAAGTCTTTTTCAAAATCTGAACTGGCCAAAGAACGCTTATGTGTGTTCAAATCTATGTAACGTTTCAACCACGCCTTTTGTTCAAACTTTAAAATTTTGTGAACTTTAAGCAAACGTAATCCCGATTGTAAACATTGTTTTAGATTTCTATAGTGAATAACATAATTCGTTTTGTTATATAGATTAGGAATCAACTTTTTGTCTTTAGTGTCACCTAAACATACATTTTCTGGACAGAATGGTAAATCAGAATGAAAATCGTGCAAGTTACTTGGATATTCCAAGTCAACTTCTAAAATGTATCCATGTTCTGCGTCATCGGGGACAATAAAATTTGTATTAACATCTACCCACTCAAACTTACCAGTGGGAAGATATTGCGACATTGCCCAACCGTAAAGATTATTTGCATCTAGGTACATGAGAAACGATGATGGCAAAGTACGATCATATTCAGACATAAATATGTTATTAGCTTTTGCATGCCTATTGCTACATTGAGAAATACCACCCCTTATATTATTCGCAATAAAAGTTACTTTATCAATATCCGTTAGAAGTTCTAAATTAATTTTAGTGTACATCAGCATGGCATCCCAACTCAGTCCAGGTGCTGTGTAATAATGAGCAGGATCCAATCCATATGTTTCAATACAAACATTTCTAAAATTTTCAAACACATCAGCTAATAACAAAACGTCTGTTTTTAAATAAAGGTTTGAATAATCATTCATGTTTCGGCATTTAAAGTGATTCCATACGTCGCAAGCATGTTGATAATCATTTTTTGAAATGTTACTATCATTCAATGAACTGTAAAAATCAGTGTAATCGGGGAGACTAGTTGATTTTAATGAATCAACAGAAGTCATATATTCATATGGATATACTCCTTTCCGCAATAACCGTTGGAAGTCATGTTCACAAGGAAAATTTAACCGAAGTTCTCGGAACTGTTCTGGTAATAAATTTTTGGATAAATTATCAAGGCTACTACTCATAAATTTTAGGGAATCAAGAAATTTTAATTTCATACTACGATTATTAATTAGAATTTGCTTCGAGAATGAAATGTATTTCTCCTTATTTTGTGGGATAATTTCTATGTTACCCTCTTCAAATCCAAGTCCATGTACAATAAAATGAGCATCATAGTTACTTAAATTGTGTAAAAACACAGGTACAAAATTAGGGGTTCGATATTTCTCGGAACAAGATGAGTGAACGACTCCTTCAAAGGCACCAGTATGATGGTTATGATAAATCATTGATTCGCCATTTAGATTATTTTGACAAATGTAACAAGTGTCACTTTGAACAATTCTTACTTTATCTTGTTCTGTTAAAGCTAAAGGACATTTTACACAGTTGTTCTTCTTACAAATGCTCTCTAAATCTCTTTTAATGAGCTTCATAAATGATTCGGCACAATTTTCACCCGTGTATGTTCTGTATACAGATAAACTGTTATCATATGAACATTTAATGTAGTACCCAAAACTATACACCTCATGTTCCTGGACATTAGCTGTCGAGGATTTACTCGGATCATTAACGCAAGTTTCAATGGGTTTTAAAAATGCTTCGAAATCTGCGTATATGACAAATGGAAGTCTCAATTTGCGTTCGTAATTATTAAAATATATTTTGCTAGAGGGAACTACTTCATTAAACCAATTTCTTTTAAATTCGTTTTCGGATGGCAAGTTCGTGCATACATGAAAACAATCATGGTCTTGGTGTTTCTGCAAATTTTCATGTGAAGTAAAATAAATTAAACATCCATCACAAATGTGTATTGCATGTTCTGATGTAGTCATTTGTTTTGATACTAACCGTGAAAGACTTTTTATGTAACAGTAATGTCCTTTAGCACCTTCATTTATATATAGCAAGTTTAAATGGGTGGTTTTCCTACTTTTTGTTAAGTGTAATGGACCAACAACTTGGTTTTGTTTGCTTTTTGAATCATATTCCAAACCAAAGACATTGATGCTTAGATTATTCATTCCCTCAAATTTATGAATATTATTTAGTTTCATCGGGAAAGGAATATTATCAAATTTCAATTTATTCTTATGCGATGTATATGAAGAAACCCTATTGGAGTTGTGATTAGGTGTATATAACCCCGATAAAACAGCCCAACGAAAACATTCATGGTCTTTATTTTGTATATTTATAACCGCGTTTTTGTTTTTTATATCTAATGGCAAGTCTATGTAAGATGAACCACGTAATGGATCAAATTTATTTACATTCATGTCTAAGTATTTTATTTTGGTTAGACTCCACCCACTGTCTTTTTTTTCAAAATTAATTACTTTATTTGCAATTTCATTCACAATTAATAAAAATATATCATCCTTTGCATCTCCTTTGCAAACAACATAGTTGAATGTTTGAAAGTCGAAAGTATTATTTAGTTGCTTAGTTTGCTGTGTAAAGTCTGCATTAAGAATAAAATTTACTTTTACAACAAAGTATTCTGCTACAGCTTGATCTAGTAATTTAAATACTTTGTCTTTGATATTTTTTAAAAATAACTCTGGTGTTTCTAAAAGTTGGTCAGCAATAAAGTCGGATAATATTCTATAGGTAACAATCCTATTCCCAAAAGCGGTTTCAATTAATTGAACATTTGTCAATTCTTTGATAGAACTTAACACATTATTTTTGTGAATTTTACTTTTTAAGTGACTGGAATAATATTTTCTTGGTGTTGACACGTGGCATACAGAACATTCAATTTTACCATTACTTTCTGTACTCACATTTTTATTTGCAGATGATGCAGTTGATGTTGACGCGCAGCTGGTTGATGGGTTCGGTTGTACGTGGTTTTTCTTCTTCGCCAAAGGTTCATCAGTCAATGGAGATGATCTTTTCATTGAATCACCTCGTCCTTGTCCAGCTGACAAAGATCTGTAAAAATAAAAGTATCATTAATACCTATTACAAATTATTACATAAACTAAAACATTTCAAAGTCTTATACTAACTATTTTCTTTTTTACAATGGCAGCAATATGCTTGCATTGGCAACACTCCATCAATTTCATCGGATGATGATGATGGTGATGATGCGTGTCCACTGCATGGTTCAAAGTATGGAATAATTTCCGGATCCTCTAACCATGCTATTGGTAAAACTTTCCTAATATACCACAATCGAATCAGATGATGAAATTTTTTTAAAACTACTGACTTATCCAAACTTGCAATTTCATTTCGAGATAAGTCCAAATCGAAATACATTTTAAGTAAAATTCGTCAAATACAACCAAGGAAGCGGTCACAAATGATTCACACAATAAGGGATTCGGTTTAAATACCCAAAGAACCAACCCCTACCCATTACTCCTGCCTACTAATATCAAACATGTTGTAACATGTTGGAGCCATCACAATAGCACAGTTAATATAACAATGAAAATAGTAACTTACGTTTTAGAATGGTCTCGCTCGACTTTCTCGCACAATTCGTACAAATCTTGATCTTCAACAATCTGGTCGAGTTGTTGATCGAAGTAATTACTGTTCTGCATGTTCATGATAGTTAATTGATAAGAAATGTGTTATCTAAGTCTTTATAATTATGAAATCACTAAAGTTTCCTGCTCGCACAGGTGATTTACACAGGTGTTAATTATCTTACTTAACAATAAGTTCTCAGCAATGAGTCTTTGTGGATAATAAATTATGAGATAGTTTGAATACAAAAGTGTTTAAATTAAAGAAAAAAAGTATACAATGTTAAGCATGCAATCAAAATAAATTTAAATTATAATAAAACTAAACTTAAACTTATTTGTCATTGTCTATGGTAAAATTAACACAATCACTTTTGGCGGCCAACTGTTTCGTAATATTGTAGATTACGTCTTTTGTTTTTTCAACATGTTCGTCTGTTTCCGAGTGGGCGAAATATTTTATACGCACTTCTGCGTGTTTCCACTGTTGTGTTGGGGGAACGTTCTTTATTTTCGCCCAATCATATATTTCAATTTTGACGAGCTGCGACGCGTAAGCTCCGTCGTCTTGATTTGATTTAATAAATGCGACGCCGTCATCTGTGGCTTGGCTCACGCTTGATGAGTTTTTAGCAACCTTCTTTTTCTTCCGTTTCTCAAAGAAACCGTGTATGCTGTTACCAGGTCTTTTACTAGCGAGCGCTCTTTTTATTTTGTATGCGAGTGTGCCTTCGCCTTCATCGCTTGCTTCATCGTGGTTTTCACCATAATAATAATTTTTGAATGTGTTTTCTTCAGAAAGCTATAACAATGCAAAAAAAAAATATATAAAACAGGTCAGCAAAGTTGAGTTACACAGTAAACACAGTAATGGATAAAGGTTATATTATAACCAATCAAAAATTAAGACAAGTAGGTACAAATACAATTAAACACTGCATACTTACATCCATGTCAGCAACGAAACACTGCTACAACACTGAACTTTGCACTTCACGATTCTCTAGGGACAGGATCTTGTCTGATGAATTATTTGAGGCGATATGAGATGAATGTGCGGTGTGTTCATCGCTTTTATAGTTTGGTCGACTCGACAAGTTCAATCCTGCCCTGCACGTGGGGGATGCATCGAACACCTTTTATGGGAAGGATTTTTTTCAAGTTTAAACTTGTTTTTGTACGTATAATGAATGGAAACGATAAATCATTCGCTGCGCATACAATTCAAAGCATGGATTGTGTGCTTGAACAATAGTAGATAACGACTTTTGAGTGAATTATGTGAGACGGTACAAAGCGACTTTGTCTAGGCTTGCTTTCCTACAAGTTCAAACCTGATTTTGAGATTCCTCGAACACATTTTTTATTTAATGCATGTACAGCAATCGTACAAGTTTAAACATGTATTCTAAAGAAGCTGATGTTGACATTCCATACACCGGCCAAAGAAATCATCGTGAAATTGATTGTGAAAAGGTTCCATCATGGTATGCGATTCAGTTTCCTTGACCCTACTTTAACATTAATAGGTAAAGATTCGTTTGGTAAATTACAAAATCATCATCTCAATCTACATATAGCGCAAAAAGGTAGGTTAGGTTAGGGTAGTTTTTATATTAATCATTAAAGTTATGAATTTAACAGGAAAAAACTATTGAAAGAACAGCAACATTTTACAAACTGTTTAATCTAAATATTATATTATATAACGCAAAAAGGTTGGTTAGGTTAGATTAGTTTTTATATCAATCACCAAAGTTTATGAATTTAGCAAAAACGAAAATTAGGTTATTAAACAATAGCAAAAAACATCGTCTTACAAGTTGCATAGGAACCCTTCGATGACCGCCGCGTAAGAACGCAGGTAAAATTTTTTGCATGAATTGAACAAAAGAAAGGTTGATCCTTTGTATGACTCGCTGGCGAGGTGCGTCTATTGTGTTAGAAGTGAAGTACATAATGTAGCGCGTAGGTACCTGAAAGAGTGGGTGGAGCGTGATGAGACCTGGTCCAATCACTCCAAGTGGGGTGTGGCACGTTTATACATACTTTACTTTTTTTTTTTTTTTTTTTTTTTTTTTTTTTATTTTTGACGCCCCCAAGTTCGCCATCTTGAAGGACCTAAAAAAAGTGATGGGGAATCGGCGAATCCCTACTACTCACGCCATATTAACTTTCAAACGTAACTGCTCTATCTACCGTACACTCCAGCACTGCTTTGCCGACAGCGTTTTTAAAAAAAAAAAAACAAATTAAAAAACACCTAAGCTAAAGGAAATCTTTCTTTACATGCAAAATAAAATGAATTCATCTTTAATATTTTATAATTAAATAGATTAATATTCGTAATTATTCAACGTGTTTCACGAAATTATTATTTTTTAAATATTTCTTATACAGTTGTCATTTTGAGGTTATTTCCACGCCCTAAAGGCTTCCACAGACCGAAGCGCAGGGCGCTTCAGTGCGTCCGCAGCGCGCTTCGGTCTGTGGAAAGCTTTAAAATTGTCTATACCCAGTTACTGAAAATAGCGATAATCCTCCATTCACAAACACCGTGATTGGCGGTATAGGGGTTTCCATAGTCAATTAAAAAAAAATTACTTTAATCCCAAGAGATCAAAAAAGAGCTTTAGTCCCGATATGCAGAGACTAAAGTAACATTTTAAGAGCATGAGAAGTGAAAAAAATTTTAAATAAAAAATAAAACCTTCAAAAAACATCCAAAAAACTATGAAATAATAATTGAACCGAACCGACCACAATAAGCATGAAAATATCTTTCGTCTAATCTGTTTTAAGTCGGTGCCTCAGCACGAGCCAGCAGAGTGTAGAAGCCCTATAGATAGTTGGTATGTAGGTAAGTTAGATTACTAGGTCCACTCCTGCTATATTTCATAGTTTTTTGGATGTTTTTTGAAGGAGGTTTTATTTTTTATTTAAAATTTTTTATTTTCTGCTTTTTACTTGTTTTTGTATAAAATAGATGCGTAGGATAAAATCATCAGTTTGACTTCGAAATAAGTTTATGTTGAAAATTTTATTTTTAAAACTTGACAGGGTTATGTCGTTTTATTACAGAGTTCCATGATACTTTCTGAATGCAAATGCTCGACTTGTCACCGAAAATACTAAAATCGCTATACAATTCTCTTGAATTTTTGAGGAGTTTCTTCAATTCCTCATGGATCCCATCATCAGAACTGGATTTTGGTAACAACGGGACCAACCTTGAAGCATGTGCTTTCAAACAACGAAAAAATTTTCCAAATCGGTTTATAAATGACGGAGTTCTGAGGTAACACACGTTAAAAAAAAAAAAAAAAAAAAAAGAACATACAACTGAATTGAGAACCTCCTCCTTTTTTTTGAAGTCGGTTAAAAAGAAGAAACTGACTGACTGACATATCAACGCACAGCACAAACCGCTGGGCCTAGAGATTCCAAATTTAGCACGTAGGTTCCTTATAAAGTCTAGGGGTGCACTAGAAAGGATTTTTCAAAATTCTCTCCCTAAGGGGGTGAAACGGGGGTCCAAAGTTTGTATGGGGAAACAAGATTAGTTCGATTATTTTATTCGAAACTTCACAGAAGTACTCGTGACGATAAATAATTAAACACGTGTTTCAGGTTTTTTGATAGCTTGTTTTAGTCCCTTGTTGAACAATCTACTATTATTACATGGATTAGCACATAGGATAATGCCAGGAAAATGCAGTTCCCGCGGAATGGGAATAAGTGAGTCCTATAGCCGCTAAGCCGTGGTGGCCTCGTGGTTTGACCTATGGTCTCTTAAGCAGAGGGTCGTGTGTTTGAGTCCTGGCTTGCACCTCTGAATTCCGAATCTTGTGTTAAATTACGTAAGGAAAACATCGCGAGGAAAGCTGCACACACCTGAGAAGAAATAAATGAATGGTGTGTGTGAAGATCCCTAATCGCACTGGACCTGCGTTGGAACTCTCGATCTGGGCTCTGCTAACACTGGATTATTATACCTAGTTACGGCTGTTTACGGCGTATATTTTGACATAACTACAAATTTGTACGGAACCCTCGGCAGCGAGCCCGAATCGCACTTGGTCGTTTTTTATTGTCATAGCTCTTTATTGTGATGGCACTTTTATAATAGCTTTGAACAGGCCACAGTGTTTCAGCCAAGCCTTTTACAAGTACAAAGCTACCATACATTAACGATATGAGTGTTAATTTTGCAGTATCGCTGATAAGCTTATCACGTCAGACCGGACAGATAGGGCGACCGCACGTAGTTCGGCGGCAATTGACCGTCTGACATAACGGAATTAGCTAACTTCCCAATATATACATGTACGTGTAATATATATGTACATGTAATATATATGTACGTGTTGTATACATTTGCTTCTGTTTGCTCTCCTTGTAAAAAATAAAATAAAATAAAAATAAATATACACCAACCTTCTTAGGTGAATGAGGCCTTTTTGCTAGCGTTTTAGGGTTCCGTACCTCAAAAGGAAAAAAGCAAGACCCTTTTTCTAAGGAACGCGTGGACGTATCAAGCTGAAATTATTTCAAATACTCAGGTCTACTGTCCCTTAGATCTGTGAAAAAATCAAACTTCTAAGCCAACGCAATCAAAAGATACAGCCGTTTATGCCGCAAACTTTTGACACTCGCAAGGGAATCAAAATCTACTTCCCGTGAACTCAGAATCTTGAAATTTGGTACGAAGCAACGTCTTATAGCACAGATAAAGGAAAACTTGCGAAAAGCATAAATTTTTAGTTACATTACGTTACAGTAATCTCGCAAACCAATTTAAAATGATCCCATATTGCGTACATTTTATTTGGAAGCAGGGCTCTGCTAACACTGAATTATTATAGTTACAGCTGTTTACCTAAAAATTTGTGCGGAACCCTCAATACGCGAGCCCGACTCGCACTTGACCAGTTTTTTCCTCACATTCAAAGTGAAAAGTGGAGTATTTAACGCGATACTAAACAACCATAACGACACGCGAAATAGGTGGCTAAATATCTCGTGTCTTTATGGCAAGATATTTAGTCCCTTGTTGAACAATCTACTATTAAACCCCGACACAAAAATAGGGGTGTTATAAGTTTGACCGCTATGTGTGTTTGTCGGTCTGACTGTCTCTGGCATCATAGCGGTTAAACGAGTGAACCGATTTGGACGCGGTTTTTTTGAAGTGAAACTTCTAATGCGACTTCCAACAAGCGTTGCGTTAAACCACCGTTAAACGCGGCAACGCAAGTTGACGTTTACGAGACGTTTGCGAGAGGGGTGAGGTGTGGGGGGGGATGAGGGGGTTAGGGGTGAGGGGGGTGTGGGGGTGTAGGAGGTGCAGGGGGTTCAAAGGGGGGATGAAAAATTCATTGATTTTGCCGTAGGATGCACCGTTTTCAAGATATTTGACAAAGACACCGGTTCCCGTCCGATCACCGAAGTTAAGCAACGTCGGGCGTGGTCAGTACTTGGATGGGTGACAGCCTGGTTTTTAGGGTTCCGTAGTCAACTAGGAACCCTTATAGTTTCGCCATGTCTGTCCGTCTGCCTGTCCGCGGCTAAGCTCAGAGACTGTTAGTACTAGAAAACTGTAATTTGGCATGAATATATATATTAGTCACGCCGACAAAGTGGTTAAATAAAAAAAACTAAAAAAATTTTTTGTAGGGTACCTCCCATAGACGTAAAGTGGGGGTGATTTTTTTTTTTTCGACTAACCCTATAGTGTGCGGTATCGTTGGATAGGTATTTTAAAACGATTGGGGGGTTGCTTACATGATTTTTTTGCGAAATATTCAACTTTAAAGTGAAAAATTTCATTAAAATCGACCGTACCCCCCCCCCCCCCCCCCTCTAAAATCTAAACTGATGGGTGGAAAAATTTGAAAAAATTCAAAATGGTAGTAAATATATCAAATTTACAAGGAAAATTATAGCGGCTAAGATTGATTGGGAATTATTTGTAGTTTAAGAGTAAATAGTAGCCTAAGGTATTAAACATACCGTCACTACTTTGAAAAACTCGTATCTCAAATCAGCATGTAAACAAAACTGAACCTTGAAATGCGCGGAATAAAGTTCACTTTGCCAGATTAACGATTTTGAGATACGAGCTTTTTTCAAAGTATTGACGATACCTAACTTTGAAGATTCCGTACACATACGAAATCCTTAGAAAAATATTACTTGATTTTTACACGCTTTATATTAGCTTCACCTGTATGTTTGTATGTTTGTATGTTTGTATATTTGTATGTTTGTATGTTTTTGTATGTTTGTTACCGACTCCTTAGGGCGCGATTTTGACCCACTTCCCGATTTCCGATTGAGCTGAAATTTTGCACATATGTTTAAATTGGATGACAATGCAATATTATTGTAACATGGAGCTGATCTGATAATGGAACTGGATGGTGGCCATAGGAACTATGTAATAAAACAACACAATCCCATCGAGTTTGGACTCGTTTGATTCGTCTTGACGAGCACTTTGATCTCAGATGGTAACCAGGGTCTGAAGATGGAGCTGGAAGATGGCCAAAGACACTCCACAATAAAACGACACGAGCCCGTCGAGTTTGGGCTCGTTTGATTCGTCTTGACGAGCACTTTGATCCCATATGGTAACCAGGGTCTGATGATGGAGCTGGAAGATGGCCAAAGGCACTCCACAATAAAACGAAACAACCCCATCGAGTTTGGGCTCGTTTGATTCGTTTTGACGAGTACTTTGGTCCTAGATGGTAACAAGAGTCTGATGATGGAGCTGGAAGGGGGGTAGGAGGCGGGGTTTGGGGGGAATGGGGTGGGGGTAAGGGGGTCGGGGGTTTAGAGGATTGGGGGGGGTTGTGGGAAATGGGGAGGGGGTAAGAGGCCTAGATGGTAACAAGGGTTTGATGATGGAGCTGGAAGGGGGGGTAGGTGGAGGGGTGGGGGGTGGGGGAAATGGGAGGGGAAGTGGGTTTAGGGGGTTGGAGTTAAGGGTGTGGGGTGTTGGGGGGTTCGGGGGTTAGGAAGGTTGGGGGGTTGTGGGAAATTGGGAGGGGGTAAGGGGGGTTCGGGGTTGGGGTTTTAGGGGGTTGGTGTTGGGGGTAAGGGGGGTTGGGGTTAGGGGTTTGGGGGAAGTTTGAGGAAATGGGGTGGGGGTCCGGGTTTAGGGGGTTAGGTTTAGGTGGTTGGGGGTTTGGAAAATGAAGAGGGGGTAAGGGGGAATTAGAGGGTTGGGGGTAAGGTTGTGGGAGTTGGGGTTAGGTGTTTGGTGGGGGGTTGGGGAAATGGGTTGGGGGATGTGGGGGGTTGGGTTTAGGGGGTTGGGGGGCCTCTTTTTAGCACATAGAAACTCTCACTGTGAAAAAAATGCAACTAAAAAATATTTTATTTTAATAAAAGCGTGGGGTGCTTTTTAAGATGTTATCAAAATGATAATCCTTGACAATTGACACCATGCACCCCACGCTTTTTTTACAATAAAATATTTTAAACTATTATTATTTATTTTATCAATATTTAGAATTGTTTACAAATTTTGATCTGGATATAACAATATAATAATTGCTTATTAAGATTTTTTACTGCACTATAAGAATAGTGAATTGAAATTTATTATTTTTTTTTTATTTTTTATATTTATTTTTTTAAAGCGTGTTTTTTAGTTTTTTTAAACTATTATTTATTTTCTATTTTTTAGTTGCATTTTTTTCACAGTGAGAGTTTCCATGTGCTAAAAAGAGACCCCCCAACCCCCTAAACCCAACCCCCCACATCCCCCAACCCATTTCCCCAACCCCCCACCAAACACCTAACCCCAACTCCCACAACCTTACCCCCAACCCTCTAAACCCCCCTTACCCCCCTCCTCATTTTCCAAACAATACAATAATTAATAATAATCAATAATAACAATATAATAATTGCTTATTAAGATTTTTTACTGCACTATAAGAATAGTGAATTGAAATTTAGTAATTTTTTTTTTATTTTTTATACTTATTTTTTTAAAGCGTGTTTTTTAGTTTTTTTAAACTATTATTTTTTCGTAATGGCTACGGAACCCTATCTTGGGTAACCGACACGCTCTTGGCTGGTTTTATGTTTTGAATGTTTTGTTATGATGTTGTTACGTTAAACTATCGTCCGTAAGCCGACTTTATAGACAACCAGTATTGGTCGCTAACTTAAAGGTGTGGGTATCATCATCATCATTTCAGCCGAAAGATGTCCACTGCTGAACATACGCCTCCCCCAAAGCTCGCCAAACAGATCGACCCTGCGCCATCCGCATCCAATGCGTTCCCACCCCCTTCACCAGGTCGTCGCTCCATCTTGTTGGAGGCCTACCTACACTGCGTCTTCCGGTCCGCGGACGCCACTCGAGACCCTTTCCGAGGCTTTTTTCTCGAGGCCGTCAGTTCTACGAGCGATGTGCCCTGCCCACTGCCACATAAGTCTAGCGATTTTTCGAGCTATGTCCGTGACTTTAGTAAAGTTCTTGTCGGATTTCATCATTTCTAATGCGACCACGCAGAGAAACTCCGAGCATAGCCCTCTCCATCGCCCTCTGAGTGACTTTGAGCTTTCTTATGAGGCCCATCGTTAGCGGCCACGTCTCAGTGCTATAAGTCATCGCTGGCAACACACACTGGTCAAAGATTTTGACTTGAGACACTGGGCTACATTGGATGTCAAGCTATTACGGAGCTTCCCGAACGCTGCCCAGCCGAGCGTGTAACAAATGATAGAGCCATATTAGTGACCGATTTATTAGGGAATCAATTTAGCCGTTAATAGAGGACGTGGTGGCGAATTGATTGTATCTAATGAGGTTTGTAAGAGAGAGCAAGATCGAAATTGACTGCAAATTGAAAGCAGCAAGAAAAGGGGGCTTCCATACAACAAACGTGATTTTTTGCTCGTTTTTGCTCGATATTGATAACGGCAACAGGTTTAATACCTAAGTCACTTAATGATAATTTTTTTTTAATAATCCCCTACACAAAAAGAAGGGTGTTATAAGTTTGGCCGCTATGTGTGTGTGTGTGTCTGTCTGTGGCATCATAGCTCTTAAACGGGTGAACCGATTTAGATACGGTTTTTGAAGTGAAACTTCTAATGCGAATTCCAACAACGCTACCATGGACCCTTATGAAAGCATTAGTTTCAGTACTGCCGAATCAAGTAATATATTGTATATATTACTTGCTCCGGCAATGTATATATACTATATTATACATTGTATATATGTACTAACGGATGATAAAAACCTCTCTGTCTGTAAAGTCGGTTTACGGACGATAGTTTAACGTCACAACGTCATAACAAAACATTCAAAAAAATTTTAAATAAAAATAAAACCTCCTTCAAAAAAACCGGCCAAGAGCGTGTCGGACACGCCCAAGATAGGGTTCCGTAGCCATTACGAAAAAATCAAGTAATATTTTTCTAAGGATTTCGTACGTGTACGGAATCTTCCAAGTTAGGTATCGTCAATACTTTGAAAAAAGCTCGTATCTCAAAATCGTTAATCTGGCAAAGTGAACTTTATTACGCGCATTTCAAGGTTCAGTTTTGTTTACAGGCTGATTTGAGATACGAGTTTTTCAAAGTAGTGACGGTATGTTTAATACCTTAGGCTACTATTTACTCTTAAACTACAAATAATTCCCAAGCAATCTTGGCCGCTATAATATTCCTTGTAAATTTAATATATTTACTACCATTTTGAATTTTTTCAAATTTTTCCACCCAACAGTTTATATTTTAGAGGGGGACGGGGGACGGTCGATTTTAATGAAATTTTTCACTTTAATGTTGAATATATCGCAAACAAATCACTGAATATAAAAATCATGTAAGCAACCCCCCAATGGTTTTAAAAGACCTATCCAACGATACCCCAAACTATAGGGTTAGTCGAGAAAAAAGAATCACCCTCATTTTACGTCTATGGGAGGTACCCTAAAAAAAATTTTTTTAGTTTTTATTATTTAACCACTTTGTCGGCGTGACTAATATATATATTCATGCTAAATAACAGTTTTCTAGTACTAACAGTTTCTGAGCTTAGCCGCGGACAGACAGACAGACAGACAGACAGACATGGCAAAACTATAAGGGTTCCTAGTTGACTACGGAACCCTAAAAACATCCAAAAAACTATGAAATAATAATTGAACCGACCACAATAAGCATGAAAATATCTTTCTACTAATCTGTTTGAAGTCAGTGCCTCAGCTCGAGCCAGCAGGAGTGGACCTAGTAATCTAACTTACCAACATACCTACTATCTATACCTATAAAACAGTACCGTGACTGACTGACTGACTGATTGGTGACTGACTGACAGACAACGCACAGCCTAAACTACTGGGGCTAGAGACTTGAAATTTGGCACACATGTACCTTGAGTATTGTAGAGGTGCACTAAGGAAGGATTTTTTGAAATTCCCACGGTATAGGAAAATATCTCAACTTTCTTTGTTTATTTGTTTATAGCGGAATCTCTGAAACTATTGAGCCGATTTTTAAAATTCTTTCAGAATTAGAAAGCTACACTATTCTTAATTGACACAAGTTACTTTTTATCCGGGAAAATGCAAAATTCTCACGGGATAGAAATAAATTAATTATTTCGGGGCTGATTTTAAAAATTCTTACATATTATGTTATATGACTATCCCCGATTGACAAAGGCTACTTTTTATTCGGGAAAATACAAAATTACCACGGGATAGAAAAATTTGAAATTAACTTTGGGCTGATTTTAAAAATTCTTTCACCAATAGTAAGCTACAGTATCCTTGATTGACACAGGGTACTTTTTTACGAAAAAATACAAAATTCCCACGGGATAGAAATAAGTAAATTCAACTTTCGCACTGATGTTAAAAATTCTTTCATATGATATGATATGACTATCTCCAATTGACATAGGCTGCTTTTTCTTCGGGAAAATGCAAAATTCCCGCGGCATAGAAATAAGTGAATTCAAGTTCGGGGCTGATTTTAAAAATTCTTACATATTATGTGATATGACTATCCCCAATTGACAAAGGCTACTTTTTATTCGGAAAAATACAAAATTCCCACGGGATAGAAAATTTGAAGTCAACTATGGGGCTGATTTTAAAAATTCTTTACAATGCATATGCTCGGAAAGTGCCTCTTGACGCGAGTCAACATAATCATAATCATAATCATTTATTGTGTATGTAATTCAGGTAACAAATACAGGTATAATATTATATTCAGGCTATGGTTACACCAAATTCTACCCTTACAGGTGTACACACATTTATAATCAAATCATCATTTCAGCCGAAAGACGTCCACTGCTGAACATAGGCCTCCCCCAAGGCTCTCCAAACAGATCGGCCCTGTGCCATCCGCATCCAATGCGTTCCCGCTACCTTCACCAGGTCGTCGCTCCATCTTGTTGGAGGCCTACCTACACTGCGTCTTCCGGTCCGCGGACGCCACTCGAGAACCTTTCGGCCCCATCGGCCGTCAGTTCTACGGGCGATGTGCCCTGCCCACTGCCACTTAAGTCTAGCGATTCTTCGAGCTATGTCCGTGACTTTAGTTCTCGCGCGGATTTCATCATTTCTAATGCGATCCCGCAGAGAAACTCCAAGCATAGCCCTCTCCATCGCCCTCTGAGTGACCTTGAGCTTCCTTATAAGACCCATCGTTAGCGGCCACGTCTCAGTGCCATAAGTCATCACTGGCAACACACACTGGTCAAAGACTTTTGACTTGAGACACTGCGGTATATCGGATGACAAGATATTGCGGAGCTTCCCGAACGCTGCCCAGCCGAGTCTAATTCGTCGATTGACCTCTTTCTCGAAGTTGCACCTACCCAATTGGATTGTATGTCCCAGATAGATATAGTCGTCAACAACTTCGAGCAAAGTATCTCCGATTACGACGGGAGTTGGTACAACATGGGCGTTCGACATGACCTTCGTCTTGTCCATGTTCAATTTAAGACCAACTCTCTCGGAGACACTTCCGAGGTCAGCGAGCATCGCACTGAGGTCCTCCAAGGTCTCAGCCATAAGCACCACGTCGTCGGCAAATCGAAGGTGAGTGAAGTATTCGCCATTTACATTGATGCCACGCCCTTCCCAGTTCAGAGTCTTAAACGCATCCTCTAGTGCAGCGGTGAACAGTTTCGGAGAGATAACATCTCCTTGTCTGACTCCCCGCTGCAATAGAATGGGCTTCGACATCCGATCCTGAAGTTGGACGGACATTGTGGCGTTATTATACAGACACTTCAACACTTCGATGTACCGGTAGTCTACTTGGCACCGTTGGAGAGACTGCAGTACAGCCCAAGTCTCGATCGAATCGAAGGCCTTCTCGTAGTCCACAAATGCCAGGCAAAGGGGGCGGTTATACTCCTCGGTTTTCTGTATAACCTGCCGCAACGCATGTATGTGGTCCACGGTGCTAAAGCCTTTTCGAAACCCGGCTTGTTCGGGAGGCTGGAAGTCGTCTAACCTGCGCGCGAGACGATTCGTGATGACTCTCGAAAACAGCTTGTAAACATGGCTCAGAAGTGAAATGGGTCTATAATTCTTCAATAAGGTATTATCGCCTTTTTTGAAGAACAGCACCACTACACTTCTGTTCCATGCTTCTGGTGTTTTCCCTTCACGGATGGCGGTATCGAATAGTTTCTGAAGGGCTTTGAGGATCGGTTTTCCACCCGCCTTCAGAAGTTCGGCTGTTATTCCGTCATCACCAGGGGCCTTGCCATTCTTTAGTTGTTTGAGAGCCATACTAATCTCGTACAGGCTGACGTCCGGGATGTCTTCGGTATAGTGCCGGGTTAATCTAGCTCTCGGGTCTTCAGCTAGATCCATGACGGGTTTCTTCGTTGATGTGTACAGCTGTCCATAGAACTTCTCAACTTCTAACAATAGCTCCGGTTTAGAGGTCACGATCCTACCTTCATCGGTCTTTAACTTTGCCAATTGGCTTTGCCCAACAGACAGATTCTTGGCAAAAACTTTAGAGCCTCTGTTGCGCTCTATCGCCACTTCAATACTATTAGTATTAAACTGGCGTATATCGCGCCTCAGAGACTTTGAGATCTGTCTGTTAAGCCGCCGGTATTGGCAAGCGTCACCAGATGTCTGTAGGATCATCTTACGTCGATCTTCCATGAGCTTTAGAGTAGAAGGTGTGATTTTTTTGGTTCTATTTGTACGGTGAGTCTTAAAGAACTTTGACCCAACCGTATGGACAGCTTCCACAAACCCGTCATTGTAATCATCCATGTCGCTTCCTAGGCATTCGAAACGATTTTGCAGTTCAAGCTGGAACGTTTCGAGGTTTTGTAGCTGGGCTGGTGCCGGGCGGAGCGTAGACTTTATCAGTCGCGATCTTTCAAGCTTGAACCGATAATCAAATAACTAAAAGTAGTCATGCAATTTAAAATTATAATCCGCCATATGTCCTTATCAATTAAGAATTTGAATTTGTCATAAAATACTAAAGAATTAATTAAATTAAAGAATTAATTTAATAAGAATTTAAACATAATGTCACTACAAATTGCATACCTACATGTCCAATTTCATGTCCTTATCAATTAAGAATTTGAATTTGTCATAAAATACTAAAGAATTAAATAAGAATAAAGAATTAATTTAATAAGAATTTAAATATAATGCCACTACAAATTACATACCTACATGTCGCTAAAATTTTAATACAGTAATTGCTAAAAAAAAAGAAAAAAATATCAAATGCCATAATGCATTGGATAATGCATTGCTTAATGCATTGTAAAATGTTGTATGATATACGTGTCGAAAGTAGGAAATTCCCAACTCATATCGGCTAAACCACACTCGCTTTGCTCGTGTGTTTAGATCTCCGCCATTCGTTGAGAATAGCCTACTTTCCGCACTTGTATCATAAATAACTATTTCACTTCTCATGTTCTGCATATCGGGACTAAAGCTCTTTTTTGTTAGGGTTCCGTAGTCAACTAGGAACCCTTATAGTTTCGCCATGTCTGTCCGTCTGTCTGTCCGCAGCTAAACTCAGAGACTGTTAGTACTACAAAACTGTAATTTGGCATGAATATAAATATTAGTCACGCCGACAGTGGTTAAAAAAAAAAATCTAAAAAATTTTTTTTTATGGTACCTCCCATAGACGTAAAGTGGGGGTGATTTTTTTTTTCTCGACTAACCCTATAATGTGGATTTTCGTTGGATAGGTCTTTTAAAACCATTGGGGGGTTGCTTACATGATTTTTGTATTCAGTGATTTGTTTGCGAAATATTCAACTTTAAAGAGAAAATTTTCATTAAAATCGACCGTCCCCCCCCCCCCCTCTGAAATCTAAACTGTAGAGTGGAAAAATTTAAAAAAATTCAAAATGGTAGTAAATATATTAAATTTACAAGGAAAATTATAGCGGCTAATATTGCTTGGGAATTATTTGTACTTTAAGAGTAAATAGTAGCCTAAGGTATTAAACATACCGTCACTACTTTGAAAAACTCGTATCTCAAATCAGCATGTAAACAAAACTGAACCTTAATACGGGCGTAATAAAGTTCACTTTGCCAGATTAACGATTTTGAGATACGAGCTTTTTTCAAAGTATTGACGATACCTAACTTGGAAGATTCCGTACACGTACGAAATCCTTAGAAAAATATTACTTGATTTTTTCGTAATGGCTACGGAACCCTATCTTGGGCGTGTCCGACACGCTCTTGGCCGGTTTTTTGATCTCTAGGGATTAAAGTTATTTTTTTTTATTTTTTTTGGAAACCCCTAAACTGCCAATCACGGTGTTTGTGGATGGAGGATTATTGCCATTTTCAGTGATTGGGCATAGACAATTTTAAAGCTTTCCACAGACCGCAGCGCGCTGTTGACGCTCCGAAGCGCTCCGTATCGCTCCGTAGCGCCCTGCGCTTCGGTCTGTGGAAGCCTTTAGGGCGTGGAAATAACCTCAAAATGACAACTGTATAAAAAATATTTTAAAAAATAATAATTTCATGAAACACCATGAATAATTACGAACATTAATCTAAATAATTATATTACAGATGAATTCATTTTATTATGCATACTTAGTACAATTAGCTATGAAATAATTTTCAAGTTCGAATCTGTTGGCTAAATATGCAAACATTTAAAGCGTCACTCAACAAAAAGAAACCGCGGAACAAATTTAAATTGCTATTTGAATTCTGAACAGACGTTCATTGCTCGTATTGAGCGTACGTTGTATAAAGTAATATTGTAGATTAGTATACCTAAAACATCGTTTTTTTCCTCGCATTCAAAGTGAAAAGTAGAGTGTTTAACGCGAGACTAAACTGCCATAATGACACAAGATATTTATCCACCCGAGCAGAGCGAGTTGTTTTAGTCCCTTGTTGAACAATCTACTATTAACCCCCGACATAAAAAGAGGGATGTTATAATTTTGACGGCTATGTGTGTGTGTGTGTGTGTGTGTGTGTGTGTGTGTGTGTGTGTGTGTGTGTGTGTGTGTGTGTGTGTGTGTGTGTGTGTGTGTGTGTGTGTGTGTGTATGTGTGTGTGTTTTTTTTTGTCTGCGGCATCATAGGTCTTAAACGGGTTAACCGATATGGATGCGGGTTTTTATTTGAAAGCAGGTTTTTGGGCGATGGTTCTTAGACATGTTGTCGCGTACTTAGTACGCGAAGTATAAATATTTGTACAATAGCAACATTATTCTGAAGATTCAAATTTCCGCCACGTTATAAATATCTGTGGTAAGCTGTCAATTTGTTTTACATTCTTTGCGCAGCGTTTCAAATGATTCAATGTAAAGTAAAAGTGTTATCCAAATATAAATGTGATGATGTCCGGACTCCTGAGCTGATTTCAAAGCTAAGTGGTTCTTACAAGATTATTTGCCAATTAAGTATACTAAAGGTTTTATGTCTTAAACCATAGTTTCATGTGGTAAGTATGAAATATACTTTGTGATCTGCCTCCAATACGTGCAGGAGTGGCTGGCTTGCGCGGGATTGGTGTGGCGGCCCCAATGGTACATGTTTGTTATCTGCCTCCAATACGTGCTGTTTGCACGGGATTGGTTCGGCAGCCCATGGGATGATGTTTCTGCGACATACGTGCAAGAGTTGCTTGCACGGGATGTGAGGGCAGGCCATTGGGGGGAATATGTCTTTGCGCCCCTTCATCGTCAGGTCTTGATGACTGACATGTGGGTTGATTTAACCAACAAGTGAATGACATGATTTGTGGGTATTATACCATTTGCGTCTGGACTTAATGACGGACAGTAAGTTGGTTAAGCTAACCAGTGCAAGACATGATTGGTACCACGTAATAGTCGGGTCTTAAGGACTGGCATGTGGGTTGGCTCAACCAACCACTGAAAGATATAACTTTATAATGGTATGTTGGTTTAGCCAACCGATGAAACTTGGTTATGTTATGATTCATTAATGGTGATCCATGGCAATCTTGTATGTGGCTTCAACTGCGGTTGAAGTCATAGTATTTATTTTTACCACAGGTGGTTGACGCTTAGTCTGTTTGGATATCACACTATATGAGCACCAGGCTAGCGCCTGAGTGAGATGTAAATGGCTGAAGAGCGCGGACATCACAGGAGTTATCTTAAGGTATGAGATCACAATATTACTATTGCAATTGCCATCTAAATAGATATTGATATAGATTGTTTGACATGCTCTTTATTGACCTGAACTTGGGCAAGTATATTGTGGGCAGTCGGTAATAAGCGAAGCAGATACTCAGATAATCATAACTCTTTACAAACAGTTTATACTATTGGTTACATTCCCACAACAATACACAACGCCCCCACAAATTGGTGTAGTAGCTGCGGATAAGTGCATTCGCAATTTGCTGTTGCAAATAAACTCATTAAAGAGCATCTGAAAATAATTTCTTACAAAATGGATGAGCAATATGTAATTTTGTGACTCATAACGACATCTATGATCAACAAATGGAACTAAATGTTGTTTAATTTTATTCTCAATCTGTGCTGTGGTATTAAACCAGAAAAATACAAGCAAAAATTTGTAAATTGTTATAAAAGACGTAAAATAGTACATTATTTGTAAATTGCATAATTTTATTTCTAGAAAGTACGAATTAAACAAATGCCTATCTCGTATTGCGAAACCGGAAGTACAAGTACTACGACGAAAACGAAGATGGTGACATATCATTTCTAATAAGAATATTATTAGATGTACCTTATTTGTCGTAACTGTTAAGACTTCATAGTGGTTAATAAGTGAAATTATTATTTTATAAGAAATTATTACGCTAATTCTAAATATCATTAGTATTCTTTACGAAATAAAATACGTCATTGACTCGTAGTTCAAAAAGTAGCCGGCGCGAGCCGCTTCCAAGATGGCCGAATTTTCTTCTAGTACTAAGGGCGTCGTTACCGAGAAAAAGTTTGTTTGGCGAAAATAAGTGGTGATAAGTTCTCAAAGTGCGTGAAAAGTGTTCTTAAATAACAGGTGAGCATCATATTATGTGGATTACGTTATTCTTATTGTTAAACAGCCAGAAAAGGTAAATGCAACCATACCTACTCTACACTATTTTACCAAGTTACTTTTGGTACAAATACGATATAAAGTGGCAAAGAAATAAGTTAATAAACAACCAGTATTGATGAGTTCTTGATCGTAAATAAGACGGCTGCCGAAATTCAATGTATTTACATGAAATAACGCTGCTGCGGCGTAAGTACCCAGATGGTTTCAATGCCGGCACCGGCACATGGTGGCCAGCGGCAAAGTACCTATGTACACTTTCATACCTGTATTTACGCAATTACAGGGTTCAAACGTCCTAGAAGGAAATTGTTGTAACTTATTTATAAACTAATATGTATTGGTATCTTAGGATGCAACATTAGTTCAAAGAACTAAGCGCGCGGTATCGCAGTACGACACGTACCTACCTTCGGGCTCAAGTCGCGGTTGCGGTTTTAAAAGCAGACTTGTGTGCGATTTAATGAACAAGGTATGTAGAAAACCTAATTAAATGTAGTGAAAGTATATTAATGTTCTGAATTTGATGATAACTTTATAGTCAAAGTAATAAGATATTTCTCTACAACTACGCACTATGGTATAATCGTATCGTTTTTAAGATAAAATTTGAAATAGATGACTCAAATACTAATACAAAAACGATGAAATAACATCGCAATTTAAGTATGTAATTTAATTGGATAAAATTTTGGTTTGACTAAAGCTCGTATAAAGGATTTATTTATACATAATTATTCAGTGCAATTAATAAAAAACAATAAATGATCCGTCATATTGCTTAAAATTTAAAAGCAAAGTGAATTAAAATCATTGTTTATTTGGATAATCATAATTATAATTATTGCTCTATTTGAGGGCACGGTAGTGCTTCGTCAAGTCGAAAAATTCCATTGATTAATAAAATAAACATAGTTATGGTACCTATCATCTGGAGGCACGGCAGTGCTCTAAGCCAAGTTGAACAATTTCATTAATTTAAAAATTAATATAGAGATTTGATTTTATTTTCTAATTAATTAATTAATTAATTTGTCATGTTGTGATATTAATAGCTTTCATATATGCTAACGCCTAGTTCAATACTATGGTACTTATGTTAAATAAGTACATTTATATCCACTATGCTTTGATATTATGAAATTGAGTTGAATACTTGAACAGATTAAACAAAATCCAAAATAGAACTCAATATATCCTGTGAATATACAATTATGAATAAATTATATGAATTATACAGGGTGTATAGAAGAGACAGTACTTAAAATAAATATTATCAAATTATACAGGGTGTATAAAGGCACAGTGCTTGAAAGTTAAATTATACTGGGTGGATAAGTACACAGTACTTGAAATTTAAATTGTACAGGGTGTTTATATAAATAAATAATGATCATATTGTGATATTTTGTTCGACTAACTTACAGATTAATACTATTCCTTGGAATCAAAATGGAAGAAATATATCTAAATAGACTGTCAACATTTGCAAACAATATTAAAGACTTGTCTGATAAGGCTCTCAGTTTGTGCTCATTCAGTTCATGGAACGACAATCAGCTGGAACAAGCTAGAATTACCGTCTCGAAATTAACATCCATAATTAATAGATTTAATACCGAACTATATCAATATTTTAACCAGTCTGTCTGTCCAAATGCCGATGAAATATCAACACTCACTTCCCTACAACTAGAAGGAGAAGAAGCATTAGCCGAACTCAATGCTCGAGTACAGGCTAATAAGGATCTTCAACCATCAACTTCGAGCTTGAACAGCTTCAGAGGCAAATTACCGGAATTACATTTACCTACATTCAAAGGAGACGTATTGGAATGGTTCCAATTTTGGGATCAGTTCAGTTCCAACATTGATCAACGAAACCTTCGTGATGTTGACAAGCTTTTATACTTAAAGGCTTCTCTTAAGGGTGAAGCAAAGACTGTGATCGACGGGTTGGAGACAACAAATGACAATTATAAGATTGCTGTAACCACTTTAAAAGAAAGATATGGGAAAGGAGTGCAAATAATTGATGCACATTACTCCACACTATACAAGTTGAAGAGGGCTGAAAAACCTGAAGATTGCAGGAAAACTTTAGATGAAATAGAAAGACATCTCAGAGTACTGCGGTCGCTGGGAGAAAACACAGATCACAATCATTTGCGATTTTTGATAATGGAGAAATTCCCTGAAGATATAATTTATGAGATGAAGATGAAGATGAGTACGGAGACTATTGAAGAAATGAGAAAACAACTTAATGTAATTATTTCAGCAAGAGAGGATGCAAAGAGGGCGTTTGAAACGACAAACAACGAAGTTCATTATACTGCTGAAACCTTACATACAAGGGGTGACTGCTCCAAGAGATTCTTCAATAGCTCGAAATTTAATATGAATGGAAACAAAGGACCTAAGAACCACAAGTATAAAACCTCTGCCTTTAATACCTCATCCATACCAAAAAAGCGGCAACACGAGCTGAAGGCGGAAACAACTGACAACAACTTTAACAAAAGAAAAAAGCTGACTTGTGCATTCTGTCACGAGGCTCACTATAGTGATAAATGTACAAAATTCAAGACCATGGCTGAAAGGAAATCTAAATTGATACACCGATGCTTCAATTGTTTTCAAAATGGACACAGAGCTAATCATTGCAAAAGGAAAGAAAAATGCCCATATTGTAGCAAATATGGAAATCATAACAGGGCATTGGGTCCGAAGAATATCTACAATAATAATGGACCTACAAAAACATTACATGTCAGCGGAAAGAGTCCTACATTTTTACAGACTGCTGTTGTCAAGGTGATAGGACAAGATGGAAACTTTAAGAAGTGTCGTCTTCTATTAGATTCTGGAAGCCAGCGTAGCTATGTTACCCAGAAGATTGCAAGAGATTTGAATTTAAGAATTGAAGAAGAAAACCATTTAACTGTTTTTACGTTTGGATCCAAGAAACCACAAGAACTAGATAGTTCTCTGGTAAAGTTGAATATCGAAACAAAGACTAATAAGATTAAAACGATATTTGCTAACGTTGTACCTTCGATAACTCACGGAATTCCTCATCCAGAGCAAGAACTGATTGGGTGGAATGACAAGGAGAAGTACATACTTGCTGACGATGGTTCATTGTCAGACCATATCGATATATTAGTTGGAAACGATTATTACTATTCTTTCATGTTCACAAATAAATTACAGATCCAGGAAAATTTATACTTAATAGACTCAGAATTAGGATGGATTCTCTCCGGCAAGACTGAAAACAAATACCGAGATGAATTGTCCGTTTTGACATATTTTCAATCATCATGTGAAAACAAACTAAATGAACCAGACCCACCTTTAGACAATGGTTACGTGAAACGCTTATGGGACCTAGAATCTATTGGGATCTATGATTCTCCTAAAACTGACCGAGATGAGGAAGCAATCAAGCACTTTAACGAAAATACAGCATTTGAAGAAAACAGATATGTTGTAAGCTGGCCTTGGAACGAATACCCACCAGATTTACAAACAAATTTTGGATTAGCCTTTGGACGTTTAGTCAGTTTACTAAAAAGAGTGGATTCCAAGACTTTGGCAGCCTACAATCAAACATTGGATGACCTGTTTAATAAGGGTATAATAGAAGTAGTTCCTTTTGAAAAGGACATCAATCACCCTATTCACTACTTACCGCATCATGGGGTCTTGGCACCAGGTAAGGCACTACGAATAGTGTATGATGCTTCAGCTAAAACTAAGAATTCAAAAAGCTTAAATGAATGTTTATATTGCGGACCGATGATGCTGGAAGATTTGACAGGACTTTTGATCAAATTTAGATGCCATCCTGTAGGACTAACGGCAGATGTAGAAAAAGCATTTTTACAGATAGGACTTCACGAGACTGATAGAGATGTTACCGGATTTTTATGGCTAAAGGATACGACTAAACCAGCAAATGAGAATAACCTAGTACATTTTAGGTTCACACGTGTACCCTTCGGGATCATATCCAGTCCATTTTTATTAAATGCTACCATAAGACACCACTTACAAAGATCTAGAAACGAACATGTAAGAAAACTATCGAATGACATATATGTGGACAATGTTCTTACAGGTGTAAATACAACACAAGAAGCTATAGATTTGTATAAAGAAAGCAAGGTAGCGTTTCAAGATATCTCCATGAACTTACGCGAATGGAGTTCCAACTCGAAAGAATTTATGGATGCTACTCCAGACGCTTGTCATAATGAGATCGTAAATGTACTTGGATTGGATTGGCATATTAAGAACGATATACTTTGCTTAAGGTTCCTGAATAAAGGTTCAGATTTAAATACCAAGAGAGGCGTATTGAAAGTTATTGCGTCAGTGTACGATCCTTATGGGTTTGCTGTACCATATGTATTAGCAGCCAAACTTTTCTTACAAGAACTTTGGATAAACAACATCAAATGGGATACTCCCTTATCAAAAGAAATGACAAACAAGTGGATAGATATTCGAAAGGAACTAGATGACATAAGAGATATATCAGTTGGTAGATGCTACATGAAGAATGAAAATGAAGACCAATACGAGTTGCACTGTTTTACAGACTCATCGACTAAAGCATATGCAGCTTGTATTTATCTAGTCAATGGGTCAAACAGAGGTTTCATAATAGGAAAATCACGACTAGTACCAATAAAGGACAAAGACAATCTTAAAATTCCTCGTCTAGAACTGTTGGGTGTTTTAATAGGAAGTAGACTTGTAAAGTACGTTCTCAGATTTCTTCAACAAGATATAACAAAACAAACTTTATGGACTGATAGTCAAATCGCGATAGGTTGGTGTAAGTCTGACAAATTGCTACCACCTTTTATAGCAAGAAGGGTAGAAGAGATAAAGAAAAACCATAGGTTAGACATCAGATATGTACCATCAGAGCTTAATCCAGCGGATGTTGGAACAAGACCTACTTCTTCGAAAGAAGATAAGAAGAAATGGCTTCAAGGCCCACAGTTTCTCAGTGAAAGCCCAGATACGTGGCCGTCAAGACTTCACGTTGAAAATACTTATTCCCTTTCGACGGGGGAGGGTCTGCCGAAGACTGACGAACCTTCGGAGATAGAAAACCTAGAATTGACAAATACATCCAAGGACGTGACCGTAGATCCTGTTGCATCGAAAGGCAAAGATTTAAATGAGAACTCTACTGTCAAAGAAATAAGAAACCTACAGTTGCAATCATTTTCTGATGAAGTCAAAGGTAAAAAGACGCATCTTACTAAAAACCTTGGCTTATTTATTGATGTTGACGGACTGCTCAGATGTGATGGACGTCTGACTCATTCAGATTTATCCTATGAAGCAAAACATCCAATTCTATTACCTAAAGATTGCAAATTTACAGCAAATGTAATAAAGGAAGCTCATGAAAAACATTATCACGTTGGTGTAGCACATACTTTAAACATCGTTCGACAACAGTACTGGATACCTCAGGGAAGAGCGCAAGTTAAGAAGGTGATCAGTAAATGTTCCAAATGCGTTAAACATGGCGGTGGACCGTACGCTTTGCCTGATACCCCTGCTCTACCTGCAGAAAGAGTAAAGTACACGTCATCGTTTGCATATGTAGGTGTAGACTACTTTGGCCCAATGCTAGTAACCACCGATGACGGCAAAAGGAAAAGATGGATTTGCTTATTTACCTGTCTTGTAGTACGAGCCATCCATCTTGAAATTGTGAAGGATTTAACTGCGGAAGAGTGTCTACTTGCTTTTCGACGATTTATAGCGTGCAGAGGAGCACCAACTTTAATAGTGACTGACAATGCTCTTCAATTTAAATTATTATCCGAACTGATAGCTGGTGAAAATTTGACTACACAAAGAATCAAATGGAAGTTCATACCAGAACTCGCTCCTTGGCACGGAGGTGTTTATGAGCGACTAGTAGCGGTCATTAAACACTGTCTAAAACGTACTTTACAAAAACATCTACTTAATGACAATCAACTACTTACTATCATCAAAGAAGTAGAAGCTGTAGCAAACTCAAGACCACTTACTTACGTTGGAACCGACTTAGAACACGTACTGAAACCAGCCGATTTTTTATCACCTGGAAGATGCTTAGCTATTCACATGTCAACAGATCAGGTCTTACCTTCTGCTACCACCACTAAACGACAACTCATTGATGGCTGGAAACGTGGCGAGATGATAATGGGTGAATACAGAGAAATGTTTATGAACCAGTACTTACCAAGCCTAAGAGAACGGTTTAGGCACTCACCGAAACAACCCAGAGTCAAAGCTCATAATGATCCTAGTCTAGGTGACATTGTACAGTTAAAAGGTGATTCTAAAAACAGAGAAAACTGGAAAGTGGGACGGATTGTTGAGCTAGTTAAAGGCGCAGACGGACAATGTAGAGTTGCGAAAATTAGGATTGGTAATAATATATTTACTAGATCCCTCGGACATCTATACCCTTTGGAGGTAGATGAAACTGAAACACCAGGTAATCTATCTTGTAACAACGTAGAACCTGAGACAAAGTCGAGAGCACATGGAATGGACATAGAGGAAAATCTAGACGCACCAGCAGTATTAGTGGAAGAACTGATAAATTTGCAGCCAAAGACAAATGAGACGGCTGATAATATTAATGTAACAGATATGAACACAGGGATGACACAAACCTTGGAAGAAGAGACAACTGAGAGCACAGATAAGACAACTGAAAATATGGATGTGACTAATGATAATGATGAGATGGAAAATGAACCTGAACAGTCTATTGAAGATAACCAGAAACGGGTTGCTGCAGTCCGAGCTCGAGAGAAGATCAGAGAATGGACGCGCCACCTGATGACTACACTAACGCTACTTTAGCCTGCCCGGCGGGTGTGTCGCGTACTTAGTACGCGAAGTATAAATATTTGTACAATAGCAACATTATTCTGAAGATTCAAATTTCCGCCACGTTATAAATATCTGTGGTAAGCTGTCAATTTGTTTTACATTCTTTGCGCAGCGTTTCAAATGATTCAATGTAAAGTAAAAGTGTTATCCAAATATAAATGTGATGATGTCCGGACTCCTGAGCTGATTTCAAAGCTAAGTGGTTCTTACAAGATTATTTGCCAATTAAGTATACTAAAGGTTTTATGTCTTAAACCATAGTTTCATGTGGTAAGTATGAAATATACTTTGTGATCTGCCTCCAATACGTGCAGGAGTGGCTGGCTTGCGCGGGATTGGTGTGGCGGCCCCAATGGTACATGTTTGTTATCTGCCTCCAATACGTGCTGTTTGCACGGGATTGGTTCGGCAGCCCATGGGATGATGTTTCTGCGACATACGTGCAAGAGTTGCTTGCACGGGATGTGAGGGCAGGCCATTGGGGGGAATATGTCTTTGCGCCCCTTCATCGTCAGGTCTTGATGACTGACATGTGGGTTGATTTAACCAACAAGTGAATGACATGATTTGTGGGTATTATACCATTTGCGTCTGGACTTAATGACGGACAGTAAGTTGGTTAAGCTAACCAGTGCAAGACATGATTGGTACCACGTAATAGTCGGGTCTTAAGGACTGGCATGTGGGTTGGCTCAACCAACCACTGAAAGATATAACTTTATAATGGTATGTTGGTTTAGCCAACCGATGAAACTTGGTTATGTTATGATTCATTAATGGTGATCCATGGCAATCTTGTATGTGGCTTCAACTGCGGTTGAAGTCATAGTATTTATTTTTACCACAGGTGGTTGACGCTTAGTCTGTTTGGATATCACACTATATGAGCACCAGGCTAGCGCCTGAGTGAGATGTAAATGGCTGAAGAGCGCGGACATCACAGGAGTTATCTTAAGGTATGAGATCACAATATTACTATTGCAATTGCCATCTAAATAGATATTGATATAGATTGTTTGACATGCTCTTTATTGACCTGAACTTGGGCAAGTATATTGTGGGCAGTCGGTAATAAGCGAAGCAGATACTCAGATAATCATAACTCTTTACAAACAGTTTATACTATTGGTTACATTCCCACAACAATACACAACGCCCCCACACATGTTTCATTAATATTGGTTCAGCCGTTTCAAATTTAGCAGGGCTTTTGTCAGCTGCGTAAAGGACTTTAGACGAATAATGGCCAATTTTCATCTCTCCTGTTTGGAAAGTTAAATTTTCATAGGTATATAGCCGGGTGGAAAATTGCGTTTTCATCTTTAGGGTGGAAAGTATTTTTTTTTTTTTTATTTTTTTTTTTTTTATTTTTTTTTTTTTTATCAGCCTTGGAGTCGAAGATAATTCAGTTACGTCAGTGACACTTTTTTCACGTTTCGGCATGGCCACCTAGATGCACGTCGTGACCATGGAGCTTATATTATACAACACTGGAGGTTGTACGAACTTTTTAAATTTGCTTACTAATAAAATAAATCAATATGCCCACGTTTCTACAAAAAGAAGTGAAATCCCACCAAAAACATTCTGTAAAAAACTAGCCAAGTCTCGATGGAGCTGCTTGTTTATCTCTAAAAAGTAATGAAATCTGGACAAAGTCGTGCCAAGTCTAAGGTTCCTTACTGCGATTTCTCTATTATTATGGTTAATGTTGTGTGACTTGGCCGTACACAAGGGTACAAAACCAGGTGCTCCATGACACCATTGCACCAATCTGTCGCCAAAACCGCTACCCATTGACGATGGAAAATTGCAACTTGGAAAACGTTGATTCAATAACCAGTCAATTATAGGCTTGATAAAGCTGCGTATTTCAATTATACTTATGTATAGGCGAGCCTTCAACGGTCAAGTCACACAACAATAACTATAATAATAAAGAAATCGCAGAAAGGAACCTTAGACTTGGCACGACTTTGTCTAGATTTCATTACTTTTTAGAGATAAACAAGCAGCTCCATCGAGACTTGGCTAGTTTTTTACAGAATGTTTTTGGTGGGATCAATACTTACTTCTTTACTGCCTCGGCGACATAATATTGTCCACCGACTTGATAACGAATATATATTTATGTTAATATTCTTAACTGGAGGAAGTCTATCGGTTTAAAGGCAAACTCGAGTGAAGGGCTCTTGAATAATTCAGGGTCTAAACCCTTTAAACACGGATTTTTGCTTTTTCCGCACTTAGGGCGGAATGAGATGCTCTCAAAGGGCCTTTACCGAAACTTCTATTTCCTTAAATAGCCTATCAATTGATTTTTACGCAGCTACTTAAAAAAATCAATGAGAGTCTCTCAAAACATTTTTGTCGTTAAAGATCACATTGTCTTTGCATGTACTTAAATGTAAGCAGACTTTATTAAATAAGTAGCGAGGCCATCTAGAGATACGAGGCCGGCAATCCCTGTTCGTGGCCAAGGCTTGTATAGAGTTTTTCTCAAACATGCATCATCATCATCATAATCATCATCATCATCATCATCATCATCATCATCATCACCATAACCATCATCACCATCATCATCATCATCATCACCATCATCATCATCATCACCCATCATCACCATCATCATCATCATCTCATCATCACCATCATCATCACCCATCATCACCATCATCAACATCATCGTCATCATCTCATCACCACCATCAACATCACCATCATCATCACCATCATCATCATCTTACCTTACCTTAAATAAGCGTAGTGGCAGAATGTCTTATTGAACCAAAACGCAAAAATTGCTTATAGTTTTTTTTTTAATGGCTAAATGCTATGATGCCATAGACCTATAAACGTCATGGTATGAAACAATAGACGATCACTTTGCTGGCCAAGGCCAGCAATGTTGTATGAAATTCCATTATCGACCTCTCGTCTAGCCGCACACCACGCCGCGCCTGCATCGTGACACTTCGTGGCGTACTATAAGGAACATAACGTCAATATTTCATAGCATGTTTGAGAAAAATAGTATTTTACAATGCATATGCTCGGAAAATGCCTCTTGACGCGAGTCAACATATCTATAGAAAGTTAGTCATCCCAGCACACTTTCGCAAGTGTGAAAAAAATTGTATGGATTTTACTTTCCACACGCGTACGGAAAAGTAACTTTTTAAATTGCCAATTCTCAAAAAGTTGGGTCCAAACTAGTGTTTAAAAAATAAGATTAGAGAGTTGTGCCTTCATAATTCAGCTTTGCACAAATAAGAAAATGTTTGATGCAACCAAATGAATATTTACTGATAAAATAATAAAACAGATTATTTTAATATTAAAACACACAAATTTTAATTTCGTCAAAAGTTTTGAAATAAAAAATTTAGTACTAAAATAATTCCTTGAGTCCATTTCGGACCGTATGACATCTGCGCTTTCAGTGCGCGCGCATGGCGTAACACGAATCAATCATGTTTACCCGTTCGCGCCTGTCAACCAATGAGCTTTCAGTGTGCGCGCATGGCGTAACACGAACCAATCACGGTTACCCGTTCGCGCCTGTCAACCAATGAGTTTTCAGTGCGCGCGCATGGCGTGACACGAACCAATCATGGTTCGTTCCGTTCGCGCCTGTCATGAAAACCCGCCACAGTAATGTTCATGAATTCAGTCCGGAGAATTAATTTAAGTTTAGTAAATTAAAATGGAGAGTTCAAGTGATGAATTTACATAGGACTTAACGCCGCCTGACGTCCTAGACCAAGCACAAAATTAAATGTGATAGCCTCCTGCTGACTAAACCGATGCTGAAATATGTAAACATCTACGAGACATTCCCTCAATGAAAGGTAAATAAGAACGCAACATCTTTTTCCGAAAATGTTTATGAGCGCGCGCAGACAGAGAGCGGTCTGGAGTTCCGAGTTCAGAGTTCTGCGTTCTTTCGAATGTACTGAGTCTCTTACGATAACGCACACAGCAGGCGACTGGAACTCTCTAGCGATGAAAACACAGAACTCTGAACGCGGAACTCGGTACTCCAGACCGCTCTCTGTCTGCGCGCGCTCTTAGCCCCAATTTTTTTCCTCGCTTAATGCATTGTAAAATGTTGTATGATATACGTGTCGAAAGTAGGAAATTCCCAACTCATGTCGGCTAAACCAAACTCGCTTCGCTCGTTTGTTTAGATCTCCGCCATTCGTTTGGAATAGCCTACTTTCCGCACTTGTATCATAAATAACTATTCTCAAACATGCTATGAAATATTGACGTTATGTTCCTTATAATACGCCACGAAGGGTCACGTTGCAGGTGCAGGTGCAGCCGGTGGTGGGGGACCGCCTAGACGAGAGGTCAATAATGGAATTTCATACAACTTTGCTGGCCAAGGCCAGCAAAGTGATCGTCTATTGTTTCATACCATCAGTGTTGCCAGGTCCAATTTGAAAAAGTCAGAAGATAGAAGTAACGCCACCAGAGTTGAGGCCACACACACAACCACATCTCATGTAATGACAGGGGATTTTGACGTCAAAATCCCGCTGTCATTCAAGAGATGTGGTTGTGTGCGTGGCCTCAACTCTGGTGGCGTTACCTATATGAGCACTAAAAATCAGGAGATTGAAAAAAAAATCAGTAGACCTTATAATAAGTTCTTAATGCTTTCCAGTTTAGTTTTTTCTTTACAAGAGTTTAATCTTTATTTTTTTATTTCATCGATATATTTTTTAATTGCTTTATCTATTCATTTCGGGCTCCCTCCCGCCAAAACATTAACAATATTGACATAAGGTGCCTCCATGTATATTTTTTGGGTTTGGCTGTAGTGCACACTATATGTATAAACATTATGTTTCACATTTTATTGATTGACGATACGTTTAATTTTACTCATTCGATATTCTGAATTGATTGACGTTTGTTTGATTCAAAAAAGTTGACCAGTTACCAATAATGCCATGGGTAGTAATAATAGTGGGTGGGTGGTGGTAATAGTCATGGGTATCTTTTCCATATAATAATTAATTTCGCTAACCGAAATTCCCGAAGTAGAAAATCAGTAGATTCTTGTGGAAATTCAGTAGATCAGTAGCCATACCTGGAATTCAGTAGATCTCCTGAGAAATCAGGAGACCTGGCAAAACTGCATACCATGACGTTTATAGGTCTATGGCATCATAGCATTTAGCCATTAAAAAAAAACTATAAGCAATATTTGCGTTTTGGTTCATTAAGACATTCTGCCACTACGCTTATTTAAGGTAAGGTAAGATGATGATGATGATGATGATGATGGTGTGATGATGATGGTGATGATGATGATGATGGCGATGATGATGATGGTGATGATGAAGTTGATGATGATGATGAGATAATGATGATGATGTTGATGATGATGATGGTGATGACGATGATGTTGATGATGATGTTGATGGTGATGATGATGATGGTGGATCACCACCATCATCATCATCACCATCAGGTGATGCATGTTTGAGAAAAACTCTATACAAGCCTTGGCCACGAACAGGGATTGCCGGCCTCGTATCTCTAGATGGCCTCGTTAACACTCGGCCATCTATAACTACTCGGCCGGCAATCCCCTATTTCGCGGCCGCTGCAGTAATGTACTATTAATCGAAGGGTTGTATGAGTGAGGTCTCAAAAGGCGAGTGGCGTGAATTGCGATATGAACGAAGTGATTTTGAGTTTTTTCGTATAGGTCTAAAGCTCATTAATAGTGAAGTTTTTGTAATACACAACATTAAAATCCGTGAGTGATCATCCCAATTTTCCCACCCTTAGGGTAGGATTTTTTTTTGACGTGACAACGTCTAATAAATCGATGAACGGCGGCTGCATACACGAAAACCGGTCAAGTGCGAGTCGGACTCGCGCACGAAGGGTTCCGTATTAATCTATATCTATACTGTCATATAATAAATCTGTAACAAGTCGGTGTCTATACATTGAAGATATTTGAGAAAAACTGTCACTAGGGCTATTTTAGAATTATTGTCTGTTTGTCTGTTTATCTGTTTGTCTGTTTGTCTGTGCGTTTGTGCGTGCTAATCTCAGAAACGGCTTATCATAGAAGGATGCGGTTTTCACTGATATGTTGGTATTTTCTTGGATTACATTTAGTGTTTGTTTCATTTGAATCGGTTCACAAATAAGAAAGATACGTCTATTTTAAGAATTTATAGAACAGTTTTTAGAAGTAGTGACTTGGGAGTAGGTACGGTGGTGAAGGTGAACGCGGGTGTGCGGGGGGGGGGGGGTTCGGTGGGGGGTCGGTGAGGGGGGAGGGGTTGCGGGGGGGGGGGGGGTGCGGGTAATTTTTTTTTATATCTAGGAACTAAGGAGAGCGATAATTAATGAATAAGCAAATTGATAAAAAAAATAAGCTGCCTAAATTACTAATTCCACGCGGACGGAGTCGCGGGCAAAAGCTAGTTATCTATAAAACTCAAGTTTGTTGTCACGTTTTTTCTTATTTTAATTTAATGATATATTTTTAAAGTCGATACATAATTAAATATTCTGTGAATATTTCAAGCTTCTACCTGTTGCCGTTATCAATATCAAGCAAAAACGAGCAAAAAATTCATCTATTCAACCGACGAAAACAAAAGGAGGAGGTTCTCAAGTCGACGTGTATATATATATATTTTTTTTTATGTATGATCACTTATAACTTTTTACAAAGTAGTCCGATTTTGATGATTCTTTTTTTATTAGAAAGCGTATACCCCGAGGGTGGTCCTATTTAAATTTGAAAATAATATTCCTTCCCTAAGGGTAGGAAAACAGGGGATGATTGATTGTTCAGTCACTGATTGTACTATATGACCACGCATAACTTATTACAGAGTAATCGGATTTTGATGATTCTTTTTTTATTGGAAAGCGTATACCCCAAGGGAAGTCCCAAACGATGGTCAGATCAGATCTCCGAACAACTGGACTTAACGGTCAGCGCTGCACTTCATCAAGCGACTGAAGTCACGATCCTCAGCAGTGAGGGAGCGATTAAGATGATGATGATACCCCAAGGATGGTCCCATTTAAATTTGGAAATAATATTCCTACCCTAAGGGTAGGAAAACAGGGGATGATTGACTGACTTTTTACAGAGTTGTCTGATTTTCATAATTCTTTTTTATTGGATAGAGTATACCGTGAATATGGTATTATATAAATTTAGAAAAAAAATTTACCCCAAGGATGGGAAAAAAGGATAAAATAAAAACTTTTTAACAAAAAAATTAAACCGCCGAAAAAACTGAAAAGCAAACAATAATACCTTTTTTGTTTGACCTTAATCTAGGTACCAGTTTGAAGTCGGTGCCTCAGCACGAGCCAGGAGGAGTGGACCTATAATCGTCGACCTGATTGGCTTCTATCACTGCTCCTGGTTCGTGCTGAGGCACCGACTTCAAACTGGTACCTAGATTACGGTCAAACAAAAAAGGTATTATTGTTTGCTTTTCAGTTTTTTCGGCGGTTTAATTTTTTTGTTAAAAAGTTTTTTTAGTATTTGTTGTTATATCGGCAACCGAAATACATCATCTGTGAAAATTTCAACTCTCTAGCTATCACGGTTTCCGAGATATAGCCTGGTGACAGACGGACAGACTGACGGACGGACAGCGGAGCCTCAGTAATAGGGTCCCGTTTTTACCCTTTGGGTACGGAACCCTAAAAAGGATAACGCTATGTAACGTATATGTACGGGACATTGTATGGAAAATGTACCTACAGAGCAGCGAAGGCCAGTTGCAAGAGAGCGGCGAAGGCCACTTGCAAGTTGGGGTGCGGAGGGGGGGGGGTAGAGGGAATAGGGGTGCAGGGATTTCAAAGGGGGGATGAAAATTTCATTGATTTTGCCGTAGGATGCACCGTTTTCAAGATATTTGACAAAACACCGGTTCTCGTCCGATCACCGAGGTTAAGCAACGTCGGGCGCGGTCACTACTTGGATGGGTGACCGCCTGGTTTTTTAACTGACTTCAAAAAAGAAGGAGGTTCTCAATTCGGTTGTGTTCTTTTTTTTAGGGTTCCGTACCTCAAAAGGGAACCCTTATAGGATCACTTTGTTGTCCGTCCGTGTGTCCGTGTGTCCGTCCGTCCGTCTGTCTGTCAAGACCCTTTTTCTCAGGAACGCGTGGAGGTATCAAGCTGAAATTTATATCAAATACTCAAGTCTACTGTCCCTTGGAGCTGTGAAAAAATCAAACATCTAAGCCAACGCAATCAAGAGATACAGCCGTTTATGACGCAAATTTCCGCATATTTTCGAAACTCGCAAGGGAATCAAAACCTACAGGGTACTTCCCGCAAACTCAGAATCTTGAAATTTGGTACGAAGCTAGGTCTTATAGCACAGATAAAGGAAAAATTGCGAAAAGCATAAATTTTTTTGTCTGTCTGTCTATATCAGTAACCAACGCACATTTTCGACACTCGCAAGAGAATCAAAACCTACAGGGTACTTCCCGTGAACTCAGACTCTTGAAATTTGGTACAAAGCAAGGCCTTATAGCACAGATAAAGGAAAAATTGCGAAAAGCATAAATTTTTTTGTCTGTCTGTCTATATCATAACCGATCTACAATGATCCCACACTGCGCACATTTTGCTTAGGAGCAGGGGTCTGCTAAGACTGGATGTTCATAGATACATATAAATTTGTATGGAACCCTCGGTGCGCGAGTCCGACTCGCACTTGGCTGGTTTTTTTTTTTTTTACCTCAGAACTCCGTCATTTATGAAACGATTTGACGACCAGATGGCCTAGTGGTTAGAGAACCTGACTATGAAGCTTGAGGTCCCGGGTTCGATTCCCGTGTCGGGGCAGATATTTGTATGAAAAATACGAATGTTTGTTCTCGGGTCTTGGGTGTTTAATATGTAGTACCTGGGCGACCGAGCTCTGCTCGGGCAGAAACTCGGTACCAAGCGTTTTCCCAGAGATAAGACCAAGCTAGATCAATTTTTCATCCCCGAAAACCCCCAAATACCAAATTTCATCGAAATCGTTGGAACCGTTTCCGAGATCCTGATTATATACACCGGAGGGGTGGGGGGGTGAGAGGGGGGGAGGGGATGCGGGGGAGGGAGCGCGGGGATATTAAAGGGGGATGAAAATTTCATTGATTTTGCCGTAGGATGCACCGTTTTCAAGATATTTGACAAAAACACCGTCTTTGGGGGTGAGTCACGTTAAACTATCGTCCGTAAACCGACTTTACAGACAACCGGCTTTTCCTGTTCTGTGCTCCCAATAGGGAACGTGCACATAGACGGTGCTGCCAACTGGTGCCATAAGGGTGCCATCAATTTGAATGTTTTACCTTGATAAGTTTGTTTTACTGTCCGCATAGTGTCTCTTCTGTCGCATTAGTGCTGCCGCCTATAATTACTGCACGTTCCCTATAATAATACTTTTTCTAACAAAAAAGTAACTTTTCTCACAAAAAAGTAACTTTTTCTCACAAAAAAAGTAACTTTTTCTCACAAAAGAAGAAACTTGACGTTTTCACATAAAAAATAAACTTAAAAAAAAAACTAAAAATCTTGAAAAAAACGTGGAATCGAACCGAGGTCGGCTGGATCCGCGACCACCCGATTTCTAATGTGCCATTATGATCTGCTCGAAGTCGGCGAAATTTAGCTTTATATTCTAATGCAAACAAAAATAGCCGGAAAACACGAGTAAAAGCGATTTTCTGAAAATGAAACATAGCTAGATCAGTTTTTCATCCCCGAAAACCCCCACATACCAAATTTCATCGAAATCGTTGGAACCGTTTCCGAGATCCTGATTATATATTGTTAGCGGAAGAATAAGACCGCATAGTTGTTCGGCTGATGGATGACGTCAGTGAAAGTTATAAAGCGGTGCGCGCGCTTGCTACCGACACATTTCGCCTGCGACTCTCGGATCGGACGGACGATTACTTTTTCATTATTTCTGCCCTATAATCGTTATACTTAGTGTTAAATTAATAACATATTTGAATATTGTAAAAATTTGATTGCAATAAAATTAAGTTCGTTGATTTTAGTTGTGTCTTAAATTAATAACAGTCTTAAATAGTTAACATCAGAAGTGGGATAACCACACCCCACTGTGTGTCTGGCTTTCTTAAAGAATAAAAAAAAAGGAATTTAGTTTTGTGTGAATTTTTAATTACCTGTTTGCGTTTTAAAGGGTAGTTTAACATGGCAGAAAATAATTAGCGTCGAAAACGTGATCGAACTCCCGTTCCAGGAATCGAACAACAACTTCAAGCGATACTTTCTCGTTTGGAGTCGTTGGAGGATTCTAGGTTTCGAAATACTGGCGGGTCAGGGCCACGTGGTGATAGCGACACGCGGTCCTCGGTTCCTGGCCGCAACTTGTCGCCCCCTCCTCGGCCGGAGCCATCGTTCACGCCGACGACGCATGCGGCGCCACGTGAGGAACGCGCGGCTCAGTCGGTGCCGCTTAGTGGTGTATCATGTAATGGGGGTGTCAATACACCTCCTCCAGTGAGCGTGACGCTCTCGAGTGCCGAGGCAGTCATGAGCGAGGTAACGGAAAAGCTGGTGACTGCTATCAACGCTATGAACCCGGTAAGATCGAACCATATTTATATATCTGGCTTTGACCCATCTCTTAATGATTTCAATATTTGGTGTAATGAGGTTGATCACGTACGTAATATAAATCGGTGGGACGATCGCGAGTGCTTGGCGCGTATAGGGAACAGTTTGAAGGGAGACGCACGTGTGTGGCTCAGTGAGTGGACGACTAATGACCACACGTGGTCTAACTTCAAACGCGAATTCCAATCGTTGTGTCCGCGTAGGATTGATATTGCGTCTATTTTGTTTGACGTGATGAAAACAGATTCTAACAGTTACCCTACCTACGCCGAATATGCTAGACGCTCCCTGTTACGCTTACGTATTGTTAACGGCTTGAGTGACGAGTTAATTTCAGCAATTATAATCCGCGGCATAACCGATCCGCAAATTCGAGCTGCGGCTACAAACGCAAAGCTAATGCCTAGCGATATAGTAGGGTTTTTATCGATTTATGTCAAACCCGTCCCGGCTGTATCAGGTCGCACCAAGCCGCGAACTATTGTCGGCCGTAATGATTCTTTGCGAAAAAGGGAACACGGTGATACTAAATCCAAATGTTTTTCATGCGGAAGTTTTGGCCATAAGCAGTACACGTGTCCTAAACGTATAAAGTTAGGCACAACCGATATGCACCAATCATCTACCTCGGGGACGCCAAATACTAACGCTTCGTCTTCTCATTCTGAACCGTGCACTTTTTGTAGAAAGACAGGGCACAAAGTAAAGGACTGTTTCGCTAAACAGCGCGCTGAGTCTCAAGGTAAATCTGTCAACTTTTGTCGTGAGGCCGTAGAAGAATACAGACAAAATGATATTGCTGCTGCTGTAATCCAGGGCGTGCCTGTAGATATATTGATAGATAGTGGGTCTCAGGTTTCCCTAGTTTCTGAATCGGTAGTGAAGCATTTTCAATGTACTCAGTCACCCTCATTTTGTACCTTGCGTGGTATCGGTAGCCAAGAGGTAGAGTCAAGTTTTTTCACTACATTGACAGTAGATTTTCCCGAAATTACGCTAGAGGTAGATTTCCATGTAGTACCGGACCGCTACATGACTACGCCAGTCATATTGGGTACTGATGTACTTAATAGGGAGGGTGTTGTCTACATCCGTGCACGTGGTGCCCAACGTCTTACGAGATCGGCAACGGTTCTTAATGTCGAGTCGAGTGTGCAAGTACCAGTCAATACTCCATTAATTGGTACCGATAAAGAGCGGTTGTTGACGATTATAGATGAATTTTCGGATTATTTGATCACAGGCACAGCCACAACTGCTGTGACTACCGGTTCTATGCACATTCGACTACACAATAAGACGCCCGTCGTGTATAGACCGTACAAAATGTCTTACGAAGAAAAGGTACGTGTTAGGGATATTATTAAAGATTTGCTCGACAAAAGGATAATAAGAGAGTCTGAATCAGAGTATGCTAGTGTCCCATCTTACTAGTGAAAAAGAAAGATGGTAGCGACCGATTATGCGTGGACTTTCGAGCGTTGAACGCCAACACGGTGAGGGATCGCTATCCATTGCCACTCATCGAGGACCATATCGATCGTTTAGGAAAGGCTAAATTTTTCACCAGTCTCGACATGGCTACTGGCTTCCACCAGATACCCATGGATAGCGATTCAATACACCTAACTGGCTTTGTAACGCCCGAAGGTCACTACGAGTACCTAAAGATGCCTTACGGACTAGCCAACGCTCCTGTCGTATACCAGAGAATTATCTCCAATACCTTACGTCCTTTTATCGAGTCTGGTAAAGCCCTTGTCTATATAGATGAGGTATTAATTCCGAGTGAGACTATTGAAGAGGGTTTACAGACGCTGCGTGAGGTGTTACAGACTCTGACTAGTGCCGGATTTTCTATCAATCTGAAGAAGTGTACATTCCTATCTCATGAAGTTGAATACTTGGGGCGCACAATAAGTCATGGCCAGGTGAGGCCGAGCGCGCACAAGATTGAGGCACTAGCCAGGGCTCGTGTGCCTAGCAACGTCAAGGAGGTAAGGCAATTTTTGGGCCTCGCAGGATATTTTAGGCGGTACATTCCGGGATACTCTCTCAAGACTGCTTATATAGCAAATTTGACTTGCAAAGGTGTGCAGTTCCAGTGGACTGAGGAGCACGAACATGGTTCGTGTTGAAGCGAATTTTCGACAGGAAAGTTGGTCTAGTATTTTATGGAAAATACAGCTCACCCTGAACATTACGAGACAAAAATCAACACAATGTTCTCCATTAATTTTATTAGTTGGCAGTGATATTACGACACCCGTCATACGATCCCTGGTGCGTGACCTTGCTACGGAGGCAACTAGCACCAATCGAGAGTCGCTACGAGAATTGTCCCGACAGCGCGCAAGCGCGCGGTTGGATAAAAATCGTCTACAACAGGATGCTCGCGTGAACAAACGTCGCAAAACGCCAAAATCATTTAAAGAGAATGATTTAGTTTTTGTGCGTAAGGCCAGTCAATCTACTGGCAAGTTGGACTCTGGCATGAGGGGTACCGTAATTAAAGTGTTACCACACGGTCGTTACGAGTTGAGGCTCGTTACGGGCTCGTATGGAAAGACCACTCAGGCTGCGGCTGAGTACATGGTGCTTTGGCACGGTGAATGGACCCCTGATGTGTGTATGGCGTTTTTTGACGGTGAGTATATATGAGTGGTGGATGTTGGTGCATCCTGAGGGCTCTGCGCTTGTTTCGTAAACATCCTGAGGGCTCTGTTTCATTATTTTACTAGATGAGATTTTTTTCCACGCATAGGACTCTAGCTCTTAGCATCCTGCGGGCTCTGCACATGTTGATTTGCTCTCTTGTTTTTCGTTTTGGAATGCACATCCCGAGGGCTCTGTAAGTTACCCAAATATCCTGAGGGCTCTGTTTGGTAGATAAATACATTTTAGTGGAAATCCTGAGGGCTCTGTAAGTTACCCAAATATCCTGAGGGCTCTGTTTGGTAGATAAATACATTTTAGTGGACATCCTGAGGGCTCTGTAAGTTACCCAAATATCCTGAGGGCTCTGTTTGGTAGATAAATACATTTTAGTGGACATCCTGAGGGCTCTGTAAGTTACCCAAATATCCTGAGGGCTCTGTTTGGTAGATATACACATTTAAGAGGATATCCTGAGGGCTCTGTCTAGATTTATGTATTTTAGCTTTGTAGTGACGTTTCATTGCGAGTAACGCTTTACATAGAGTTGCTTGCAAAATTCTGTATGTGTTACTAATGCAAACAATTGCTTTTAGGTGACGATGATGAATTACAGGGCAATTCCCTGGACAGCTATAACTCAAGCTCTGAAGACAACATGATAGCCACCCAACCGCAAGTGGTAGAAGTTGAGGTTCATGCTGCGTCAGACTCTGAAGACGTAGCGAGCGAGGACGCATCGCCTTCAGGAACGGCCGTGTTAGCGGAAGAATAAGACCGCATAGTTGTTCGGCTGATGGATGACGTCAGTGAAAGTTATAAAGCGGTGCGCGCGCTTGCTACCGACACATTTCGCCTGCGACTCTCGGATCGGACGGACGATTACTTTTTCATTATTTCTGCCCTATAATCGTTATACTTAGTGTTAAATTAATAACATATTTGAATATTGTAAAAATTTGATTGCAATAAAATTAAGTTCGTTGATTTTAGTTGTGTCTTAAATTAATAACAGTCTTAAATAGCTAACAATATATACATATATATATACATATATACAAGAATTGCTCGTTTAAAGGTATTAGATAGATTTCCCCCTTATCCATCGTCCCCAGCATTAAATACCTAGGTGTACATATTGACCAAAAATTGGACTGGAGTGTGCATATAGAGACCCTCTGTGCTCGCATTAGACGGCTTCTTTACATTTTTGGGCAGCTTCGTCATTCGGCAAATCCTGATATACTGTTCTTGACTTACCACGGCCTCTGTCACTCAATAATTTCATACTGTATTTCGGTTTGGGGTGGCTCCTTTAAAACAACGTTATTAAGAGCTGAGCGTGCGCAGAGAGCTGTACTGAAAGTTATGTTCTTTAAAAGGCGAGATTACCCGACCGCTCAACTTTACTCGGAATCCCAAATACTCACAGTGAGGCAAACTTTCATTCTCCAAGCTATTTTGCGTCACCATTCTACATTGCCATTAGATGAGTCTCTGCTTGTGCGTCGCCATGGCCACGCCGTCTCCAAAACCAGGACGTGCCGTACAGCTTTTGCTCGTAGGCAAACAGTCTGTCTGAGTTCTAAACTGTATAATAAAATTAACAAATTAATCCCTATCTATAAATTAAACAAATATGAAGTTAAAATTAAAGTTAAGAAATGGTTGCTGGGTCTTACGTATCATGATACAGAAAATCTCCTCCTCACAGTGTCTTAGCGTTACTATGAGTTATCTTCCCACGCGTTTATATTTATGCCAAAACATTTGCGTCTAAAGTTACACGGTTGAGTCTCTGATCATCTATAGTTTTTGTTTTCATCTTATTTTTATTTTTATTTGTTTTTTAAATTTTTGTTTTATTGTATAACTTCAGTTATCATTGCTGTTGATCATCTGCACTGTAAATATTGTACGTCGATCGCCGAAGCCGGAGATACTCAAAATTAGTCCCCCAAGACACAGGTCTTTACCTAGTTTGGGGGGTCAGATTGTATGACAACTCTTGTGACTTCTCTGTACAAACCTACTTTATGTATTGAGCACTGTAACTAATTTGATGTTGATTGTACAATAAATCATTTTTATTATTTTTTTATTATTATTTAAGTATGTATCTATCTATATATGTATATTTATTCATTGCCTAGTACCCATAACACAAGCTTTGCTTAGCTTACTTTGGGACTAGGTCAATTGGTGTGAATTGTCCCGTGATATTTATATATATATATATATATATATTTTTTTTTCTTTTTCGTTGTTTGAAAGCACATGCTTCAAGGTTGGTCCCGATGTTACCAAAATCCAGTTTTGATGATGGGATCCATGAGGAATTGAAGAAGCTTCTCAAAATTTCAAGAGAAATGTATAGCATTTTAGTATTTTCGGTGACAAATCGAGATTTTGCATTCAGAAAGTATCATGGAACTCTGAAATAAAACGACACAACCCCGTCGAGCATTAAAAACAGAATTTTCAACATAAACTTATTTCGAAGTTAAACTGATGATTTTATCCTTCGCATCTATTTTATACAGTAACAACTAAAAAGCAAAAAATAAAATTTTTTAAATAAAAATAAAACCTCCTTCAAAAAACCGGCCAAGAGCGTGTCGGACACGCCCAAGATAGGGTTCCGTAGCCATTACGAAAAAATCAAGTATTATTTTTCTAAGGATTTCTTATGTGTACGGAATCTTCCAAGTTAAGTATCGTCAATACTTTGAAAAACCGGCCAAGAGCGTGTCGGACACGCCCAAGATAGGGTTCCGTAGCCATTACGAAAAAATCAAGTAATATTTTTCTAAGGATTTCGTATGTGTACGGAATCTTCCAAGTTAGGTATCGTCAATACTTTGAAAAATAAGCTCGTATCTCAGAATCGATAATCTGGCAAATTGAACTTTATTTCGCGCATATCAAGGTTCATTTTTGTTTACATGCTGATTTAAGATACGAGGTTTTTCAAAGTAGTGACGGTATGTTTTATACCTTAGGCTACTGTTTACTCTTAAACTACAAATAATTCCCAAGCTATCTTAGCCGCTATAATTTTCCTTGTAAATTTAATATATTTACTACCATTTTAAATTTTTTCAAATTTTTCCACCCAACAGTTTAGATTTTAGAGGGGGGGGAGGACGGTCGAGTTAAATTAAAATTTTCACTTTAAAGTTGAATATTTCGCAAACAAATCACTGAATACAAAAATCATGTAAGCAACCCCCCAATGGTTTTAGAAGACCTATCCAACGATACACCACACTATAGGGTTAGTCGAGAAAAAAAAATCACCCCCACTTTACGTCTATGGGAGGTACCCTAAAAAAATTTTTTTTAGTTTTTTTTATTTAACCACTTTGTCGGCGTGACAAATTACAGTTTTCTAGTACTAACAGTCTCAAAGCTTAGCCGCGGACAGACAGACAGACATACAGACAGACAGACGGACAGACATGGCGAAACTATAAGGGTTCCTAGTTGACTACGGAACCCTAAAAACATCCAAAAAACTATGAAATAATATTTGAACCGACCACAATAAGCATGAAAATATCTTTCTACTAATCTGTTTGAAGTCGGTGCCTCAGCACGAGCCACCAGGGGTGTAGAAGCCTTATACCTAGACTAGCTTTTGCCCGCGACTTCGTACGCGAAGACAATAACGTTAGTTGTTTGCATGAAATTTGGCACACAGGTAGTTTATTACGTGGACGTGCCAGGAAAATGCAAAGTTCCCGCGGAATTTGAATAAGTGAATTCCAAAGCCGGTAAGCCGCGGTGGCCTAGTGGTTTGACCTATGGTCTCTTAAGCAGAGGGTCATGGGTTTGAGCCCGGGCTTGGACCTCTGAGTAATTCCGAATTCGTGTGCTAAATTACGTTTGAAGTTGAAGTTTACCATGAGTTTTACAGTGAAGGAAAACGTCGCGAGAAAAGCTGCACACACCTGAGAAGAAATTCAATGGTACACACCCGCACTGTACAGATCGTAGTGGGCCCAAGTGGGAACTACGGCCTAAGTGTTCTCGTTCTATGAGGAGGCCTGATTGAAACAACAACATTTTATCCCGGGAAAGTGCAAAGTACTGCATACCGCGGGATAGAAATAACTGTTTTGACCTATTTTGAAAATCAGAGACAGTGTAGCTTTTAATTAGTGAAATATTTTTAAAAATCAGCCCCCTCGTTCAATTCGCTTATTTCTATCCCGTGGGAATTTTGCATTTTTCCGGAGAAAAAGTAGTATGTCAAACAGGGATCATGTTGTAGCCTTCAAGTGGTAAAATAATTTTTAAATTCAGCACCAAAGTTGAATTTACTTATTTCGATCCCGCGGGAAATTTGCATTTTCCCGTAGAAAAGTAACGTAAGTCAATCAGAGATACTGTAGCTTACTACTGGTGAAAGAATTTTCAAAATCAGCCCCGAAGTTGTATTCAGTTTTTTCTATCCCGTAGGAATTGTGCATTACTCCAAAGAAAGAGTAGCCTGTGCCAATTGGGGATAGACATAACATATCATAATGAAAGAATTTTTAAAATCATTGCCGAAGTTGAATAAACTTATTTCTATCCCGTGGAAATTTTGCATTTTCCCAGAAATACGTACCCTTTGTTAATCACGGATACTGTAGCTTACTATTGGTGAAAGAATTTTTAAAATCAGTCCCGAAGTTGAATTCACTTATTTCTATGCCTCGGGAATTTTGCATTTTCCCGAAGAAAAAGCAGCCTATGTCAATTGGGGATAGTCATATCTATATATATAAAAGAAGAAACTGACTGACTGACTGACTGACATATCAACGCACAGCCCAAACCACTGGGCCTAGAGATTCCAAATTTGGCATGTAGGTTCCTTATAAGGTCTAGGGGTGCACTAAGAAAGGATTTTTCAAAATTTACTCCCTAAGGGGGTGAAAAGGGGGTCCAAAATTTGTATGGGGAAACAAGATTAGTTCGACTATTTTATTCGAAACTTCACAGAAGTCCTCCTAACGATAAATGATTAAACAAGTGTTTCAGGTCTGTGAAACATGGGTGTTGTTTCTATGGTTTATCGGGTCGCTGGTGATGAAAACAACAACGGTTTTAAAATCCGACGTTTCGGACGTAAAATAACTTCTCCCTGGATGGGGTGCGATGGGGTTGAAATGTCTAAATAAATTAAATGACTGTTGATATATCAACGCACAGCCCAAACCACTGGATCTAGAGACTTGAAATTTTGCACATAGTACCTTATACAATGTAGGCATCCACTTAGGAAGGATTTTGGGAATTCCCACGGGAACGGGAAAAAACGGGATTTATAAATTCGATTCCGAGTGACCCTATCTCAGTAACTATAATAACTAGACTCTTCAAATTTGATACACAAGTAGGTATTATATTAGTTAAAACATTAATTTTAGGATTTTTCAAAATTCCCACGGGATAAGGAAAAAACGGGATTTATATATTCAGTTCAACGGGATCCTATGAACTATAATTACTAGACTCTTCAAGTTTGACATAGAAGTAGGTAATTATAATAGTAAAAAACTGTTTTAAGGATTTTCGGAAATTCCCACGGGATAAGGAAAACACGAGATTTTTCGTTTTACTAGTCGTAGAAAGCTGAAATTCGGCATGTAGGTTGCTTGGGGAATGTAGAGGAGGATTGAGAGAGGACTTTACAAAATTCCTACGGGAACGGGAAATTACGGGATTTTTCGTTTTGATGATCGTAGAAAGCTGAAATTCGGCATGTAGGTTGTTTGGGGAGTGTAGAGGAGCATTGAAAGAGGATTTTCCAAAATTCCCACGGGAACGGGAAAAAATGGGATTTTTCGTTTTACTGGTTGTAGAAAACTGAATCCGGCATGAAGGTTGCTTGGGGAGTGTAGAGGACTATTCAGTTTAGAAAAAAATGATATTAAGAACTTCAATACTAATTCGGGCAAAAGCTAGTTACATAATACAATCATAGTACTAGCGCTCGGGTAATTTTCAATGCTGGGGGGTGCGGGGTGCGGGGGGGTGCGGGGGGTTGTTTGCGGGGGGGTTGCGGGGGGGGAGTTTGAATGTTTTGTTATGACGTTGTCACGTTAAACTATCTATCGTCCGTAAACCGACTTTACAGACAACCGATTTTTCCACGTACTTCTTGAAGTGAAACTTCTAATGCGACTTCCAACAAGGTTGCGTTAAACGTTTAACGCAACGCAACGCAAGTTGACGTTTACGAGATGTTTGCGAGGGGGGTGAGGGTGGGTGCGGGGTGTCAAAGGGGGATGAAAATTTCATTGATTTTGCCGTAGGATGCACCGTTTTCGAGATATTTGACAAAAACACCGGTTCTCGTCCCATCACCGAAGTTAAGCAACGTCGGGCGCGGTCAGTACTTGTATGGGTGACCGCCTGGTTTTTTTATTTTTTTTATGTATAAGTAGGTATGTACTTTCAAAAGTTGATGAAATGCAAAATCTCGTATTATAGCAGTTGCTCGTATTCTGTATAATTATCAAATTGTTACAAAACAGGTCAAGATTTGGGCATGAATATTAATGGTCGGATTTGCATGCCGCCAATGTTTGACGTGGATTCTGAAATTTACATGAACAATGAACCCTCAATCCTGTCATTTACTTCACTATAATGCTGAGTGATTATCTACTTAAGTACAATTAGCGCTGAAAAAATAAATTTGTGTACTTACCTTGTGGTTTTTGCTATATCTTATTACTGGTTTTTGCTCGTGATTTCGTTTGCCAAGAATTTTTATCCGTAGGGACTAGAAAGAAAGAATAGTACATTGTTGCAGAGGCTGGAAAGTAAGCAATAGATGGACGAGTTTGTTTGAGGGCCGACGCGTAGCGGAGGCCCTCGAAAGTACGAGTCCATCTATTGCACTTTTGGCCGAGACTAAACATTGTGCTTTTCACGACTAATGCGAGGAAATAAAAAACGTTTCTTATAATAAAAATAAATATTTAATTAAAGTTTATGTTAATGTTTGCATGGGGGCAGTTGTTAAAACTCATTGTGATGTTTTTCCCTGGAAAGCTGATTTTAGTGTTCTGCGTCATTTCAGTCGTTCGGGAACTTAATCAAACATAGTTAGAGTTAATGTGAGCGGCTGAGCGGCCGTTGCGGCCGCTACGGCCGCTCACATAACTCGAACTATGTTTGATTTAGTCGCCGTCACGACGCGTCGCCGGTCGCCTTACCGGCCTAGTGGCCAGTATCAAAAACCACATAATTAAAAAATAAAAACCTTAACCTTGCAGCGCTTAAAAAGTTTAATGCTGTGGCGTTTTTCATACTTAAAAAAATTAAAGCATTTTGTGCATATTATGCGTTTAAGGAAAAAAAACACCTCATTAAAGTCATGAATGACGCATTCTCATTGGTCAATTGAATTTCACATGCAGCAGACGATTACTTTTGATTGGTCGTTTCAGCACGCCGGGAATGAAATTCAGAAATTATCTTTGAAAAAGTCGTATCGTATTATGAAATACATATACTGATATGACCTGTTTTCGATTAGTGTAACATTGTTGTCGTGTTTGCGCGCCATATATGAATCAGCTGTTAAATGTACATATATAGGCAGTTTTGTGTACTGGATTTAGGTTATCTATGGCCACATTTTCGAGCAGTGTCGTGAAAAATACATTTACTTACAACAACACAAGATACATCATCAATATTTTTACAAAACAAAAGACAACTCGAAAGCTAAAGATAGAATGTGTCATTGTGGTTGCAAATCGGACCCTGCCTCAACATAATGCTGAGGCGTTTATAGCATCCCAGCGCTGATTTTCAGCCAGTACCGTTGGTGACACCCGGATCGCTGTTTAGAAAGATAAATAAACTACAAACTAATATGGAGATGTGTGATTATCCATACGTTTATAGATAATTTTTAGATTATAAAAGCAAATAATAAAAGCCAACTATGCAATTTTACGGAATATGATGATAATTTTATGTAATATCCAAGTTATTAACCAAATTCCACCAAAATCTGTTCAAAAGTATTTGCTTCACTTCAGTGCTCATAAAATTTCAATATCAATAAGATTATTTACAATGGACATGCTCGGAAAGTGCCTCTTGACGTGAGTCAACATATCTATAGAAAGTTAGTCATCCCAGCACGCTTCCCCAAGTGTGAAAAAAAGTTGTATGGATTTTACTTTCCACACGCGTGCGGAAAAGTAACTTTTTGAATTGCCAAATCTCAAAAAAATGTGTCCAAACTAGTGTTTAAAAAATGAGACTAGAGATTTGTGTCTTTATAATTCAGCTTTGCACAAATAAGAAAATGTTTGATGCAACCAATTGAATATTTAACTGATAAAATAATAAAACAGCTTGTTTTAATATTAAAACACACAAATTTTATTCGTCAAAAATTTGAAAAAAAATAATTCAGTACTAAAATAATTCCTTGAGGCCATTTCGGACCGTACGACACCATGCGCGCGTAATCGAAATTCAACCAATGTGCTTTCAGAGCGCGCGCATGGCGTAACACGAACCAATCATGGTTACCCGTTCGCGCTTGTCATGAAAACCCGCCAAAGTAATGTTCATGTATTCAGTCCGGAGAATTAATTTTAGTAGCAAATTAAAATGGAGAGTTCAAGTGATGAATTAACATACGGCTTAACGCCGCCTGACGTCCTAGACCAAGCACAAATGTGACAGCCTCCTGCCGACTAAGTCGATGCTGAAATATGTAAACACCTACGAGACTTTCCCTCAATGAAAGGTAAATAAAAACGCAACATCTTTTATCGAAAATGTTTAGCTCCAAGTTTTTTCCTCGCTTAATGCATTGTAAAAAGTTGTATGATATACGTATCGAAAGTAGAAAATTCCCAACTCATGTCGGCTAAAACACACTCGCTTCGCTCGTGTGTTTAGATCTCCGCCATTCATTGGCAATAGCCTATTTTCCGCACTTGTATCATAAATAACTATTCTACAGCAGCAGCCTGTTGGCCTTCAAATCTTCACCTCTAAAATGTATCAGCTTAGGTCCTCTGAAAATATTGTCGTAGGGGGTATAAATATAAAAATAAACAGCTCAATATATCCGGCCCCTGTCCGTGAACCGTGAATAATAAGACTGGTATACCCGCCGCTTATGTATAGTCCGGTAAAATTATAGAAGCTAGCAAAAATATTGTAACGTAATCTGCTATGTCAAGATAATAATGTAACATTTTAAAACGATAGAAATAAAACCAGCCAAGAGCGTGTCGGACACGCCCAGGATAGGGTTCCGCAGCCGTAACGAAAAAAATCCTTGCATATCTTATTAATACACTTATTAAACCAGCAATATTTTATAGGTCAGGCTGCTATTTACTCTTAAACTACTAATAATTCTCAAGCAAACTTAGCCGTTTTAGTTTTCCTTGTTCATTTGACATATTTTCTCCCATACTGATTTTTCAAAATTTTTATAACAACAGTTTAGCTTTTAAAGGGATGGGGGGACGCTCGATTTAACCAAAAATTGCACTTAAATGTTGGATATTTCGCAAACGAATCACTATATCGAAAAATCGTCTGTACAACCTTGAAATGATTTTAAAATACCTATCCAACGATATCCCACTCTACAAGGTTTTAATTTAAATTAGCCAAGAAAAAAACCATCCCACAGTCTATGGGAGGTACACTAAAAAATTTTTTTTTTCTACGTTTTAATTACCCGAATGCAAGGAAAGGGTTATGTTTTTTTTTCACTTTGTCCGGATAATTGCTACACATGTCCATGTAAAATTACAGCTTTCTAGCCATAATAGTCTCTAAGCTGCGGACGGACGGACAGACAGACGGACATTCAGACAGACAGACAGACATGGCGAAACTATAAGGATTCCCTTTTTGCCATTTTGGCTCCGAAACCCTAACACTACTGATTTTAGTAAAAATGTGCCATAAACACGTCTGTAATATTTAGGGCCGATACAGACGAACTTCATTCCAACTGCCGACTTCTTATTTCGATTGCAGCTAGCGTGCAGTCTGCGTACAGTTTTGCCGACTGCAATACAACTGCAATTGAGATGTATGGGGAGTCGGCAGTTGGCAGTTACGTTGAAATTTGAATGCGTTCAGTCTGTATCGGCCCTTATTGTAACAGCAGCTTTAGAGAGAGAGAGAGAGAGAGAGAGAGAGATGTTTATTTACACATATTCGATACAAACACAGAAAAAAAAAATACATTTGACAGGAAATTTACAAATTAAAAAAATATATCGAATAGTATAAATTGGGCCCCACTCAGCATAATGTTGTGGCAAGCCACAACGCTGTTTTTCAGTGGGACCCATTTAAAAACTAAACACAAAAACATACACACTGTGACGACACGAACGCCAGCGAATAGTTCGCAACAAAAACCAAATTAGAAGCTGGAAGTAAGTATGTATGGCAACACTTGATCGGCTTAATCGCATTTGAACTTTTAAACCGTAACAAATTAAGCCAAGATTTGTTATAGCTATTGCAGTGAATCATCAACAATTTCAATAATACTGATACTGTAATGCATCACATAACCTTCGAACAAAAACAAAAAAACTTAAAAACAATAAAACATTCTTTTGACCTAAAGTTGGGTGGGAACACAGCCCGGCCTTGTGAAAACCCGTAAGTTGTAAAAAAAAAAGAAAAGAAAAAAAAATTAACTACCGCCGTTTGCTTGAAAATGAAAAAAAAAAATACATATTAACAGTAACAAACGAACAAACAAAGAGTCAATCTGCCAGTCTCAGATGCGCCTAATTTACTTGTCACCCATGAGTGCTAGCCCAGCCTGAAGTTTTGTTGGAGCGAGGTAAGTACAAACATATTGTAACTAGGATGTAATTAGTGCGAGAAAGTGTCTTTTACATTTCAATTTAAAATTATGTCTTGACTTTAGATTTAGTTGTTAGTGAATCGTTCGAAAAAATATCTTAAAAAATTACCGCTGGTATTTCCAGGGAAGGTAGATAAAAGCATTCATCATTTTTAAATGCAGTAACAAAGTTATAGTACCTATTCAACATACACAGAGAGAAATAGTCAATGCTTAATAAACAATTTCATGGCATCTGTTGCTGAAAACATGGTTAAATAATGAACTATTGTTGCAAACTGTACGTGTTTACCACACAAGAGGTAAAGCGTGGATCTTTAAAGATGAACGATGTTGCTACTAATATAAATATTTATACTGAACTATCAGTTTTCGGGGTCCGTAGTCAATGGTTCAAATAACTCATAATCTTGTTGCCCATTCAACATTCTAAGTGATTTTTAACCCCCGTCACAAAAAGAGGGGTGTTATAAGTTTGACCGCTATGTCTGTGTGTCTGTCTGCCTGTCTGAGTGTCTGTCTGTGGCATCACAACTCTTAAACGGGTAAACCGATTTGGATGCGGTTTTTTTTATTTGAAAGCAGGTTTCTTGGCGATGGTTCTTAGACACATAATGAGTGCCAAGAACATGCCAGGCGTGTTCTACGTTCGAAGGCAGTTTTGGCTAGAAAGCGGAAAAACACTACTACCGGTTACGAGAGTAGCGCGTAGTAATGCGTGCCAGCGAAAGTGTATTGGCTACGTGCACGACGGTGGCGCCGTGTAGCCTTGACAACATTTCCTCCCCATTTACTTCCAATTTTTCCCATGTTGTGCGCTGCGATCGTTTTCTGTACCCCCACCACCCGCTTCGCACATAGCCAATACTTACGTACAGTCAAAAATGAAAATCGAAATCTGAGCGTTTATTTTAAATTTGCGATATTATTCCTGATATCCCAGAAAATAATAAATAAGCACATATATATTATTGTACTTCAAGCAAGTAAAGTCGAAATCCACTGTAATAAAGGAACGTCAAATATCAAGAGCTTTCCCTGTCGGCTTGTCAATATTTTTCGTGCGTAAGAATATTAAATTTTTGTACAAAGAAATATGGCATAGCTGTGCCAGGCACAAGCAGCGGCATTTAAATATGGAATCAAAATGTACGATCGCGTGTTATAATTTTTAACTTAACCAAACGGAGGTTTACACCGCTGGGAAATTACTAGCACCTTATTCTATTTTCTATCTTAGATTTTTAGGTTGGCAACGCATCTGCAATCTATCTGGTGTAACGAGTGATTAGCACGGAGGCAAATGAAATAAAAGCTTGTAACTAGTACATGATAGCAACACAAAATCTCCTTTTTGAAGGCCGGGAAGTTATTAAAGAGGAATATTTTAAGCCGACTTACGTAAAGATGGATCTCCTTCGTTGCTAATTAATCTATTTAATTAATCAACCATTTTATCTCGACAAAGGAATAATCAAATTGTACAGTTGGATTTATTATAAGACTGGATGTTGCCCGCGACTCCATCTGAGAATAATGCAATGCCCAGGATAGAAAGTATCTTATATGATAGACTAGCTTTTGCCCGCGACTCCGTCCGCGTGGAATTAGTAATTTGTGCAGCTTATTTTTTTTATCCAATTTGCTTTTTCATCAATTATGGCTCTCCTTAGTTCCTCGATATAAAAAAAATACCCGCCCCCGCACCCCCACGCACGCACTGCCCCCCCCCCCCCTCAGAAACAATGTCTTCGATGTCATAATAATATTATCTATGTTCTTATATATTTGTTCGCGACCATGTAAAAAACAGATAAAAGTACAGGAGTAGGAAAAGAACCTAACAAGGTTAAACGGGAGGTAATTTGTAGGTATTTTTTGTTGCCCCCTTTTCTTTGTAGGTGTCATACCTACTATAGTTTAGGTGAATTACTTACACAATTCTTAGGACTGCTTTGGCCTATAAATATCACTAATAATACGTTGTAGGTAATTCGATGTTCTTGTTATCAATATAAGGAGGAACAAATATATGCTTTAGGACGTTCAACAGTATGCCAAACATTTTTGGCCAAAAAATTTTAAAACAATCAACATTAGGTATGCGATACAACAGGCACTCTTTGCTGACTGTACATTTTGACTCTGGCTACCAAAGTACTCGTCAAGACGAATCAAACGAGCCCAAACTCGATGGGGTTATGTCGTTTTATTACGGAGTTCTTATGGTCACCTTCCAACTAACTAATAAAGTTCACTTTGCCAGATTAACGATTTTGAGATACGAGCTTTTTTCAAAGTATTGACGATACCTAACTTGGAAGATTCCGTCCACATACGAAATCCTTAGAAAAATATTACTTGATTTTTTCGTAATGGCTACGGAACCCTATCTTGGGCGTGTCCGACACGCTCTTGGCCGGTTTTCAAAGTAGTGACGGTAAGTTTAATACCTTAGGCTACTATTTACTCTTAAACTACAAATAATTCCCAAGCAATCTTAGCCGCTATAATTTTCCTTGTAAATTTAATATATTTACTACCATTTTGAATTTTTTCAAATTTTTCCACCCAACAGTTTAGATTTTAGAGGGGGGGACGGTCGATTTTAATGAAATTTTTCACTTTAAAGTTGAATATTCCGCAAACAAATCACTGAATACAAAAATCATGTAAGCAACCCCCCAACGGTTTTAAAAGACCTATCCAACGATACCCCACACTATAGGGTTACTCGAGAAAAAAAAATCACCCCCACTTTACGTCTATGGGAGGTACCCTAAAAAAATTTTTTTAGTTTTTTTTATTTAACCACTTTGTCGGCGTGACTAATATATATATTCATGCCAAATTACAGTTTTCTAGTACTAACAGTCTCTGAGCTTAGCCGCGGACAGACAGACAGACAGACAGACAGACGGACAGACATGGCGAAACTATAAGGGTTCCTAGTTGACTACGGAATTCTAAAAAAGAATTTTGAAAATTGGTTCACAACTGAGGGAGTAATCGCGTAACAAACATACAAAAAAAAAAACATACAGACGAATTGAGAAACTCCTCTTTTTTTTGAAGTCGGTTAATAAATAGGGGTTTGCAAAACCATTTTTTGATATAGTGAATATTTTCGGAGATATTCACTCCGAAAGTTCAAAATAATGTGTCCCCCCCCTCTAACTTTTGAACAGCAAGTCTAAAAAATATGAAAAAAATCACGTAAGTTAAACTTAATAAAAACTTTTTAGGAAAATTATTTTCAACTTAATCAGTTGAGCAGTTTTTAAGTTTTTGTAAAAAAAATATTTCTATACTAAGATTGTAATTTAACCGCCATTGCAAGCATTTTTTTTCTTTAAGCACCTATAAGATCACGATAACACTATCTTCTTTCAAATAAAAAAAATAAAATTGAAATCGGTTCATATAATAAAGAATTACATCTGAAAAACCATCAACATACATACTATTAGATTAGTTACCCAATTCGTCGATAGATGGCGCTGTACCGCCGATGTTGAAATTCTGCGCGCGGTGGGAGTTGGGACCAAAACAACTACATTAAAAAAAAACATTCAGATGAATTGAGAACCTTCTTTTTTTTTGAAGTCTGTTAATAAATTATGCAAAGATTTTTTCGTACCTGCTACGGAACCCTATCTTGGGCGTGTCCGACACGCTCTTGGCCGGCTTTTCCTTTTGAGGTACGGAACCCTAAAAAACGATGAAACGTTTCGAGAAAAGGTAGGTAGTGCCCTTGCACTCCGCTTGGCTCGTCTTGGCGGGGGCACTCCCGTGCCCCCAGATAAGAAGCACACACAGAATCATGTTTTAATTATTATAAGATTTTTAGTTATTTTTGTGGATTTTCCGAGTCGGTTATTTCTATAGCCGCCGCGCCGCCGTTTCCGCATAGTCGTGACAGGGCCATACTTTAGGCCATACGTTAAGGGCCTACCGAGTTTTTCGCGCTAATCAATTTTGGGTGGGCGATTTCGGGCGAGAGGGAGGCACGATGGCTCAAGATAGGTTGGTTGAACTGTTGGAATGCGCGTGTTTTTGGGTATTTTCATCTTATTACTAAAACAAATACATATTTTAAAATTGTAGCAACACTACGCCCTAGAAAACATCTTGTTTTATTAACATTCAAAAAGTCATGACCTGCCGTGCAGTATCAGTGTCGTACTATTTTTTTTTTTTTTTTTTTTAACGTGTGTTACCTCAGAACTCCGTCATTTATGAACCGATTTGGAAATTTTTTTCGTTATTTTAAAGCACATGCTTCTAGGTTGGTCCCGTCGTTACCAGAATCCAGTTCTGATGATGGGATCCATGAGGAATTGACAAAACTCCTCAAAAATTCAAGAGAAATGTATAGCGACTTTAGTATTTTCGGTGACAAGTCGAACATTTGCATTCAAAAAGTATCATAGAACTATATAATAAAATGACACAACCCCGTCGATCATTAAAAATAGAATTGAACTAAAACAATTACTTTGCTCACCCGCGACCTGCTTCTATAAAAATAGAATTTTTAACATAAACTTATTTCGAAGTCAAACTGATGATTTTATCCTACGCATCTATTTTATACAGAAACAACTAAAAAGCAAAAAATAAAAATTTTAAATAAAAAATAAAACCTCCTTCAAAAAACATCCAAAAAACTATGAAATAATAATTGAATCGAACCGACCACAATAAGCATGAAAATATCTTTCTTCTAATCTGTTTGAAGTTGGTGCCTCAGCACGAGCCAGCAGGGGTGTAGAAGCCCTATAGATAGTAGGTAGCTATGTAGGTAAGTTAGATTACTAGGTCCACTCCTGCTGGCTCGAGAAGAGGCACCAACTTCAAACAGATTAGAAGAAAGATATTTTCATGCTTATTGTGGTCGGTTCGATTCAATTATTATTTCATAGTTTTTTGGATGTTTTTTGAAGGAGGTTTTATTTTTTATTTAAAATTTTTTTAGAGACTACTTTGAATTTTTTTTCTATAGAGCGAACTATAAAGTAATCGTGTTTCGATAAACACTTGTCATTAGTGATTAGAGTGAATCCTCAAATATCTTTTACATGAATTTCAAGACTATAACTTTACTTGTAATGATACAGTACGAGATTTAATTAATGCAATAAATGCGCCAAAAACACGGTAGGCCCTTAAGCTCGACCCGCAGTAAAACCTTTTGAAAATAATTACTTAGTGATTTTCTTAATGCGTACGACAATGGCTTATTGAGATAGGATAATATTGCGGAATCAGCTTGCGGCTATTTGCTTTTAGTGTAGATACTGGACGGATGAAAAAATATTAACTAATCTAAACAAACCTTATGTGAGAATTACGATCGCATTGTCCAACGCTCGCTTGCAGACATCTTATCTTCAGCTACAATCTTTTTGTTAGCCCTATCTTAACAAATATCGAAAGATATTTAATTTTATCGCTAAAAGGGAGGACTTTCTACGTAAAAGTGTACATGACTTGTTGAAAACCCCCCGAAACGATTATCTGAAATCCATTAGGCTGGCCCTCATTCTTGCTAAGTTGCCGGCCGAAAACGCTTTAAAACTTACCTACACCCTGATGGTAAATTATCGCCCGCCCATTTATATCAGGAACATGGTGAAAAAGCTTGGGTAAAATAAACGATGTTTAATAACTTCGGGTTTATGTGTTTTTTGGAAAGTACGTGTAAGTCAAGGTTAAACAAACTTTTAAACATTTTTTTAAACATTTTAATGTCTATCTTTTTAGTGTCTTACAAGAAAATAAGTTTCTACTAATCTGTTTGAAGTCGCTGCTACAGCACAAGCCAGCAGGAGCCGACTTAGTCATCTGCCTTACAGAGCCTTACTTAATTACGGTCTATTAAGCTTCTAACGCTTCTGCTGGCTCGTGTTTAGGCACCGCCTTGAAACGATTAGTAGATTTTTTTTATGGCGTTTTGAAGGCGGTTCAATTTTTTTTTATTTATGGTGCTGAACAATAAAATTGCCAAGTCATTATCATAGTTTATATTTTTCATCAAATGAATAATTAAATTTCTAGATTTTTGCTTTTCCATTCCTTCGTAGAACTTTAGAATTTTTATGATCGGTCAGTGCATAGTGACAAGATTAAGAACGTGGAATTGAGTTAAATGTTGGTAATTCGTAAGCTACAAGGTTATTACAACGTGCCCACCAGGTTTCTGCGAGAGTCTAACCACGCATTCCTGAGGCCATATGGGGTAATAAATGTTATCTGAACCTAGGTCGAAATATGCTTAGTTTTGACATATTTCCATTTTTATGTTTAAATTTTACTATGAAAGTGGTGGAGGTGCTGTAATTGCGTATTTATTATTTTATCTTTTAGCTTTTGCCCGCGACTCCGTCCGCGTGGAATTAGTAATTTGTGCAGCTTATTTTTTTATCCAATTTGCTTTTTCATAAATTTATGGCTCTCCTTAGTTCATCGATATAAAAAAAATTACCCCCCTCCTCACCGAACCCCCCCACACACCCGCGTTCACATTCACCACCGTACCTACTCCCAAGTCACTACTTCTAAAAACTGTTCTATAAATTCTAAAAATAGACGTATCTTTCTTATTTGTGAACCGATTCAAATGAAACAAACACTAAATGTTAATCCAAGAAAATACCTACCTAACAGTGAAACCGCATTCTTCTAGGTTAAGCCGTTTCTGAGATTAGCGCGCACAAACGCACAGACAGACAGACAAACAGACAAACAGATAAACAGACAAATAGACAATAATTCTAAAAAACATTGTTTTGGGTTCTATTGCGCTAGTAAATAGCCCTAGTGACAGTTTTTCTCAAATATCTTCAATGTACAGACACCGACTTGTTACAGATTTATTATATGTATAGATATGGCCTCAGGAATGCGTGGTTAGACTCTCGCGGAAACCTGGTGGGCACGTTGTATATTAGATAGGTACATTGGATTATAACAAGTTATTGTATGTCCTCTTTATAAGAATCAAGGATCCTTAACTCCGATATTATGAGTCGTATATTTTTAAACGAATTCAAGGAAAGGAGGTGGATATCAATTTAGTGGTAGGTAACGATGTTTCGTTTTATTTCAAACAAATTTTATACACCACATTTCCCTAGAGCGCTACTTATTATTTTATCGAACACCCAACCCCCATCGTGACCACTGGTCCCAGTGATCCCTTAATCAACAGCATGATCGATCGTTCTGCTTCCATCCTAAAAATAACCGTCACCTCTTAAACGCTTAAATGAATCCCGCAAAAATATTAAAGTGAATTCTTATAGTCAAAACTGGCCAAGAGCATGTCGGACACGCCCGGGATAGGGTTCCACAGCCATTACGACGTGTGGGTACTGTCTGCATTCAACAAGTAATATATTTCAAAGGATTTTATATTTGTATGGAACTTCCCAAGTAGCTATAGCTATAGCTATCGTAATGGCTGTGGAACCCTATCCCGTGTTGTCCGATGGTTGTAAATATATCAAATTATCTATGAAAACTATACCGGCTAAGTTTTCTTGAGAATTATTTATTAGTAGTTTAAGAGTAAATAGCACACTGACCTATAAAAAATATAGATATTTTTTATTGGTCAGTGTGCTATTTACTCTTAAATAAATAAATAAATAAATAGTAAATAGCACACTGACCTATAAAAAATATAGATATTTTTTATTGGTCAGTGTGCTATTTACTCTTAAATAAATAAATAAATAAATAGTAAATAGCACACTGACCTATAAAAAATATAGATATTTTTTATTGGTCAGTGTGCTATTTACTCTTAAATAAATAAATAAATAAATAGTAAATAGCACACTGACCTATAAAAATATAGATATTTTTTATTGGTCAGTGTGCTATTTACTCTTAAATAAATAAATAAATAAATAGTAAATAGCACACTGACCTATAAAAAATATAGATATTTTTTATTGGTCAGTGTGCTATTTACTCTTAAACTACTAATAAATAATTCTCAAGAAAACTTAGCCGGTATAGTTTTCTACATCTACACTAATATTATAAAGAGGAAAGATTTGTATTTTTGTATTTTTGTATGTTTGTATTTTTGTATGTAATGAATAAACTCAAAAAATACTGGACCGATTTCAAAAATTCTTTTGCCGTTAGAAAGCTACATTATCACTGAGTAACATAGGCTATATTTATTACTAGAAAAAATTAGAGATCCTCAGTAAATCTTACTAAAACCAACCCAAGGTGTAAAAAAATTAGCCATAAAATGTCTTTCATCGCATGCGCTGCGGAACGTATTGATGATAGAACAAAAAAATGTTCTACAATATTATAGAATGTATCAATATCTACAAAAAACTTTGCGAGACCATATGACCAACTATTGTAGTTACGTCACTATTACTACTTTTTTACATTTTAAAAGATGATAGAAATGCCTATCAAAATCAGACCATGTTATCCACACCTTTGTATTAATTCTTATCCAAATAAATTATTTTGTATTCAAGACTGGTTCAATACCTGTTGATTTATTTTTGAATTATCGAAATCGGACATTCCGTTCAAAAAATATTACGAAATTAAAAATGTCAATATAAATAAATGCCTTAGTTTTTAATTTTGGAAATTTGGACAAACTAGCGATCCACCCCGGCTTCGCTCGGGTGCAATTATGTATGTATTATACATTATACACCTTTCTCTTGAATCACTCTATCTATTAAAAAAAACCGCATCAAAATCCGTTGCGTAGTTTTAAAGATCTAAGCATACATAGGGACAGACAGACATACAGCCGGAAGCGACTTTGTTATATACTATTTGATCTATACATATAAAATCCTTTGTCCTGACTGACGGATCAACGCACAGCCTAAACCGCTGATCGTAGAGACCTGAAACTTGGAGGGTGTGTTCTTTGTATGACGTAGGCATCCGATAAGAAAGGATTTTCCGTAGTTCTACTTCTAAGGGGGTAAAAAGGGGGGCAAAGTTTGTATGAGACATCGTGATTCCATGGTCCAATCTACTTCAAATTTTGCATAAACATTCTTTAACAAAATTGATGGAAGACGTGTTTCGTATTTTATTGAAATTCATCCCTTGACGGGGTCAAAAAGGAGTAGAAAGTTATTTTGGGGGTGATTTGCTTCGAAGTTGATATCAATACTCCTTAGTGCTTTTGATTTAAATTACATTTTATTTTGACACATGTTTGAATACTCGATCCGAAGACACGGCTTCATAGGAACGTAGAGTTCGAAATTTGAAATGGTAAGGTGAATACTCGATCCGAAGACACGGCTTCATAGGAACGTAGAGTTCGAAATTTGAAATGGTAAGAACTAGACATCTTGGTTAAGCCACGTTTTCACTTAGTGTTCTAAACAAACATTTGTTTAGAGCAAATATGATTGCGGTTTTGCCGATGTTCGCTCAAAATAGAAAATGTCCGTTTTCATTCAATGAGGAAAGAGAACAGTTGTTTATAACAAAATAAAATCCTTTGTCCTGACTGACTGACGGATCAACGCACAGCCTAAACCGCTGATCGTAGAGACCTGAAACTTGGAGGGTGTGTTCTTTGTATGACGTAGGCATCCGATAAGAAAGGATTTTTCGTAGTTCTACTCCTAAGGGGGTAAAAAAGTTTGTATGGGACAACGTGATTCCTTGGTCCAATCTACTTCAAATTTTGCATAAACATTCTTTAACAGAATTGATGGAAGACGTGTTTCGTATTTTATTGAAATTCATCCCTTGACGGGGTTAAAAAGGAGTAGAAAGTTATTTTGGGGGTGATTTGCTTCGAAGTTCATATCAATACTCCTTAGTGCTTTTGATTTAAATTACAGTTTATTTTGACACAATGTAAACGAAACGAAACTTCAAATTTTGCAAACCAGTTGTCTACGTTTGTCAACCACTTCCTGATCACGATCAGATCTCTGATAATAACTAATTATATGTATAAGTATTTGCATTTCACCAAGCTTTTGCTTTTACAAGCGCAGCGTGGGACGTCCACCAACGAAATGGACGGATTTGGTGAAGGCCGCAGGTTCAGGGTGGATGCAAGTCGCTTCCAACCGATTACGGTTACGGGTTGGTTGCTCCCAATCATTAGATTGGGCGTCAATGAGGGAGGCCTTTGTCCAGCAGTGGACGTCCTACGGCTGAAATGATGATAATGATGATGAAGCTTTTATGTGAGTTCAACCTTTTTCGAATAAAATCGAATTGAGAATTCAAACATCATTGTTGAACTCTCATAAAAGCTTGGTGCAATGCAAATACATATAAAATGTTTTGTCCTGCCTGAAGTCCTAAATGACTGACTGGCGGATTAACGCACAGCCTAAACCGCTGTATGTAGAGACCTGAAACTTGGAGGATGTGGTCTTTGTATGACGTAGGCATCCGATAAGAAAGAATTTTCCGGAATCCCCACGGGATAAGGAATATACGGGATGTATATATTTCATCAGTCGCGAGTGACCCTATCCCCATAACGAAGATTACTAAACTGTTCAAATTGGGCATGCAAGTAGACTATTAGAATAGGTATAAAGCTAATTTCAATAATTTTGAAAATTCCCACGGGATAAGGATAAATCAGAATTTATGTACTCAAATCAACTGGATCCTATGTCCGTAACTACAATTACTAAACTTTTCAAATTCAGTATAAACGTAAATGGTCATACATAACAGCAAAAAAACTTATTGCGGGATTTTTGGAAATTCCTGTGGGATAGATAATCTCTGAAACTTCTGAGCCGATTAAAAAAAAAATCTTTTACCAGTAAAAAGCTACACTATCCTTTATTGACATAGGCTACTTTTTTCCGGAAAAATACAAAATTCCCTACGGATAGAAAAAAAATTCAACTTCGGAGCTCATTTTAAATTGTCTTTCACCAATAGAAAAGATACACTGTCCTTGATTAACATAGGATGCTATTTTCCTGATAAATGCAAATTCCCGCGGTAGAGAAAATAGTAAATTTAACTTTAATTTAATTGAGTTTAAAAAAAATTACCAATAGAAAGCTACACTATCCTTTATTGGTATAGGCTAGGCTACCTACTATTTATTCGGTAAAATGCAATATTCCCGTGGGATAGAAAGAAGTGAATATCACTTGAGGGCTGATTTGAAAATTTCTTTCACCAGTAGGAAGCTACACCAACTATTATTTACATAGACTACTTTTCTCCGTGAAAAAGCAAAATTCCCACGGGAAAAAAATAAGTGAATTCAACTACGGGGCTGATTTTAAAACTTCTTTTACCGGTAGAAAGCTACACCTTTAAGGACATAGGCTACTTTTTCTCGGGGAAAAGGCAAAATTCCCGCGGGACAAAAATAAGCGAAAATTTGCATAGAATAAGGACAAATTTGTTGAAATTTCCACGGGATTGAGAATAATCGGGATTTATAATATTCACTAACTGATACTGATGATGATGAAATAATGAAATGATAATAATGATGGATGTTGCCGTTGCCGGATTTTTGTTTTATACAATGAAAGAGATGAATAAGCTTTACCACAAATTGGAATTCTACGCGGACGAAGTCGCGGGCAAAAGCTAGTATGATACTATGTGTAGTGATTGAGTCATGTACGTTATAATTAGCATACTTATATATAAGTTTAATTATCTTTATTTATCCCAAAATGTTTATAAAGATAATAGATTAGTGTAGATAAAATAAACATTGCAAATAAAATACAGATCATTTCGATGGGACCTGCCTGCCAATTAAAAAAATTAGGGTCAATTGATGATTGCTCACGGACAAGAGGTTCAAAGTAGCTTAACGTTTGGCTAAGCTTGACGTTGAAACGGTTAAAAAAGCCACTAGAGAATTATAAGAGTAGATTATTACCTATAGCTAGACCTTTTAAATGTGTCTTCGCCCGCGCGGTACAGGGGCTGGGGGTATGATTAAAAAGGGGCCGAGAGAGGTGTTTCATAAAACAATTTCATAAAACTCGCGAGTTCAACTACAGCTCACAGAGCCAGCAGTCTATCCATACTAATTCCTTACTAATATTATAAATCCGCAAGTGTATCTGTGTGTCTGTCTGTCTGTCTGATTGTCTGTTACTTCTTTACGCTTAAACCGCTGAACCGATTTAGATGAAATTTAGTATACAGATAGTTTGTGTCCCGGAAAAGGACATAGAATAGTTTTTATCCCGGAAATCGCCCTTTAAGGAGGTGAAAAGGGGGGTGAAACTTTGTATGGAGAATCAATAAACACTTAACCGATTTAGACGAAATTTGGTAAGCTTCCACGCATCGTTGATTGCTTGCATGCTTGCTTGCTTCCATGCCTGCTTGCATGTCTGCTTCAATGCCTGCTAGCATGCCTGCCTGCATGCTCGCTTACATGTCTGCATGCCTGCTTGCATGCTCGGTAGCATGCCTGCTTGGATGCTCGCTAGGTATTTGAAAATAAATAGGGGTTTTCTAAAATCATTTTTTATACAGTGAAAATTTTCGGAGATATTCACTCCGAAAGTTCAAAATAATGTGTCCCCCCCCCCTCTAACTTTTCAACCGCACGTCTAAAAAATATGAAAAAAATCACGAAAGTTAAACTTAATAAAAACTTTCTAGGAAAATTATTTTCAACTTAATCAGTTGAGCAGTTTTTAAGTTTTTTTTTAAATATTTCTAAACTAAGATTGTAATTTAACCTTCATTGCAAGCATTTTTTTTCTTTAAGTACCTATAAGATCACGCTAACAGTATCTTCTTTCAAATAAAAAAAAATATGTTACATCTGAAAAACAATCAACATACATACTAGTTCTATCTAGTAGACTGCAGTAGATTAGTTACCCAATTCGCCGATAGATGGCGCTGTACCGCCGACGTTGGGACCAAAACAAACACATTAATAAAGTTTGCAAAGATTTTTTCGTACCTGCTACGGAACCCTATCTTGGGCGTGTCCGACACGCTCTTGGCCGGTTTTTCAAATTTTGAATATCTGTGATAGTTTTTGAGATAATAAAAAAACAACAAATTCCTATTATTTTTTTTAATAAATTGCTTACAACTTTTTTAATTTTTATCGGCCCCTTTTGGGACCTTTCCTTAAACTTTCTACATAATATTCCGAATCGAATGACACCTTGATCGTAATTTTCGGTGAATATACAAAAATTTTATGCAAAAAGGTAGATGTTGACCAGACTATTCGTTTAGTTCAATGATACGTGACGACCAATGGCCTAGGTAGTGGTTAGAGAACCTGACTATGAAGCTTGAGGTCCCGGGTTCGATTCCCGTGTCGGGGCAGATATTTGAATGAAAAATACGAATGTTTGCTCTCGGGTCTTGGGTGTTTAATATGTATTTAAGTATGTTATCTATCTATATAAGTATGTTTATCCGTTGCCTTAGTACCCATAACACAAGCTTTGCCTAGCTTACTTTGAGACTAGGTCAATTGGTGTGAATTGTCCCGTGATATTTATTTTATTTATTTATTATACGTAGGGCCATTGTACCTTGTGAATGTCGTACCGAATCGCGTGTACTGCTCCGTCTCAAA
>OX387373.1:6029032-6279032 GCA_947563465.1 Archips xylosteana
GTGTCTATTACCCTATTAAGCCTTGCATTAACCATTACCGGGCGGATTTTCCAGGAAAGACCATAATGTTTTCCGGAACGCCTTATTTAAAGAATCGACCTACACCGCGCCCGCCCGCGGGCCGCAGTTGAATTTCTCCATTTCCGTGTTAATCATAGCCAACTCCAGAGCGCGTATTGTGATGTTTACCATGTTTTGTTTCTGCGGGTTGTAATGACAGCCACGACGACTATTTGTCACGCGTTGTAGACAAACATTAATTTGGGTAACAAACATTGTAGATTATATTGTGAGATTAACGTAGGGTGGAGCCTCCCTTATTAGCCACAGTACGGTTGGGAAAGCCATGCGGCGATTAAGAAAATTAAAAACTCCAACGCAATTTGATCGCACATAATATGTTTAAAAATAAAGTAAATGCCCATTATGCATCTACTTAAGATCCTGTAGCTAGCAAAAGAGCTTCTAACTTAGAAACGGCTTAACCGATTATGATGAAACATGTCTAAGAACCATTGCCAAGAAACCTGGTTTCAAATAAAAAAAAACCGCATCCAAATCGGTTCACCCGTTTAAGAGCTATGATGCTACAGACTGACACACAGACAGACAGACACACACATACACTTAGCGGTCAAAATTATAACACCCCTCTTTTTGTGCCGTGATTCGACCACGATACCGTTCTGCCGCGCGGGATGCTTGACAACACTAGCTATATCTTTTGTTCCTACCAATGACATTGTTACGCTTTTGTCTTGGGTTTCCTTTGTAACCAAAATCACGAATGTGATAGGTATTAATTACAGACTGTATCTCATTTGTTTTTGGTAATGCTGCTTTTAATTGCATTAGCATAATGTCTTATTTTGTGACCATTGTATTTGTGATTGCGTATTAAATAGTAAGTTTTCTTTGAGTAAAGTTTTACATTTTCTTCAAGCCAGAAATGTAAACGTTAGCTAATTAAATACAAGCTTTTATTTAATTTCACCGGCGGGTGTCTGTGGGTATATGTGTTCGTTATACTAATTTATAGTTTGACTAATTAAGGCTACAGAGTTGATCATTACTTCATTTAGGCGATAAATTTCCACGTGCGTAAATTTTGTTCATGATTTTAAATCGCTTTTTATGTTGTGCGGCCCATTCCTTTCGTTCCCACAGTACTTATTTGAGTAAAATACTGTATCCCGAACATTCTTCTAAGGGTTTGAACACGTCATAAAAATTGAGAAGGGTATGTACGTTCGGCTGATGCTGAATCCGGCCAACATAATAGGACGTAGCGGTTAAGAAAGAAATCCTTTTATAGTGAAAAGACATGGAATTATTTTCTTGTCAATGTTTTTAACCCCCGACACAAAAAGAGGGGTGTTATAAGTTTGACCGCTATGTGTGTGTTTGTGTGTGTGTGTGTGTGTGTGTGTGTGAGTCTCAGTCTGTTTGTCTGTCTGTGGCATCATAACTCTTAAACGGGTGAACCGATTTAGATGCGATTTTTATTTAAAAGCAGATTCTGAGTTCACGGGAAGTACCCTGTAGGATTTGATTCCCTTGCGAGTGTCGAAAATTTGCGGCATAAATGGCTGTATCTTTTGATTGCGTTGGCTTAGAAGTTTGATTTTTTCACAGCTCCAAGGGAAAGTAGACTTGAGTATTTGATCTAAATTTCAGCTTGATACCTCCACGCGTTCCAGAGAAAAAGGGTCTTGACAGACGGACGGACGGACGGACAACAAAGTGATCCTATAAGGGTTCCGCTTTTTCCTTTCGAGGTGCGGAACCCTAAAAAGCAATTTTACTCTGTGATTTCGTATTGTAATAGTGTTTTAATATCATTAGATGTTCGTATAATAAAGAAAATATTTAGAAGATTAGTGAATTAATTGGAGATTCCCGCGCTTTTATTCGTCTTGGACCAACCTGTTCACGCTCTATTACCTTCGAGTAAAAGTACTAACGAATTCTCATTACTGTTACCCAAGTATATTATTTTCTCAAACATGCTATGAAATATTGACGTTATGTTCCTTATAATACGCCACGAAGTGTCACGTTGCAGGTGCAGGTGCAGCCGGTGGTGGAGGACGACGAGACGAGAGGTCAATAATGGAATTTCATACAACTTTGCTGGCCAAGGCCAGCAAAGTGATCGTCTATTGTTTCATACCATGACGTTTATAGGTCTATGGCATCATAGCATTTAGCCATTAAAAAAAACTATAAGCAATATTTGCGTTTTGGTTCATTAAGACATTCTGCCACTACGCTTATTTAAGGTAAGGTAAGATGATGATGATGATGATGATGATGATGATGGTGTGATGATGATGGTGATGATGATGGTAATGATGATGATGGTGATGATGATGATGATGGCGATGATGATGGTGATGATGAGATGATGATGATGGTGTGATGATGATGGTGATGATGATGATGATGGTGATGATGATGATGGTGATGATGATGATGATGATGATGATGGTGATGGTGATGACGATGATGTTGATGATGAAGTTGATCATGATGGTGATGATGATGATGGTGGTGATGGTGATGCATGTTTGAGAAAAACTCTATACAAGCCTTGGCCACGAACAGGGATTGCCGGCCTCGTATCTCTAGATGGCCTCGTTAACACTCGGCCATCTATAACTACTCGGCCGGCAATCCCCTATTTCGCGGCCGCTGCAGTAATGTACTATTTTTACATACTTTTATGTTCGTCTGGATTTGAGGCAGGTGTAAAAGAACCGCTACACGTAATAGATAGCTTTTTCGCACATAATGCACGTCATAATATGTTGGTAAAGAACGAACATATTTATTAATAAAGGAGAGTAAAAGCGTTTGACTCTAGGTATTTATCTAATACCTTTAAACGAGCAATTCTTGTATATATGTATATATACAAGAATTGTAATTCTTGTATATATGATATATATATATATCATTATCATCATCATCATTTCAGCCGAAAGACGTCCACTGCTGAACATAGGCCTCCCCCAAGGCTCTCCAAACAGATCGGCCCTGTGCCATCCACATCCAATGCGTTCCCGCTACCTTCACCAGGTCGTCGCTCCATCTTGTTGGAGGCCTACCTACACTGCGTCTTCCGGTCCGCGGACGCCACTCGAGAACCTTTCGGCCCCATCGGCCGTCAGTTCTACGGGCGATGTGCCCTGCCCACTGCCACTTAAGTCTAGCGATTCTTCGAGCTATGTCCGTGACTTTAGTTCTCGCGCGGATTTCATCATTTCTAATGCGATCCCGCAGAGAAACTCCAAGCATAGCCCTCTCCATCGCCCTCTGAGTGACCTTGAGCTTCCTTATAAGACCCATCGTTAGCGGCCACGTCTCAGTGCCATAAGTCATCACTGGCAACACACACTGGTCAAAGACTTTTATATGTATATATATATATATGTATATATATAATCAAGATCTCGGAAACGGCTCCAACGATTTCGATGAAATTTGGTATGTGGGGGTTTTCGGGGATAAAAAACTGATCTAGCTATGTTTCATTTTCAGAAAATCGCTTTTACTCGTGTTTTCCGGCTATTTTTGTTTGCATTAGAATATAAAGCTAAATTTCGCCGACTTCGAGCAGATCATAATGGCACATTAGAAATCGGGTGGTCGCGGATCCAGCCGACAACGGTTCGATTCCACGTTTTTTTCAAGATTTTTAGTTGTTTTTTTAAGTTTATTTTTCATGAGAAAACGTCAAGTTTCTTCTTTTGTGAGAAAAAGTTACTTTTTTGTTAGAAAAAGTATTATAGGGAACGTGCAGTAAAAACCTTTAATACCCCCGCGCTCCCTCCCCCGCATCCCCTCCCCCCTCTCACCCCCCACCCCTCCGGTGTTTTGATCTCGGAAACGGCTCCAACGATTTCGATGAAATTTGGTATTTGGGGGTTTTCGGGGATAAAAAATTGATCTAGCTTGGTCTTATCTCTGGGAAAACGCTTGGTACTGAGTTTCTCGGTCTCGTTTGCTCGGTCGCCCAAGTACTTTTATTTTATTTGGAAAACCAACAGCTTAAAATTACTATTACATACTACTACGAAATAAAAATCAATAGAGCCAATTAAAGGTTTCCACGGGTGCCCCTTGAAATTTTGACAAACTATTTGTCGAATTTCATTTAATCGAAAACGATATATCTTATTTTTAATACTAATATTTTTTCTTGGAGTAATTTCACTTCATCGACTAGTCATTACATATTAAAACAATTGTAAAAACAACAGTACAAGGATTATTATTTGCTTAAAATTACATTTCATCTACTATTCATGAGACAGTGTCACAATGCAGTGTTCCCTTACGCCTCTAGATGGCGCTGTTTTAAGTAATAGATTATTTTCCCAAATGATTGCTAGATGGCGCTAGTGGTGCATTATAAAAACATTTTATGATTCTTAATTTATTTAATTGATAATAACTGTTGCGTTTTGAATGATCATTTTGATAATAGCTCATTATTTATAATAGAAATCTGATACTGTCAGGGTAGAACAGGTGAGACCCTAGGGGTTTAGATTGAGTAAAACAAAATGCAGATTAAGGTCAAACAAAAAGGTATTATTTTTTGCTTTTCAGTTTTTTCGGCGGTTTAATTTTTTGTTAAAAAGTTTTATGAGCGTATGATGATTTGCCGAATTTTGACCCTGTGCAGCTTTTTATGCCAATTTTTTAGCGTATTATTAAATATCAGCTGTTCAAGTAAAACACCGTCAAAATTCGACAAATCCACTCACAACCCTCTAATAAAAAAATCACTCTTAAACAATTATGATGAGACTGAAACACTTGTTACTGGATACTGATGAACGTATGTCTTATTGTTAAAATAATAGGTAATAAAAAAGAGGTAGTACAAATCTAAATTTGATACTCACCTGCCTGTTCATATTAAGGACCATTGTTACGTACAATATTCTACCTTTATTCTAATATAGTTTTTAATACTTAATTAAGTACACTTACTAACCTATTATGTATCATTTTAGAACATAACTGCTTCCATGTCCCGAGGTGGGCGTAAACAGCTGCGACACAGTTTATACTAATGCAGCTGCTTACGATCTAATTGTTTTTAAAATATGCATGTTATTATGTTCAACAAATCTTTAAATCTTTTTAAATGTAGAATTTGTCTATGGCAAAGTTATACGGATCAGATTTCTATTATAAATAATGAGCTATTCTCAAAATGCTCATTCAAAACGCAACAGTTATTGTCAATTATAAATAATGAGCTATTCTCAAAATGCTCATTCAAAACGCAACAGTTATTGTCAATTATAAATAATGAGCTATTCTCAAAATGCTCATTCAAAACGCAACAGTTATTGTCAATTATAAATAATGAGCTATTCTCAAAATGCTCATTCAAAACGCAACAGTTATTGTCAATTATAAATAATGAGCTATTCTCAAAATGCTCATTCAAAACGCAACAGTTATTGTCAATTATAAATAATGAGCTATTCTCAAAATGCTCATTCAAAACGCAACAGTTATTATCAATTATAAATAATGAGCTATTCTCGAAATGCTCATTCAAAACGCAACATTTATTATCAACTAGCTTTTGCCCGCGACTCCGTCCGCGTGGAATTAGTAATTTGGGCAGCTTATTTTTTTTATCCAATTTGTTTTTCATCAATTATGGCTCTCCTTAGTTCCTCGATATAAAAAAATTATAATTGAATATGGAAATCCTGATTTATCGTTATCCCGTGGGAAATTCTAAAATTCTTGAAATTAGTTTTTTACTCTTATACCTACTTGCATGCCAAATTTGAAGAGTCTAGTAATCATAGTTACCGAAATAGGGTTACTCTGAATCAAATATATAAATCCCGTTTATTCCCTATCCCGTGGGAATTTAAAAAAATGTTGAATTTAGTTTTTTACTCTTATTGTTACCTACTTGCATGCTAAATTTGAAGAGTCTAGTGATCATAGTTATGGAGATAGGGTCACTTTGAATATCAATCATATAAATCCCGTTTATTCCCTATCCCTTGGGAATTTCGAAAAATTCTTTCTTATCTCGCGTTCACGTTATATAAGAAACCTTCTTGCAAAATTTCAGCTTTCTAGGTTCAAGGCTTTGGGCTGGGCGTTGATGAGTCAGTGATGAATGAGTCAGGACCTTAATTATCTATACATATAATAAATCTGTAACAAGTCGGTGTCTGTACATTGAAGATATTTGAGAAAAACTGTCACTAGGGCTATTTACTAGCGCAATAGAACCCAAAACAATGTTTTTTAGAATTATTGTCTGTTTATCTGTTTGTCTGTTTGTCTGTGCGTTATCTCAGAAACGGCTTAACCTAGAAGGATGCGGTTTTCACTGTTAGGTTGGTATTTTCTTGGATTAACATTTAGTGTTTGTTTCATTTGAATCGGTTCACAAATAAGAAAGATACGTCTATTTTAAGAATTTATAGAACAGTTTTTAGAAGTAGTAACTTGGGAGTAGGTACAGTGGTGAATGTGAACGCGGGTGTGCGGGGGAGGGGGTTCAGTGGGTGTTCGGTGAGGGGGGGGGGGGGGTTGCGGGTATTTTTTTTTATATCGAGGAACTAAGAAGAGCCATAATAATAATAAATATCACGGGACAATTCACACCAATTGACCTAGTCCCAAAGTAAGCTTAGCAAAGCTTGTGTTATGGGTACTAGGCAACGGATAAACATACTTATATAGATAGATACATACTTAAATACATATTAAACACCCAAGACCCGAGAACAAACATTCGTATTTTTCATACAAATATCTGCCCCGACACGGGAATCGAACCCGGGACCTCAAGCTTCATAGTCAGGGTCTCTAACCACTAGGCCATCTGGTCGTCTAATATTTGATGAAAAAGCAAATTGATAAAAAAATAAGCTGCCCAAATTACTAAATCCACGCGGACGGAGTCGCGGGCAAAAGCTAGTTTCGAATTAAAATTGAAGAAAGCTTTCTTAACCACCTTCGTAAAATTTAACTTTTTATACCCTGTCATAATTATTATTAAGAAAGTTTCACTTCAGTCAAGAATGAAAAGTTTGCTAACGTTTTGTTAACTCGAATAGTTTTCTAAAGAGTTTGTGACATATTCATGAACGTCAAGCTAGTTCATTGTACTCACTGCAGTAACATGGCAGTAAACCAAATGTTAAGTCGCGGCACCAACCAGGTTTTTTTTTAATTATTAAATTCAGAAATTATATTTTCACGAAACTGCTCGAAAATGTGGCCATAGATAACCTAAATCCAGTACACAAAACTGCCTATATATGTACACTAGCGACCCGCCCCGGCTTCGCACGGGTACAACTATATTATACATTGGTTAGCATTTTCATTAATGTTTAAAATGAAAAAAGTTGTTGTAGTGACATAACTACAATATTATAGTTGGACATATGCTACCGCGGAGTTTTTTGTAGACATTATGATGTTCTTCAATATTGTTGTACATTATTTTGTTCTATCGCTAATAGTTTCGGCAGCGCATTCGACGAAAGACATTTTAAGACTCATTTTTCTACACCTTCGGTTACATTGTTCAAATTTTACATAGGATCCCTAATTTTTTTCAAAATGAAATGTAGCCTATGTCAAATTGGAAGAATGTAGCATTTTATTGGTGAAAGAATTTTTTAAATCGGCCCAGTACTTTTTGAGCCTATTCATTACAAACATACAAAAATAGGTACAAATTTTTCCTCTTTATAATATTAGTGTAGATTCAACAGCTGACTCATTTATGGCGCGCAAACATTGGGGACCAACATTGAAGCATGTGCTTTCAAACAACGAAAAAATTTTCCAAATCGGTTCATAAATGACGGAGTTCTGAGGTAACACACGACAAAAAAAAAAAAAAAAAAAAAAAAAAGAACATACAACCGAATTGAGAACCTCCTCCTTTTTTTGAAGTCGGTTAAAAAGTCGTATCGTAAAGGAATACATACGTCCTGTTTTTGTATTATAATGTATTACATTGTTGTCGTGTTTTGCGCGCCATAAATGAGACAGCTGTTAAATGTACATATATAGGCAGTTTTGGGTACTGGGTCACATTTTCGAGCTGGGTTAATAATTTTTCGATTTCAAAAATAGCAAATAATATTGCTCACTTCCATTGCCGCCTGTTTTATTTCTGGCGGCGTCAACATTTTTGCATCACTTAATGCACCAAAAGTCACACATTCTCACAGATAATAACTATAAATTAAAAATTTTAAAAACCCCCGACGCAATTATGTCACACGAATGTTAGAACATAAAGTAAATGCCCGGTTTGCGTCTAAGATCCCTTCCGCAGCAAGCAAAAGACCTGATAACTTTGAAACGACTAAACTGATTTTGATGAAACATATAATAAATAAATAAATAAATATCTAAGAACCATCGCCAAAAAACCTGCTTTCTAATGAAAAATATCGCATCCAAATTGGTTCACTCGCTTAAGCGTTATGATGCCACAGACAGACACACACACATAGCGGTCAAACTTATAACACCCCTCTTTTTGTGTCGGGGGTTAAAAAGTCATTTAAATAGTGATTAACTCTTTTATTTCTCTCAACTTTCAAGAACTCCGTGCAAAAGCAAAACAAATTACCGCTATTTTGAAGCGTTTTATTTTTCACTAATCACAACCTTAGAATGGACCCGGGAACTTTAGGTCTTACAGCCAAACTGAATGATGTTAAATTATTTCATATTTAATAATAACTTTAAAATTAATTTATTGTTCATTATTTAATAATTGTTTATTTAAACATATTTTAATTAATGCATAAAATCTATTTAACAATAATTATGTACTTAAATAAATAAAATAGAACGGCTGTTGGCCATTAGACAATAACCGGTGAACTTTTTTTTATTTTAATTTCCGCTATTTGTAGTGCGAAAAAGGCACAATGCACCTCATTGGACTACCGTTAGCGATATCGTTAGTAGCACATTTTAGTACGCGAGAAGAAAAAACTTTTTTTGAAATTACTGAATAACTTGCCGAAAATGAAACAACTTGTCACAGTAATTTCAACAAAGTGTCTTTAACTGTCGAAATCAATCGAGGCTAATTTGGTCGGTAGAAGAACCGTTATTCGAAAGTCCTGCAATAAATTGAATTTCGATCGCTCTTGATTACAGATCCCATGGAGTTCTCTGATTGGCCCCTTTCAAAATGGATTTCTAAAGCGCGTTTTTCTTTGATTGGTAGGATTTTGTTTTTGTGTTAGTAGAACTACATACAGCTAGGGATGGTTTAGTATAAATATACCAAATTAAACTTAAATCAAAGTCTAAGTTAAAAATGTTCTTATCTACTCATGTACTTTAATCCGAAAATTATAAATTCACAAAAAAAAACACAAAGGCTCTATTTTAAGTTCTATACCGAGAACGGAACATAGCGTATTATAATAACTTTGTCTTACTGCACTAGAAGAAAGAGGACTGACTGAGTTAGAAGTCTGAACTGAGGTAGAAACAATATTTTTTTGTATCATGAATTTAATTATGCAAGATGACCTTTCTTAAAATGCCATGTTTCAAAAATTAGCACGGAAATATTTTGTTTCTTTTATTATTTTCGGGTGTTTCATTGAAGGTAAGAAATTCGAATCGCGGCTTCATTTTAATATCTCACCACGGTAATAAATGAGAATTCATAATAAGATCCGGCGGAATGCGAGGAAATAAATTAGAACATTCCGTTAAGCGGCAAATTAAACACCGCAGGATGTTTAACCATATTTTTCAGGATTTTATTAAAGGACTCCGCAATGAAGCAAATACAGACGAAGTAAAAATACAACGTCTTGGATTGCAAATTATTACATTCCAGAGTAATGAACAGGTCGCATTCATTATCCAGCATATTCCACGAGAGTTTTTTATAGGAATTTTTGATAAAAAAAGAAATAAAAAGAAATTAACTCTAAAAACCACGAAAATATCTTTCACTGGTCTGTTTGAAGTCAATGCTCGAGCCAATAGAAGTAATAGAAGCCCAATAGATAGTAGGAAAGCTAGATGACTAGGTCTACTCCTATGTGGCTCGTGCTGAGGCACCGACTTTAAAAATTTCAGTAAAGTCGGTTAATTTTTATATATTTATTCCTCTTTTCACCGGACTGTAGAAGGAGGATTTCTCATGTTTTTAGTGTAACTAATTTAAGTTACAATAAACTGTTTTAAACACACTCCACTAACTCAGTTATCTCGTGACCACGGCTGCTGCAATGTGGCCGAAACGTCGAGGTAAATATTATTTGCGTAATAAGTCCCGTATAGTATAATAATTAAGCTACAATAGTTACAAAACCTTAAGTGCTCAATCTTTTACTAACTATTGCTTTTCACGATCCAGAGATACTAATTGTTGAGGAGTTCTCCTGGTCCCGCAACGTCAGTTCCACTTAATTTACGAGTTACTACAAAATAAACCCAAATAGGTAACTATAGCTGTCCCTTCAATCCTTGGAGAGTTTCTTTGATTTTCGACTCATCGGATCCGGTTTTGGTGACAATGGGAGCTAATTGGAAGTATTCATCGCTCCAAAAAAAAAATCGTTTCGGTTTATAAATGAAGGAGTTCTGAATGAATAATATAAATAAATAAATATCACGGGACAATTCACACCAATTGACCTAGTCCCAAAGTAAGCTGGGCAAAGCTTGTGTTATGGGTACTAGGCAATGGATAAACATACTTATATAGATAGATACATACTTAAATACATATTAAACACCCAAGACCCGAGAACAAACATTCGTATTATTCATACAGATATCTGCCACGACACGGGAATCGAACCCAGGACCTCAAGCTTCATAGTCAGGGTCTCTAACCACTAGGCCATCTGGTCGTCAAAGTGAAAGTGAAAGTTATCATAGCGGTAGCATATTTTTTATAAGTGACGTAACAAATATAAAAAATATGCTACCGCTATGATAACTTTCTCTTTTTTCGAAGTCGGTTAAAATGTCTGATGATTAGTGTTCGTTGATACGGGTTGTTATTTAATATCATCTACTGTTGTTATGACGAATAACAGATTAACATACATAATATACAGGATAGGACGATGATGACGGGATGATACATAATATTAACGACCGAGTGTAATGTTGTTCATGAATTATCGTAAACTTAAGTATAAATTCGCGTCACCCCTTCGACATAAAACAATGCTATTCGCTAATGGGTGATTAAATTGATGGACTATTTTGCTTGATTCAAGTCGTTAAGTTTACGAGAGCAAATAAAATGCTAAGTCGAATTCATTTCTCAGATGTCATAGAGAATAGCGTGACAAAGGTTTGAAGAAAAAAAAAGTTTTTTTTTAAAAAAACCTGGTAAAATTGAACTGACTCCAAAACACAACGAAAATAACTTACCACCGTCTGTTTGCAGTTGGTGCCTCAGCACGAGCCAGAATATAGTATGTTATGAAAAGTAGATGTCTAGATCCACTCCTGCTGGCTCGTGCTGAAGCACCGACTTCAAACTGATCAGTGGTTTTTGTGAGTCGGTTAATTTATGGGTTCTGTAGCCAAATGGCAAAAAACGAAACCCTTATGGATTCGTCATGTTTGTCTGTCTGTCTGTCCGTCCGTATGTCACAACCACTTTTTTCCGAAACTATAAGAACTATGCTGTTGAAAATTGGTAAGTCCCAATTGGTTGGTTGGTTGGTTTGTATTGGTATTCTGTGAACAGTATTGAGATTTTCACACAAAAATAGAAAAAAAAAATAAAATTTGGGGGTTCCCCATACTTAGAACTGAAACTCAAATTTTTTTTTCCATCAAACCCATACGTGTGTGTGTCCCCCCCCCCTGTAACTTCTAAAATAAGAGAATGATAAAACTACAAAAAAATATATGATGTACATTACCATTATAAACTTCCACCGAAAATTGGTTTGAACGAGATCTAGTGAGTAGTGTTTTTTAATACGTCATAAACCGTAAAATGCAATTATTATTTTTATAGATAATGGTACGGAACCCTTCGTGCTCGAGTCCGACTCGGACTTGGCCGGTTTTTTGTTAAGTATGTTTTGTTTAGTGTAGAGATAGATTGTCTTCACCCGCGCTTCCGCTCAAGTAAAAATAGTACCAGGAGTTAGCATGAAGAACAGTCGTGCAAAATTTCAAGCCTCAGTATTTAAGACTAGCTTTTGCCCGCGACTCCGTCCGCGTGGAATTAGTAATTTGGGCAGCTTTTTTTTTTTTATCCAATTTGCATTTTCATCAATTTGGCTCTCCTTAGTACCTTGATATAAAAAAAATTACCCGCGCCCCCCGCACAGCAACCCCGCACGCCCCCCCCCCCCCCTACAGCACCCCCCGCACACCCACGTTCGTCCTAAGTCAAGCGTGCCTATAGAAGTTTTACTTCTTAAACTCCCGCACCTTCTCCCCCTTACCCCCCACCCCCACCCCCCGGTGTTTTTGTCAAATATCTTGAAAACGGTGCATCCTACGGCAAAATCAATGAAATTTTCATCCCCCCTTTAATGCCCCCACCCCCCTTCCCTGCACCCTCTCCCCCCTGCACCCCCCATCCCCACCCCCCCCCGGTGTTTTTTTCAAATATCTTGAAAACGGTGCATCCTACGGCAAAATCAATGAAATTTTCATCCCCCTTTTAATGGCCCCACACCCCCTCCCCCGCAACCTCACCCCCCCCTCAACTCCCCCACCCTCCCGGTGTTTTTGTCAAATATCTTGAAAACGGTGCATCCTATTTCAAAATCAATGAAATTGTCATCCCCCTTTTGAAGCCCTCGCACCCCCTCCCCCGCACCCTCACCCCCCTTTAACCACCCCGACTCAAATCCCGAAATCCGCCTGCTAAATCTTTTCACTCACGCGACCCCACATGGAATGATAGCGAAGCGTGGATAAAGGAATGGGAAGCCCAGCAGGACAATGTAAACGACACCATCTTTGACCTTAACACTCGGGAGAGGCCCCAGGGGTTCAGTGAAAACCGACAGACATGGTGCAAACAGAATCGCCTGAGGACTGAAGTCGGAAACTGCGCATACCTCTGGCACAAGTGGGGATGGCGTGGGTCGGCGGCTTGCGAGTGTGGAGATCCGAAGCAAAACATACACCACATGGTATTCGAGTGCCCCATCACCAGATACAACGGACCGGCTGAGGACTTTAAACATCTGACAAAGGATGCGAGTGTTTATCTGCATGGCTGTAAATTTTAATAATAATTTAATTGTTTTAAGTTTAAATCTAATATGTATTTAACTAACCAGTGTGTAATCGCCATACGATAAATAAATAAATACCACCTCCCCCCTCCCCACCCCCCGGTGTTTATATCTTGAAAACGGTGCATCGTACGGCAAAATCAATGAAATTTTCATCCCCCCTCTGAAGCCCCCGCACGTTACATTGCGTCATCCTTTTTCGTGTATGCAGCCGGCGTTCATCGATTTATTAGACGTTGTCACGTCAAAAACCCCCGATTTTAAAACATTCTTCCGCTCCGCTCCGCTCCTATTGGTGTTACCGTGATGATATATAGTCTATTGCCGTCCTCGATAAATGGGCTATCTAACACTGAAAGAATTTTTCAAATCGGAGCAGTGGTTCCTGAGATTAGCGCCTATAGAAGTTTTACTTCAAAAACCCCCGATTTTAAATAAATAAATATTAAATAAATATTAGGGGACAATCTTTAAACATCTTTTTATTTTGAAACATTCTTCCGCTCCGCTCCGCTCGTATTGGTGATAGCGTGATAATATATAGCCTATAGCCTTCCTCAATAAATGTGCTATCTAACACCGAAAGAATTTTTCAAATCGGAGCAGTAGTTCCTGAGATTAGCGCGTTCAAACAAACATACAAACAAACTCTTCAGCTTTATAATATTAGTATAGATTTTCGTATTTTACATACATTTCCCGAGCGAATATCAACCTACAAAATAGTCTTCAGAAATCATGGTTTCAGCCTACCTTAATTCTCTCTTGCCTGTTCTAGTGAAAGAGTTAAACTCACACACGCGCACAGCCACGCGCTCACACATAATAACAAACTTTAACGTTTACAATCGGCTTCCACTCGGATAAAAACTAGTTATGAGTTCAGAAGTATCCTACTGGATAAAGAGAAACTTCTTATTGCGAATGTTTAGTACAGTCACAAACTAAAGCTTAGTTCGAACGAATCCGCTCAACTAGACCTGACAGCATATTTATCATTGGGACACACGTGATGGATGGACCGCAGACACGTAACGCGTGACTGAAATTCATTACCTTCTAGTGTTGGTAAAGTTTTTCAAGTGCAAATACAAAATACAAAATTCTTTATTTATTTATTTATTTTCAAAAATTTGAACGTACATTTATGGTAAGGGATAGAGCTGCCCGGTAAGCAAAAATGCCTGTATTGGGAAGCCCCGCTCTTCCATATATTATAATAAGTAGTACTATAACATCTAAAATAACATAAAAAAAGTAAGGAAATATAAACTAGAAACTAGAAATGGGTGTAGGCATGCGACATCATGCGTGCGAAATGTTTCGGCACTAAGTTTTTTTGCACATAAAAATAACTACCAACCAAGTCGTGGCAGTCTAGTAGTTTGACCTATGGCTTTCCAAGAAAAATATACTCGATAGAATTAGAAAATTGCTGCGATTTTATTCGGAAGTCAGTGCACGAAATACATGTCGATCAACAAACTGTCGCTGTTACGACTTCTAAAGCCTGACCAGAAATATATGAGCATTGTCAAGAGGGCGCGACTATTTTCATTTGTGTAAACATTTTAGTATAGTCTGAGCAATGTGGATTGGCAAATCGTTATTTTGACTTAACTTACTGTTACTTTTATTCACCGTAATCAAAATCAGAATCCAAATTCGGTGCCAAGTGTTCGGCAAGTGGCTTCAAATTGAGACCCAGAAATTAGTTCCAATTAAATCCGCAACATGGCGCATGGTCATATATTACTGGTCAGGCTTTAATTAAGTATCACGCTTGTATCCATGCTGACAGCAAAAATAGCCTGTCTTAAGTTGTAATTACAAGTATAATGGGTACGAAATTGAACAATTTGTCTAATCAGGTCACATTGTCAATGGCCGAGCGGTGCGAAACACTAAGGCAAGACTTGAATTTTGATGCAAGCGCCAAGTAAAGTGTGATTTATAAAACCGACTTAAACAAGCTTATTAACCCTCGGGAATATAGGTATTGTTGTTTTAAAACTTTAGTGCCTGGGCTACAAAGCTTAGCTCTGGCTAAAACTCAAAAACACGTTTTTTACAACCTTTTATTTAGATTCACCTGTCCATTTTTGTCTGTCTGTCTGTAATCAAATCTTGTAAGTTAAATTTGACCCACTTCCGGATTACCGATTGAGCTGAAATTTTGCATGCATATGTAAATCAGGTGACAATGCACTATTATTGTGACATGGTGCTGACCTGATTAATTTATGGAGCTGAAAGGTGGTCATAGGAACTCTTGTAGGGGAGGAAGATTGAAACCTCTTCGTTGGTGTAGAAAAGACGTATAATAAGATAAGATAATTTATTCAATAATTTGCAGTACAAGATGACAAGAAATACAATGTTTTATAAAAGTCTATGTAACACGTATGCCTGCACTAGGGTTACTAGAGAACTCTGTATCGCAGGCTAAACGAGCTATCATAAATAATTAAAATAAAGAAATAATCAGCTAAGCTTAACAGTGCAAATATTTTATAAAAATATGCAGACATAAAATAAAGTTGAATCCAGACATAATAAAGAAAAATAACAAATTATTCGAAGTAATTACAAAAAAGTATAGCTAAATCAATTGATTTTTTAAATCTAAATAGGTACGTAAACATCATCCGTCATACATAAGAAGGCATTAAGGTCGTATAAACCATACTTCCATTGCAATTTTTATCCGGGTCAGAGCCGATGCGAAAATTTGTTGACTAAGAACTTAACATATTCATGCCTAAGGTAAAAATAATAATATAGATAATTTATAATTTATGTTAATAGGTCAGCCATATGGCCATTATTTGTTTTATTTAGTATAATGTTCCCCAAAATAAGTTGGTAGGTTCACAGGATAGCAATTTATTCATAAAAGTCAGGGATTTCGCGGAGCGCGCGTGCGGCTCGGTCGGGTAGTAGCCGTCGAGAGAGCTAGAGGTACTGTTAGCGTACATTCGATAGAGGTCACGAAGATACTCTATGGTATCAGTTTAAAATATTAAATTAAGAACAGATCTATCGAATGTCAGCTTTAGAAAAAGTGCATTTGTACATTGTTCGGATTTGGGTCAAAATAGAATAAAAGTTGGTCTTAGTATAAAACGTATGGTTTTTCATTGAGGCTCCTAAGATAAAGCGGAGGACCATAATACGATCCTCACAGTACCGAGTGAGCGCGAGGGCCAGTGGTTACGTTTAAAAATAAAGTTAAGGGCTACACTCTGTAATAAAACAACACAACCCCATCGAGTTTGGGCTAGTTTGATTCGTCTTGAAGATTTTGCTGTTTGTGTATTTGGTAGTCAATCAAGAAATAGCAGCTGAACGGACTAAAATGAAATTTGACGTACAGATAGGCAAAAATCTGGATTGAGACATAAAGATACTTCAAAATTACACGTGTTAACTATTCATCTGCAATCAACAGAGCGCGGGCATACCACTAGTTTAAGACACAATTGAAATATTCTAGGAAGATGGTCAATTATGATACAAGCTTCGAACTCTAGGGATGAAAAGGCACAACATTAATAAGGTAGTCTAAGATTATAATCACGGCGAACAAATGGCCTCACAATTGACCTCAATTTGTCCTATCATGTCCGCCATCGCGAAACAAGTGTCCGTTCGTGACCAGACTGCAGCCGCGCGGATATCACCCGCACAGAGGATTAACGGAAATATGGATTCCGCGCATAATATCGTAGGGATCTGGTAGAATTTTGAAGCGGTTACATAAACTTATTTGCGAATTTTTGGGCGTAGAATTCTTTTGTCGTTTTTTCTTAGGGAGTAAATCTACACTAATATTATTAAGAGGAAAGATTTGTATTTTTGTATGTTTGTATTTTTGTATGTAATGAATAAACTTAAAAACTACTGGACCGATTTCAAAAATTCTTTTGCCGTTAGAAAGCTACATTATCACTGAAAAACATAGGCTATATTTATTACTAGAAAAAATTAGAGATCCTCAGAAAATCTTACTAAAACCAACCCAAGGTGTAAAAAAATTAGCCATAAAATGTCTTTCATCGCATACGCTGCAGAAAGTATTGATGATAGAACAAAAAAATGATTTAAAATATTATAGAACGTATCAATATCTACAAAAAACTTCACAAGACTATACGTCCAACTATTGTAGTTATGTCACTATTACTACTTTTTTACATTTTAAAAGATGATAGAAATGCCTATCAAAATCAGACCATGTTATCCACACCTTTGTATTAATTCTTATCCAAATAAATTATTTCGTATGCAAGACTGGTTCAATACCTGTTGATTGTTTTTTGAATTACAAAAATCGGACATTCCATTCAAAAGATAATACGAAATTAAAAATGTCATTAAAAATTAATGTCAGTTTTTAATTTTGAAAATTTGGGCCTTCTGCTTGGATTCTCGCTAGCATGCTTGCTTGCATGCTAGCTTGCTTGCTTGCATGCTTGCTTGCATTCTTGCTTCCTTGCATGCTTGCTTTCATGCTTTCTTGGATGCTTGCTCGCATGCTCCCTAAAATCCTGCTTGGATTCTCGCTTGCATGCTTTCTTGCATGCTTAAATGCTTCCTTGCATGCTTTCTTGCAAGCTTGCATGCTTTCTTGCAAGCTTACATGCTTGCTTGCATGCTGTTTGCATGCTTGCGTGCATGCTTGCTTGCATGATAGCTTGCTTGCTTAATTGCATGCTTCTCTGAAATATTTATGGTTCACGCGAGCGAAGCCGCGGGTAAAAAAGCTAGCTAAGGTCGCGGGTGAGCAAAGTAATTGTTTTAGTTCATTAATATGGACCTCCGCAAAGTAACGCCTGATTCAATAAATTAAAAAAGCTAGTTTGATATAAATTTAAAATATAAAAATAACGAATTTTCATGAAGCGTAGATAAATTTTCTGTTGTAAATAGTACATTACTGCAGAGGCCGTGAAGTAAGGGATTGATGGACGAGATTTGGGGTATACGGCCGAGTCGTAGACGAGGCCGGATAAAACGAGTCCAGCAATCCCTCTTCCGGCCGAGGATTGTATAGAGCTTTTCTCAAACATGCATCATCATCATCATCCATCCATCCAACCATCCATCCATCCATCCATACATCCACCCATACATCCATCCATACATCCATCCATAGATCCATTCATACATCCATCCATCCATCCACCTATCCATACATCCATACATCCACCCATCCATCCATCTATACATACATCCATTCATCCATACATACATCCATCCATACATCCATCCATACATCCATCCATCCATACATCCATCCATACATCCATCCGTCTATACATCCATCCATACATCCATCCATCCATACATCTATACATCCATCGATACATCCATCCATCCATCTATACATCCATCCATACATCCATACATCCATCCATCCATCCATACATCCATCCATCCATCCATCCATACATCCATCCATCCATCCATCCATACATCCATCCATCCATCCATCCATCCATACATCCATCCATCCATACATCTATACATCCATCGATACATCCATCCATCCATCTATACATCCATCCATACATCCATACATCCATCCATCCATCCATACATCCATCCATCCATCCATCCATCCATACATCCATCCATCCATCCATCCATCCATACATCTATACATCCATCCATCCATTCATCCATCCATACATCCATCCATACATCCATACATCCATCCATCCATCCATCCATACATCCATCCATACATCCATCCATCCATCACCAGTAGTTCAGGCGGTTTTATAGAAATAAAAGAAGATAGATTTTTTTTTAATGTCGTAAGTTGGCTGTATGTAATTTTTCCTTTGTCAGTTTAATGTTAGTAAGCAAATTTAAAAAGTTACAGCAGCGGACAATAATGGTTTTTTATACTTACTTTTATGGCCTAGGCCAAGAAGTAATGTAGGGAGCCATAAACAACAAACTTCATGGCTTCATTTCGTGACATTAACGCATACATTTCAAAGCATGTTTGAGAAAATTTGGGTTATAGCTAAGTTTTAAAGATAATAAATAAAACGTTGGCTGACTTCAAACCTCCTTAGTCCGAAATGACTTGTTAGCAAATTTTAAAACTAAAGTTAGAACTCCCTTGGGTAGAAAAACTGTACGTAAATCCATAACTCCCTTAAGAACAATTCAGGCCATTGTCATTTAGTATACAGGCATGGAATAACACCATTGACGAGCAAGTGTGATGAAAAAGACTAAATTAAAATAATAGTACATTACTGCAGAGGCCGTGAAGTAAGGGATTGATGGACGAGATTTGGGGTATACGGCCGAGTCGTAGACGAGGCCGGATAAAACGAGTCCAGCAATCCCTCTTCCGGCCGAGGATTGTATAGAGCTTTTCTCAAACATGCATCATCATCATCATCATCATCATCATCATCATCATCATCATCATCCATCCATCCAACCATCCATCCATCCATTCATCCATACATCCATCCATACATCCATCCATACATCCACCCATACATCCATCCATACATCCATCCATACATCCATCCATCCATACTTCCATCCATCCATCCATCCATCCATACATCCACCCATACATCCATCCATACATCCATCCATACATCCATCCATACATCCATCCATACATCCATCCATACATCCATCCATACATCCATCCATACATCCACCCATACATCCATCCATACATCCATCCATCCATCCATCCATCCATCCATCCATCCATCCATCCATCCATCCATCCATCCATCCATCCATCCATCCATACATCCATCCATACATCTATACATCCATCCATACATCCATCCATCCATACATACATCCATCCATACATCCGTACATCCATCCATACATCCATACATCCATCCATCCATACATCCATCCATCCATCCATACATCCATACATCCATCCGTACATCCATACATCCATCCATACATCCATGTATCCATACATCCATCCATACATCCATACATCCATCCATCCATCACCAGTAGTTTAGGCGGTTTTATAGAAATAAAAGACGATAGAATTTTTTCAATGTCGTAAGTTGGCTGTATGTAATTTTTCCTTTGTCAGTTTAGTGTTAGTAAGCAAATTTAAAAAGTTACAGCAGCGGACAATAATGGTTTTTCATACTTACTTTTATGGCCTAGGCCAAGAAGTAATGTAGGGAGCCATAAACAACAAACTTCATGGCTTCATTTCGTGACATTAACGCATACATTTCAAAGCATGTTTGAGAAATAGTACATTCCTGCAGAGGCCGTGAAGTAAGGGATTGATGGACGAGATTTGGGGTATACGGCCGAGTCGTAGACGAGGCCGGATAAAACGAGTCCAGCAATCCCTCTTCCGGCCGAGGATTGTATAGAGTTTTTCTCAAACATGCATCATCATCATCATCATCATCATCATCATCATCATCATCATCATCATCATCATCATCATCATCATCATCCATCCATGCAACCATCCATCCATACATCCATCCATACATCCATCCATACATCCATCCATACATCCATCCATCCATCCATCCAACCATCCATCCATACATCCATCCATACATCCATCCATACATCCATCCATACATCCATCCATACATCCATCCATCCATACTTCCATCCATCCATCCATCCATCCATACATCCACCCATACATCCATCCATACATCCATCCATACATCCATCCATACATCCATCCATCCATCTATCCATACATCCATACATCCATCCATCCATCCATACATCCATCCATACATCCATCCATCCATACATCCATCCATCCATACATCCATCCATCCATCCATCCATACATCCATCCATACATCCATCCATACATCCATCCATCCATACATCCATCCATCCATCCATCCATCCATACATCCATCCATACATCTATACATCCATCCATACATCCATCCATCCATCCATCCATCCATACATCATACATCCATACATCCATCCATACATCCATACATCCATCCATCCATACATCCATCCATCCATCCATCCATACATCCATCCATACATCCATACATCCATACATCCATACATCCATCCATACATCCATATATCCATACATCCATCCATACATCCATACATCCATCCATCCATCACCTGTAGTTTAGGCGGTTTTATAGAAATAAAAGAAGATAGATTTTTTTTAATGTCGTAAGTTGGCTGAATGTAATTTTTCCTTTGTCAGTTTAGTGTTAGTAAGCAAATTTAAAAAGTTACAGCAGCGGACAATAATGGTTTCTCATACTTACTTTTATGGCCTAGGCCAAGAAGTAATGTAGGGAGCCATAAACAACAAACTTCATGGCTTCATTTCGTGACATTAACGCATACATTTCAAAGCATGTTTGAGAAAACTCCATTAAATGGGGCCAGACCACGTTCACAAACTTAAATTAGTATTTAAGACGTCAAGAAACTCGTCTGAAGTCTTAATTGGATTTTTAACTTAATGCAGTTTACCAATGACAAGAAGTTTTCAGAGTTTGGTATCTAAATGGTAATGTTTTGTTTATCTTACGGGAGTTCCAGACTAACAAAGGTTGCCAACGGGACCCTATTACTGAGACTCCGCTGTCTGTATGTCTTTCGGTCCGTCCGTCCGTCCCACAAGCTCTGTCTATCTCTTGAATTTTTTTTAAATATTAATAAAGAGAGAGAGAGAGTCCACAATTGACATGATATCCCGAGAATTTTGTTTCATCATCATCATCATCATTTCAGCCGTAGGACGTCCACTGCTGGACATAGGTCTCCCTCATTGATGCCCAATCATAACGATTGGAAGCGATTTGCATCCACTCTAAACCTGCGACCTTCACCAAATTGTCCGTCCATCTCGTTGGTGGACGTCCCACGCTGCGCTTGCCAGTCCGTGGTCTTCATTCCAGAACTTTCCATCATCACCCAATCTAGCCCACCCATCACAATATCTGACGAATAGGCTATCCCATGTACCTACCCTGTTCTTTATCTACGACAACTTTAATTTATCCGCCTTTATAATTCCCGTTCCCATGGGAATTACGAGAAAATATACAGGTTGTTTGGTAGCTATGTACAAAGCTTTAAGGGGGTGATAGCCGAGGTATTTTTGAACATTTTTAGCTATATATATCTTAGCCGAAATTTGATTTTTTTTTTTAAATTGAAGACTTAAAAATTTTAGAAAAATACCCAGAATTTGATAGTCACGAGTCAATATTGCCCCAATGAGCGTTAATTTGGAAATTTTAAATATGGCACAGAAAAATTACGTAGACTTGTCTTTTTCACATGTTATTTACTAGTAAAATTTCAAGACTAGTGCATTCTTAGCGAGTGCTCCCTGAGTTTGGTTTTTACTTTTTATCTCAGATTTAGCAAGCAATGTCAATGAGTGATACCTTAAAAGAAAGAACAATAAACAGGCATGTTTCTAAAAATGTTTGAACATTTCAAGGATTTTTTTTAAATTTTATTTTATGGCACAGAAAAATTACTCTGTTCCAACCTAAGACATTTTTAGTAATTTCTAATGCCTCCATTTTGTTTTTGTGGCAAGAAAGACACTTAAAAATTTTTTTATTTGGTCCAATACACATTAAACTATCCGAAATAAAAGATTTGGTTTCCAAATTAACGCCCATTGGGGCAATATTGACTCGTGACTATCAAATTCTGGGTATTTTCCTAAAATTTCTAAGTCTTCAATTTAAAAAAAATATCAAATTTCGGCTAAGGCATACATGGCTAAAAATGTTCAAAAATACCTCGGCTATCACCCCCTTAAAGCTTTGCACGTAGCTACCAAACACCCTGTATATCTTATGTCACTCGCGGAACTGTGACATATCTAATAACACCTCACACTTTAAAATCCATTGAGCCGTTTAGGCTGCAGGGCGTGCCAAAGAATGATACTTACATACATAAATACATACGTTCAAAAAACATAACCCCCTTTCAGCAGTCGGGTGAAAATGAGAAACCTTTTTGAAAAAATGGGTCATCAAATTCTAACTATAGTTTATACCACCACAAACACATCATCAAATTCCTCAATAGACTTTAGCCGATCATGCGCAGAAGACGCGCGCGCGAGCGCGTTCGTATCATGAAGAGAGTTGCCACAGACATACAGGGGTGTACGTCTCCCATTTATCATAAGCTCCCCGATAAGACGTAGACCCACGTCATGTTGACAATCAAATGTAAATGCCGAGTTTTGGTGAATAGATTCATTGTTAGGAGTTATAGTGCTTCAAAAATTTTCATGCCGCAGAAATTAAATAGGTAGGTAGTAATAGTAGATTGTTCAACAAGGGACTAAAACAAGCCATAATGACACGAGATATTTAGCCACCCGAGCGATAGCGAGGGAGGCTATAATTCGAGTTGTCATTATGGTAGTTTAGTCCCGCGTTAAACACTCTACTTTTCACTTTGAATGCGAGGAAAAAAACGACGTACAAAATTACTTTTTTACAACGTATGCTCAATACGAGCAATGGACATCTGTTCAAAATTCAAATAGCAAAAAAAATACCGCTGTCTTTTCTTTTCTTTTATATTTTTTTGTAAAGTGACGCTTTAAATGCTTGCATAATTAGCCAACAGATTCTAACTTAGAGACTATGTTAAAACTAAATTGGACTATGCATGTAAGAATGATAATTGTTCATTCATTAGAATCGGCAAATAAATTAACCTAATTGATCTAAGTTCACACACAAAATATATTGTTAACTGAAACACTTACCCGTGAATAAAGAAACAACTTTTTAAGTTTATTTTCTATATGCCAATTCTTTGTTAAATTATATTAATTATATCTAATTATACCGTACACTCCAGCACTGCTTTGCCGACAGTGCGGATTGCTATTTTATCGACAGAGCAGGGAACTGCTTTGAAAACAGCGTTTTTAAAAAAAAAATTAATTAAAAACATCTAAGCTAAAGGAAATCTTTCTTTACGTGCAAAATAAAATGAATTCATCTTTAATATTTTATAATTAAATAGATTAATATTCGTAATTATTCAATGTGTTTCACGAAATTATTATTTTTTGAAATATTTTTTATACAGTTGTCATTTTGAGGTTATTTCCACGCCCTAAAGGCTTCCACAGACCGAAGCGCAGGGCGCTACAGTGCGTCCGCAGCGCGCTTCGGTCTGTGGTAAGCTTTGAAATTGTCTATACCCAGTTACTGAAAATGGCGATAATCCTCCATTCACAAACACCGTGATTGGCAGTTTTGGGGTTTCCATAGTCAATTAAAAAAATTTTACTTTAATCCCTAGAGATCAAAAAAGAGTTTTAGTCCCGATATGCAGAGACTAAAGTAACATTTTAAGAGCATGAGAAGTGAAAAAGCTTTTGCGATGTGATGAAGGCTTTGTGTTTATTACAGTAAATTACGGTTTTTTGTGAGTTATAAGCATTTTGTTAGGGCGTTTGAAAAATGTCCACTTCTTGACAATAAATGGAAAGAGATAAAGAGAAAAGAAATACAAAATCTCTTCGCTAAAGACCTCGAAAGCAATTGCGCATCTTACTAGCCGACTGCCGAAGGAGAGTTATGTTTTCAACCAACCGGCTTCAAATAACTTCTTTCTTTAAAAACTTCAAAAAATTCAGCTAAAAAGGAGAAGGTGGTTTCGAGACGAATTTAAGCCTTTTCTAGTGGTTAAATTGATAAAAAAATCCGCCCAAGTGAGAGTGGGGCTTGCGTACTGAGGGTTCCGTACAAATTTGACGCTGTAAACAGCTGTAACTATAATAATCCAGTGTTAGCAGAGCCCTGCTTCCAAGTAACATATACGCAATGTGGGATCATATATTGGTTAGTTGGGATTATATGATGTAACTAAAGATTTATGCTTTTCACAATTTTTCCTTAAGACATTGCTTCATTTTAATTACGGAACCTTTGTAACGCAAGCCTAACTCAAGTAAACTGCTGCGAATGCGCCGCCACCAGGCGAGTTACGGGAAGGCACCTCAGCGGGACGTGATCAAAGACTGCACGTGGTGCAGCGTCAGCAATATGCAAAACATCGCGCGGCGTGCTTTGTGCGGCATTACTTGTTCTCACATCGATCAGTGATCACTACTTTATTTTAATTGTAATTTTATTTCCTTAATTAAACGTTGCTTACCCCCCCTCGCCCCCCGCCCCCCACCCCCCACCAATATAAAATAATCTCACAATGCGTACATTTAACTTAGAATCAGGGTTCCACTAACACCCACAGGGTTATAGTGACGGCTGTTTACGGCGTATATTTACAATTTGTACGGAAACCTCGGTGCGCTCACACTTGGCCGGTTTTGTAAAAATAAATTTTCTTATTTTTATTGTCGCTTCACGACAATATACATACACAACTTGTTGAAACATTTCATTTCACCTAGAGCATTACTTATTTAAACTATGCTGACTGATAAATACGTAATGAATGAGATCTTTTTGGATTCAGAGTTGCTTAGCAAATGTGCTGAGCAGTAAATCTTCGATGTTCGCACATACTCAATTACACGATGCTGGTACGTGTAGCTCTTGGAGATTTAGAGGCTATAAAGCTGAAAGCATAATTCTACAGAGCAGGTTAAGTGCAAAGTAGGCAATTAACGTTCAGTCGACTCCGGAAGGGGTTATATGGCGTCGTACGCTATGAATAGAATATGGATGGTTATCGAAAAATTAAAGCTGTGATATGCTTATGATGTGATTAGAGGGTATCAAAATCAAAACTCAAAAAAAAAAATAAAAAAACTGTATATTCTGCAAGTAGGCCGCAAAGGGCTCTTTTACATGTTACTTTTTTTTTAAAACTACCAGCGCTTTCGTAAGGACCATCATTGCCAAGAAGAATGCGCCGCAAGAAACTTGGCAGGAAGTCATCTTTTCAGATTACAATATAATAAATTACAAACTCTAAAAAATTACAAACTAAAAAACCATACAAATATAGAATTAAGTAAAAAAAAAAAATAATTAAGTAGGTATATAAAAATAAAACCGGCCAAGAGCGTGTCGGACACGCCCAAGATAGGGTTCCGTAGCCATTACGAAAAAATCAAGTAATATTTTTCTAAGGATTTCGTATGAGCACGGAATCTTCAAAGTTAGGTATCGTCAATACTTTGAAAAAAGCTCGTATCTCAAAATCGTTAATCGTTCGTTCAGTGTAATATGGAATTTATTCAGAATGCTAAAGCGTAGTGCTTGAAGCGTCGCAGAAAATGTCAAACCTATCCGTGCTATTAACCGCCCCATTTCATACATGTAACTATGGCCCAGATGGCAGTCTGACCTCTAGGGGCGTTGTTCAATTTTGCAATAAGTACGGTCTAGGGCAAATATCGTCTATTGCTAAACATGACCTTATGACCCAGATTTAAGCGTGTGAGGTTCACTCTGTCGCATTGAATTAACTTAAGAAGGCAAGAATGATAGTGATAGAAATTATTTGGAAAATTTTGCTTCCCTCGGCGTTCAGCTGTTTCAGCATCAACCTAAGTTTATTATGTAGAATGTGTCTGAATCAGATGATCACGCATTTTTTCAACATGACGTTTTAATTTCGTTTGCACATAGATGACCGTTGTACTTTAAAAATGTTACCGTACCCATTTCTCATAGATTTCTAATACCTACGGGCATATCTCTGCGAGTTAAAGCCAGTGAGAAAAAAATTAAACCAGGAAAAATATTACGAAAAACGTGAAATTGCGTGGTACGATGGATAATCGTTTTCTTTAATCTATGAAAAAATAAATCAAATGCCGAGTAAAAAGTTCTAAATCTTTAAATATTGTGAAACATGCCTCTTTAGTAACTTAGTGGGGGGATGAAACTGAGACCGTCCTACGCTTCTCCGAAATTAGCCATTATGATGCTAAGAAGACAATTTATAAAGTGGATACCATCTGAATAAGGAATTTATTAGATATTATGTTTATACTTCGGGAAAGAAAATTCTTTCTTTTCTTTTTTCTTAAATAAGAAATTATGAATTTAAATTATAGGTGACGAAATTCTGTTACGTTCCTTATTTTCACCCGACTGTCGAAGGAGGGTTATGTTTTTCGAGCGTATGTATTTATGTATGTATGTATCATTCTTTGGCACGCCCTGCAGCCTAAACGGCTTAATGAATTTTGAAGTGTGAGGTGTCATTAGATTCGTCTCAGTTCCGCGAGTGACATAGAATATATATTTTTCCGGAATTCCCATGGGAAGGGGAATTAAACACGCGGGTTTTTTTTCATCTAGAATTAATAATAATAAAAATAATAATTGGTTTATTGTACAGGGTTACAGGGATAGCTTTACACATAATCATTATAACTAGATACCGTACAACTGAGTCATAGAAGAGATTACGATTCTAGCCCCCAAACTAAGTAAAGATACCTGTATTTTAGGGGCTGAGATACCTGTATTGAAATGAAAGCTACTTTTTGTTCAATTATTTGTTGCCAAAATCAATACTGTATTGTTTCAGGAAGTCAAATAGTCAGCTCATCAAGAATACAGCTTTAGTAACCCCTTTAACAAAGAAGACGTAAATAATTGAATGATCTGAAAGCCAACGCAGACTGTCGTGTCATCAGAGAAAAAACAAATCGAGTTTCGCAAACTTTTCAATATTAAAAGTTTATTCAAAAAGTATTCAAACTTAAAATCGGGCAATTCACGATTCTCCTCGGCCAATCCGGAGTAATAATTTGACAATGGAAAAGTGTGGAATTTTCTTTATCCCAAAATTACTAAAAGTGACGGAGGGTTCGAGCAATTTGGAAAGTTCGGGTCGTATTTGTAGAGTTTAAGGTGTGGTACAATATTCATAGAATTTTTGATGGAAATGTAAATTGTGCGAAGAGATTTTAAAAGAATTAGACATGCGGAAAATATGACAGGAATTAGAATGGAATGCTATCGACGATTCGAGTCTTCGTTATAGTAGAACGATCAATATCAACCAAAGACAGAAAGGAAACAATTCCGTCTTTAATAGTTAATTAAGTCGGTCGTACTGTGTGATGGTTAGCTTTGTATGCGTAGTTTACACTGGGGAGTCCTGAAAACGTGTCAGTTCCTTTAAGAGCTGTCATCATCGTCATCATTCCAGTCTGGCCGTAATTCCCACGTGGGCTCAGTGTGAATTGAGAACTTTTTTTAGTATTACATTGAATTTCTTCTAGAAGGCCTGTGCAGTTTCTTCACGATGTTTTTCTTCACCGTAAAGCTCATGGTTTGCAAATGTAATTTCGCAGATAAATTCCGAAAAATAATATTCAATTACAATACCTAACAATATTCAACTGCTAATGAAAATAAAATTCGCAAATTTACAGGAGAATAAGGGGGGGGGGGATGAAAATTTCATAGATCTTGAAGTAGAATGCACCGTTTTTAAGATATTTGACAAAACACCGGTTCTCGTCCGATGACCGAGGTTAAGAAACGTCGGGCGCGGTCAGTACTTGGATGGGTGACCGCCTAGTTTCATTTTTGTTTTTTGAATGTTTTGTTATGACGTTTTCATGTTAAACTATCGTCCGTAAACCGACTTTACAGAGCAGTCCGATTTTGATAATTCTTTTTTTATCAAAATTGGACCTTGAAATTGGTCCCATATAAAAAACTAGCTTTTGCCCGCGACTTCGTACGCGAAGACAATAACGTAAGAGTTGTTTGCATGAAATTTGGCACACTGGTAGTTTATTACGTGGATTAACACAGGGTAATGCCAGGAAAATGTAAAGTTCCCGCGGAATTTGAATAATCTAATACCTTTAAACGAGCAATTCTTGTATATATGTATATATATATATATATAATCAGGATCTCGGAAACGGCTCCAACGATTTCGATGAAATTTGGTATGTGGGGGTTTTCGGGGATGAAAAACTGATCTAGCAATGTTTCATTTTCAGAAAATCGCTTTTACTCGTGTTTTCCGGCTATTTTTGTTTGCATTAGAATACAAAGCTAAATTTCGCCGACTTCGAGCAGATCATAATGGCACATTAGAAATCGGGTGGTCGCGGATCCAGCCGACCTCGGTTCGATTCCACGTATTTTTTCAAGATTTTTAGTTTTTTTTGTTTAAGTTTATTTTTCATGAAAAAACGTCAAGTTTCTTCTTTTGTGAGAAAAGGGATTGCGACAGCCGTGACGTGCGACTCCGAGAGGAAGGGCTACGGATTAGCCCGACACATGTCGAGTTAAACTCGTTTTGAGACGTGAGTGATCCGTTTATTTTCACTATGAGTGAGTCTCACGGTAGTTTCATGTTTAAAGTGGAATTTGAATAAGTGAATTCTAAAGCCGGTAAGCCGCGGTGGCCTAGTGGGTTGACCTATGGTCTCTTAGGCAAAGGGTCATTTCTTGCATAAACGTAACTATTGTAAGGTCGCGGGTGAGCAAAGTAATTGTTTTAGTTCATTAAAGGGTCATGGGTTTGAGCCCGGGCTTGGACCTCTTGAGTTATTCCAAATTCGTGTGCTAAATTACGTTTGAAGTTTACCATGAGCTTTACAGTGAAGGAAAACATCGCGGGAAAAGCTGCACACACCTGAGAAGAAATTCAATGGTATACACCCGCGCTGTACAAATCGCACTGGGCTCAAGTGGGAATTAAGGCCCAAGTATTCTCGTTCTGGGAGGAGGCCTGATTGAAACAACAACATTCTATCCCGGGAAAGTGTACCTACAGCATACAGCGGGATAGAAATAACTGTCAAAACATTTTGAAAATCACAGGCAGTGTAGCTTTTTATTAGTGAAATAATTTTAAAAATCAGCCCCCACGTTCTATTCACTTATTTCTATCCCGTGGGAATTTTGGATTTTCCCGTAGAAAGTAGCCTATGCCAATCAGGGATATTGTAGCTTTCAAATTGTAAAATATTTTTTAAAATCAGCCCCAAAGTTGAATTTACTTATTTCGATCCCGCGAAATATTTTCGTTTTCCCGTAGAAAAGTGGCCTAAGTCAATTAGAGATATTGTAGCTTTCAAATTGTAAAATATTTTTAAAAATCAGCCCCTAAGTTGAATTTACTTATTTCTATCCCGTGGGAATTTTGCTTTTTCCCGGAAAAAGTACTTTATGTCAAACAGGGATACTGTAGCTTGCTATAGGTGAAAGAAGGTTCAAAATCAGCCCCGAAGTTGAATTCAGTTTTTTCTATCCCGCGGGAATTTTGCATTTTCCCTAAGAAAAAGTAGTCTATGTCAATTGGGGATAGTCATATCATATTATATGAAAGAATTTTTAAAATCAGTGCCAAAGCTGAATTTACTTATTTCTATCCCGTGGGAATTTTGCATTTTCCCGGAAAAAGTACCCTTTGTCAATCAAGGATACTGTAGCTTACTATTAGTGAAAGAATTTTTAAAATCAGCCACATAATTGATTTCAAATTTTTCTATCCCGTGGGAATTTTGAGTTTTCCCAAATAAAAAGTAGCCTGTGTCAATTGGGGATAGTCATAATCACATAGTGTGTAAGACTTTTTAAAATCAGCCCCGAAATTGAGTTAATTTATTTCTATCCCGTGGGAATTTTGCATGTTCCCGGATAAGAAGTATCTTTTGTCAATCAAGGATAGTGTAGCTTTCTAATTCTGAAAGAATTTTTAAAATCGGCTCAATAGTTTCAGAGATTCCGCTACAAACAAATAAACAAAGAAAGTTGAGATATTTCCCTATCCCGTGGGAATTTCGAAAAATCCTTCCTTTGTGCACCTTTGCAATACTCAAGGTACATGTGTGCCAAATTTCAAGTCTCTGGCCCCAATGGTTTAGGCTGTGCGTTGTCTGTCAGTCAGTCAGTCAGTCAGTCAGTCATTCAGTCAGTCAGTCAGTCACGGTACTGTTTTATAGGTATAGATAAAAATAAAGGGTGGAAAAAAGGGGTGATTTATTGTTCACTCACAGATTTTAATGCTGAGTTGTGTATTACAAAAACCTTTCTATGAATTAGCTTACTACGAACTTACTATGAACCTTACTATGAATAGTAAATAGTACAACAATTACACAAAACTTTTATATCTATATAACTTTTATATCTACCTAAGCCCCATGCGAGGGTTGATAGTTAAGTCGATTAACAAAAAAATAAATTCCCGATAAAAACTAAAAAGCAAAAAATAACAAACCTTTTTTATTGAACCTTAATAACTAAGTTCTTAAACTAATGTAAGTAAGTTGACAAGTGGTGGTGTAGGGGTTTAGCACGCAGCACGGAATGCTGAGGACCTGGGTTCGATTCCCAGCGCTGGTCTCTTTCTGGGTTTTTTCTGTGTGCCTATCCATGTTTCAGTTTGTATTTAGTACGAAATAATGTAAGTAAGTATACCTAAAAAATTTTGAGTCGGTGCCAAATAATCAATCCTTCGCCGGAAAATGCCGAGCGTTCACGAGCGAGCGTTAATGTCAGCGATACAGCAACCCGAACGGGTACACACGTGGCACGTGATTGTTTGGCACCGGCTCAAAATTACTTAGGTATACTTACATTAGTTTAAGAACTAAGTTATTAAGGTTGAATAAAAAAGATTTATTAGTTTTTGGTTTTCAGTTTTTATCGGCGGTTTAATTTTTTGTTAAACGACTTAACTATCAACCCTCGCATGGGGCTTAGGTAGATATAAAAGTTTTGTGTAATTGTTGTACTATTTACTATTCTTTCATGACTTGTGCCGGCCCAGTCACGGAGTTATAGTTGAGTGATTTTCTTTTATTTTCATAACGACGTTGTTATGTAAAAGTTCTTGAAAAGGTATATTTATTTTCTTTACAAATCGAAAGGGAAGGTTACGTGCTTCTGTAGAGGCAATTAATTATACCCCCGACACAAAAAGAGGGTTGTTATAAGTTTGACCGCTATATGTGTGTGTGTGTGTGTGTGTGTGTGTGTGTGTGAAAACTGCATTCAAATCGGTTCACCCGTTTAAGAGCTAGTACCTGGGCGACCGAGCTCTGCTCGGGCAGAAACTCGGTACCAAGCGTTTTCCCAGAGATAAGACCAAGCTAGATCAATTTTTCATCCCCGAAAACCCCCAAATACCAAATTTCATCGAAATCGTTGAAGCCGTTTCCGAGATCAAAACACCGGAGGGGTGGGGGGGTGAGAGGGGGGGAGGGGATGCGGGGAGGGAGCGCGGGGGTATTAAAAGGGGGATGAAAATTTCATTGATTTTGCCGTAGGATGCACCGTTTTCAAGATATTTGACAAAACCAAAACCGTCCGTGTTTCGTCTGTAAACCGACTTTACAGACAACCGGCTTTTCCTGTTCTGTGCTCCCAATAGGGAACGTGCACATAGACGGTGCTGCCAACTGGTGCCATAAGGGTGCTATCAATTTGAATGTTTAACCTTGATAAGTTTGTTTTACTGTCCGCATAGTGTCTCTTCTGTCGCATTAGTGCTGCCGCCTATAGTTACTGCATGTTCCCTATAATACTTTTTCTAACAAAAAAGTAAATTTTTCTCACAAAAGAAGAAACTTGACGTTTTCTCATGAAAAATAAACTTAAAAAAAAACTAAAAATCTTGATAAAAAACGTGGAATCGAACCGAGGTCGGCTGGATCCGCGACCACCCGATTTCTAAAATCGGCGAAATTTAGCTTTATATTCTAATGCAAACAAAAATAGCCGGAAAACACGAGTAAAAGCGATTTTCTGAAAATGAAACATAGCTAGATCAGTTTTCATTCCCGAAAACCCCCACATACCAAATTTCATCGAAATCGTTGGAGCCGTTTCCGAGATCCTGATTATATATATACATATATTCCTGATTATATATATACATATATACAAGAATTGCTCGTTTAAAGGTATTAGATAATGCCACAGACAGACACACACACCCAACACACACGCACGCACAACGGTCAAACTTATAACACCCCTCTTTATGTGTCAGGGGCTAAAAATGGAAAGAACCGCAATAAACATTCTATCTCTCTCGCTCCTAAAAATTAAATTAGGCCTCGTGCTGCAGAGGGTAAATTTTTTTACTCCCGACATATAAATAATTGAATGAAAACTTTGCCACCTCCTCACAGGGCTATAATTATAGGCCGGACCGAGAATCATCTTTGACCCAACTCAACTGTGGGACCTTTTCATGGCTTAATTAACTTTCTCGGTGTTGTGACCAAATAATACGCAAAATCATGCATGTTTGTGAACAAAAATTGCTGGCACGAGCACTAGCACTAGCACTAGCTTTAACCTGCGGTTTTGCCCGCGTCGGAAATCACTACATAGTATAAAACAAAGTCGCTTCCCGCTGTCTGTCTGTCTGTCTGACCCTATGTATGCTTAGATCTTTTTCAACACAGTTGCTCGTAAATTGACTCTTATTACACCGTTTTTAGTTTCATAATTCAGTATATTACCACACTTGTGCTGTAAAAACATTACCGTGCAAGTGCTGTAATATAAACTTTTTTTTAATTTGAGCAAAAGTTTATGTCTAAGAACATTGAATATTTTCACGAATATTAAATTATTTAAGGGTTAAGATGACAAATAAACATTTTATTTCATCAAATTGTATATTTTTAGTACATGCACAATTGCACCCGTGCGAAGCCGGGGCGGGTCACTAATATTTACTACAAATGTTTAAGTTTTAAACTTTGGCTTAAAAAATGTTACGATAACATTTTGTAAAGCACTTATTTCCAAACATAATATATGTGGCCAAATTGCGTTGGGGATTTTTAATTCTTTAGGGTTCCGTACCCAAAGGGTAAAAACCGGACCCTATTACTGAGGCTCCGTTGTCCGCCCTTCTGTCCGACCGTCCGTCTGTCACCAGGCTGTATCTCATGAACCGTGATAGCTAGACAGTTGAAATTTTTACAGATGATGTATTTTGGTTGCCGCTATAACAACAAATACTAAAAAACAGGATAAAATTGACAGGATGATGGACAGGATTTAGAAGACCAGATGGCCAAATGGTTAGAGAACCTGACTACGAAGGTTAAGGTCCCGGGTTCTATTCCCGTGTCGGGAAAGATATTTGTAATGGCATGCATGAGGCCTGACATGGCATTTATTTTAATAGTAGGATATTCAGTTATCTCTGTTCTTCATAGATATTAACGCAAGCGTAGTTATAAACTGTGACGAGCACTTAAATTTTAATGGTTTCAGTAAAAATTACCATCAAAAACATTACATGTAAAAAGATGCAAGTCTCGCTAGGCAGTTCTTATACTGCAAAAAAGTTTTGAGATGCAATGTTAAACCAAGTCGGTTATCTTAATCAGTACCGGGTGGTGCCATAGAAATCGTTTTCCACCGAGTTGCTTATTTTAAAACCGTTAAATTAATATCTAATTAACTTCGGAACTAAATGACCTACAGACTTGAAATTTTGGATTTTAAGTATGTGATTATAGCTAACTGGATGACGAAATTTCTGGGTTCTGGTCTTATCCAGAGGTTTTCAAATAGGGGCCTGAAAACCGCCGTGCCCCCAGATAACTTGCTTATCTTCCAAAATGCCGACTAAATGAATACAAAATTAAATTTAAATAAGCTTTTGTTTAAGTTGAAATATTTGTATGTAAGTAAATAAATAAGTTCGGGCTTCAAATCTTGTGAGTGATTCTTGACCCACTTCATTTTTTACAAGCTTTTGACTCGTATGTACGTCATGATTTGTGTGAACCATTTTTTGATGACTATTTACTCGTATGTACATAGTCTGATTAAGCTGAAAATTGGCAAACGATTAAAAAAAATTGCAAAAAAAAAAGCTTGTAAAATAGAAGTTAACGTTTAAGATGTTCTTCCTTTACCCATTTCAAATCTGGAACAAAATATCACTCTCCTAATGATTTAATGAAGTTTATTCTAGATAATTATACCTAATTGCAAATTATGAGAGCTGGCGCTACTTGAAGGGGTCCCTGAAACTTCGCAAAATTCTCACGGTACCAGTAGGCATTTAACAAAACGAATTAAGTACTTACTGAAGTTTCAAAAGTGGAGCATATTGTGTCTAGGTCGGGAAAGTGTCGAATTTCTGAACTAGTCAATTAATAGTTTTAATCAAGTTGTCAGTTGGTATGTTATTAAAGGCATTAATTTTCCTCTCCCGATAAGAGGGTCAGGAGTTGTTTAATTTACAAGCTTTTATTTAACTTTTTAACCCCCGACACAAAACGAGGGAAGTTATAAGTTTGAAGTCTACCTATGTGAACATTTTTATATTTTCACCGGCTCCGCTCGTTCCTTTGCTTTTTAGGGTTCCGTACCCAAAGGTAAAAACGGGACCCTATTACTGAGGCTCCGCTGTCCGTCCGTCTGTCCGTCTGTCACCAGGCTGTATTTCATGAACTGAGATAGCTAGACACTTGAAATTTTCACAACAACTCGTGACGTCTTTCATTGCGATATTCACTTCGTTCATATTGCAACTCAAGTCACATGCCTTTTAAGACCTCACTTATATTATAACCGTTGCATAAAATTATTACCAATCAAATTGACTTTATCCAATCTTTGTATAATCTGTACGCCAAGTTTAAAATCCGTTCAGCTGACACTGCGTGATCGAGTAGGTAACAAACATCCACATATGTGAACATACAAACATATTCACAAACCTTCATTAATAGGTTTGATTATGTATATTCCATTAGAATATCATGCTCAACAGCTATACTGTCTATGTACCTACAGGCACCTTACGAATACCGATCCAAAAGACGGAATGGAGTTTCAACTTCTTTAACAAATCTTGTATCAACCTGACTACTGTATTTCTGAAAACAACCTTATGTTAAAATGCTCAGTGGTGGAATTACAACTATATGACGTCAGTAGATACGAGGTTGAGAAAGTAAGCTGTCGAATTTGCATCGAGAGCCAAAGCTACGAGGGATAATTGGAGAATTCGACATAATCTCTTAGAAGTGAACGTTTTTCCAGGGGTTTTCAAACCCGTATGAAATTGTTCATTTATTGTTTTCGTTAACTTGGGTAACTTTTACAAGCTTTTAGCATTTCAGCGTATATGCAAGCTGTCATCAAAATTTGCATGTCGAATTTCACCCACTTCGAAAGATCCGTTTGATTTGAAATTTGATACGGTTATGTTTACCATAATATTTAGCAATGCAAGGATAGTAGTTATTATGGTACAATCAGCAAAATGCTAGTGTTTTTTTGACGTGACAACGTCTAATAAATCGATGATCGCCGGCTGCACGCATGAAAAAGGACGACGCAATGTAATGTACGTACATGTCCCGAACAAGAGAGAGCAGTGAACGCCAGGATGTACAAGAGAACAGCGCGCGCCAGGATGTACAGTGTGTAGTGCAGGGGGGGAGGGGGTATTAATGGGGGGATGAAAATTTCATTGAATTTGCCTTAGGACGCACCGTTTTCAAGATATTTGACAAAACACCGGTTCTCGTCCGATCACCGAAGTTAAGCAACGTCGGGCACGGTCAGTACTTGGACCGCCATTTTTGTTTTTTGAATGTTTTTTTATGACGTTGTCGCGTTAAACTTGAGACGTAAAGGAAAGGCGAGGGTTAGCGATTGACTGGTTTATTGAAATAATGTAAAAACTACCCGCCACCTATACAAGTAAATAATAACAACAAATGAGGGTACGTCAGACTTCTCCCCTCTAAGTCTTTATACCACATACTATAACATATATCATTATATGATACTGGCTACATATCTTTATTGTATCCAGTTTAATAACGTACGCTTGGCTCGGTTGATTGCACGTAGTGCCCGAGTCGAGGGATTTGACGGCGAGGACGCTGGCGAGGAAACTGCAAGCTGCGGAGACGCCCGCTCCGCCTCCTCTCGCGAGCCGCGGGATTTTTCTACTACATCATCAGCTTCCTCACACGCGTCCTCGAACTTGTCACCTTCGGCCTCCTTATCAACCTCAACGCTCTTCGATCTATTTCCCGGCCCTATACTCACTCTGGACAGTGAGTACCTACTTTTATTGGCTGCGGGAATCATTTGGTCTACGTGCCGGCGCCACTCTATCCCATGTCCTATCTCGACGTTGTAAGAAACTGGCCCTGTTACTTTGACTACTTTACCTTCGGCCCACTTGTTTCCCCGCGCCGTATAATCACGAGCCAATACCGCGTCTCCTACTTGGAACTGGCGATCGGTGCCGATTGATTTTGCGACCTTACGCTCCTGCGCGTCGCGGACGACCGCGGCTGCGTCAGGCCGCAGCGCGTCGAGCCGGCTGCGCAGACGCCTGCCTTGCAGTGCAACCGCCGGCGACACGCCCGTTGTCGCGTGCTCACAGTTTCGGTATTGCAACAGAAATTTACTTAACGCGGTCCTCACGTCCTCTCCCTCATGTAACGCTCGTTTAACACATTTCTTTACAATCTTAACTGCATTTTCTGCAGCCCCGTTGCCCTGAGGTCGATATGGAGCCGAAGTTACATGTTTAATAATATTATTTTTACAGAAATTATTAAATTCCTGAGACGAAAAAGGTGGCCCGTTATCCGTTACAAGCTGCGATGGCAAACCAAACTATGCAAAAATTGATCTAAACACATTAATAGTCGATCTGGCATCCGTGCCCCGCATCGCCACTGCTTCGATCCATTTTGAGTGCGCATCTACAATTATAAGATAGCGCACTCCCGCGCAGTCGGCGAAGTCGGCATGCAGGCGCTGCCACGGGTGCAGCGGGAACTCCCACGGGTGCAGCAGCGCGCGCGGCGGCGCATCGCGCACCGCCAGGCACGCCGCACACGCCCGGCACATTTCTTCTATGTCCTTGTCTAAACTCGGCCAATATACATAGCTCCGGGACAGATTTTTCATTTTGTTCATGCCCAGGTGTCCTAGATGGATTTCTTCTAAAATTGATTTATGTAAACTTGACGGAATTACGATTCGATATTTATAGATGACGCAACCCCGATCGACTATTAATTCATTTTTTCTAGCAAAATACGACTTCTCCACATCGCAACTCACTCCTGATAACGGCCAACCGAAAAGAACATAACCCTTAATTTTACACAAAAGCGGGTCTCGTTCGGTTTCCTTCGCTACATCTTTAAACGAAACAGGCAAATATTCCTCTACGAGATGCAAATAAGTCGCAGAGTCCGAGCAGGAGCCCTCTCGAGGTAGCGGTAACCGCGAAAGCGCGTCAGCCGGACCGTTGTCCGCCGATCGAACAAATTCTATCTGAAAATCGTACGCGGCCAGGCGCGCCGCCCATCGTTGCAAACGGCTCGCCGCCGTCTGGGGGATGCCCCCTTTATCCCCAAAAATAAACGCTAACGGCTGGTGGTCCGTGCGCAACGTGAACCTTCTCCCAAATAGGTATTGGTGGTGTTTGGTTACCCCGTACAGGATGGCGAGCGCCTCCTTGTCGAGCTGGCTGTAGTTGCGCTCGGCCGCGCTGAGCGTGCGCGAGACGCAGCTGACGGGCCGCTCGCCGCCGTCGGCGTAGCGGTGCGCCAGCAGCGCGCCCAGCCCGTACGCGCTGCTGTCTACTGACAGGACTAGCTCGCGCCCCTCCTCGTAATGCGCCAATACCCGCTCACTCAAGAGAACCTGCTTCGCCTCTACGAATGCTCGTTCACACCTGGAGTCCCATTTCCAGTCGCTATCCTTTTTTAGTAAGCTATGTAAGGGATGCAAGAGCGTACTTAAGTTAGGAATAAACCGGGCATAATAATTTAACATGCCGAGAAAGCTCTTTAGTTGGGAAATATTCTCCGGTCGAGGCGCACTGGAAATGGCTTCAAGTTTACAAGGATCCGGCCGCAAACCTTCTTTGTTAATGATAAATCCTAAATATTTGACACTGTCCTGCAAGAAACTACATTTGCTTAATTTGAATGTCATTCCCATGTCTCGCAGTCGCTCTAATACTGCTCTCAGGTTTTTAATGTGCTGTCCATTATTCGACCCTGTGACGCAGATGTCATCTAAAAACACTACACACCCAGGCACCCCGCGTAACATCTCCTCCATAATTTTTTGAAATTTTTCTGGCACACAGGATAGCCCATACGGTGTGCGGCGGTAAACAAACGTGCCCATGTGTGTAGTGATCGCAGTGTAGGGTTGCGACTCCTCCGTTATTAAACACTGTTCGTAAGCGTGCCTGAGGTCTATTTTTGTAAATTTTTCCCCACCGCTAAGGTTTGCAAACAGCTCATCTATGCGTGGAAGCGGATAGTAGTCGCGTTTTAATTTAGGGTTTATGGTCACCTTATAATCGCCACATATGCGTATCTCCCCATTACTTTTTACCACGGGAACTATGGGTGTTCCAAAGTCCGAATAGTCCACGCGATAGATGGCGCCGTCCGCCTCTAGGCGGGATAATTCCCGTTCCGCGCGCGCGCGCAGTGCCAGCGGCACCGGCCGAGCGCGCACGTAAACCGGTTCCTTATCACACAGTTGTAATTGAATGGGCCGCTTACAAGTACCTAACTTATCACAGAATACTTCGGGAAATTCAATACATAACTGATTAACGAATCGATCCTCTGCGATTGCATTGAAGTTTACTTGTGTGATCTTAAGGGCGCGTATCCATTCCCGGCCCAACAAAGGCCGAGCGCCCCCCTTGATTACGTACAAACGCAACGCTTGCGCTTTAATATCGTTTAAACGCACGTCCACTTCAATGAAGCCGCGAGACTCGATTCGAGAACCCGAATAACCACGTAACATTAAATTATCCGCTTCAATCGTTTTATGGCTAAACATTTGTTTATACATATTTTCACTTATAGCCGAAATACGACTACCCGTGTCCATTTCGTACTCCATCACGTGATCGTCTACCGATAACTTAATAAAATATGGTTTGTTACCTTGTGCGGTCACCTCGATGTTAAACAAACCGTCGTCCGACTCGTCACTAACGTAGTTCTGTCGACCGGTTTTACCTCGCACTTTACTGCACATACCTTTCAGATGACCCCTTTGTCCACATTCGTCACAGTTATAGTTCTTAAAACGGCACCTATCCGCTGCATGGGCCCGGCCGCAACGCCAGCAAGCTATCGCTCGCGCGTCCGTGACCGGCGCGGGCCCTCCGCCGGCGCCCGACCCGCCGCTGCCCCGCGCGCCGGCGCCGCGCGCGCCCGGCCGCCTGGGGTCCCACGCGCCGGCGCCGCCGCCGCGCCCGGCGCGCGAAGCCGCGGGCCGCGCGTAGTGCAGACCCTCGCCCGCTGAGTCCGCCGTCCCTGGCATCGCTCCCGTAGTGCCGCTCACCTCCGCGTGTTTCTCTGCGGCCTCCAGAGCCAGTGCTAATTCCACGGCCTCTTTATACTTTAATTTCTTCTCCGCAAAAATCCTCGATCTCATAGCATCGTTCGCGAGGCCCGAAACAAATTGATCTCTTAGATTATCCTCCAGTGTTGAGCAATCGGTGCAGCTTCCGAAGTTACACGTCGCCGCAAGGTGTTTTAGGGCTTGTAGGTATTTCGGCGTTGCCGAAATATGTGGCGCTCGGCAATCTCCGACCGCTGCGGTTCTAAATGGTCTGTCACTAGTTGCACCAATTCATTATACGATTTGTTTTCCGGATAACTAGGCGAGCACAGGTCACACATAAGCGCGTACGTGGCTTCTCCGACTACCGTTATCAACATGGGTACTTTTAAGTCGTCACTAATTTTATTTAGCACTATATATTGGTTGACACGGCGGATATACGCGGGCCATTGCCTCGAACTCAAGTTGAACGGTTCCAATTTGCCTATAGACATTTTGTTCCACTTGTGAATAACAAAGAAAAAAAAATATCCCGTTCTCGTCGCCAGTGAGACGTAAAGGAAAGGCGAGGGTTAGCGATTGACTGGTTTATTGAAATAATGTAAAAACTACCCGCCACCTATACAAGTAAATAATAACAACAAATGAGGGTACGTCACAAAACTATCGTCCGTAAACCGACTTAACAGACAACCGGTTTTTTAACAAAATCTTTTCTCACCTCTCCCTGTTTGTAAACGAAATTTGAAAGCTCCATCATCCACTTCTGGTGGTGTTGTAAAAAAGCTTGTATTAAATACATTTTTTTTCATGAAAACTTATCCTACTAATACTATAAACTAGCTGTTGCCCGCGACTTGGTCTTTTACGAATTCGCCTACGGTTTTCCCGCGGGTATCATGCAATTTTCCAGAATAAAAACTAACTTATGTAATTTTTCGAGACAAACTATTTTTAGGGTTCCGTAGTCAACTAGGAACCCTTATAGTTTCGCCATGTCTGTCTGTCTGTCTGTCTGTCCGCGGCTAAGCTCAGAGACTGTTAGTAGTAGAAAGCTGTAATTTGGCATGAATATATATATCAGTAACGCTGACAAAGTAATTATATAAAAAAAACTAAAAATTTTTTTTAGGGTACCTCCCATAGACGTAAAGTGGGGGTGATTTTTATTTTCTCGACCAACCCTATAGTGTGGGATATCATTGGATAGGTATTTGAAAATAAATAAGGGTTTACTAAAACTATTTTTTGATAAAGTGAATATTTTCGGAGATATTCACTTCGAAAATTCAAAATAATGTCTCTAACTTTTGAACAGCAAGTCTAATAAATAAATATGGAAAAAATCACGTAAGTTAAACTCAATAAAAACTTTCTAGGAAAATTATTTTCAACTTAATCAGTTGAGCAGTTTTTAAGTTTTTTTAAAAAAATATTTCACAATTAAGATTGTACTTTAACCGCCATTGCAAGCTTTTTTTTTTCTTTAAGTGCCTATAAGATCACGCAAATAGTATCTTCTTTCAAATAAAAAAAAGAAAATTGATATCGGTTCATATAACAAAGAATTACATCTGAAAAACCATCAACATACAATTCTAAGCTAGTAGACTGCAGATTAGATTAGGTAGCTACCCAATACACCGATAGATGGCGCTGTACCGCTGACGTTGAAATTCTGCGCGCGGTGGGATTTGGGACCAAAACAACCATATAAATAAAGTATGCAAAGATTTTTTCGTACCTGCTACGGAACCCTATCTTGGGCGTGTCCGACACGCTCTTGTTGTATTTTTTTTAACTTTATATGAGCAAATGGGGGAGTCTCCATAGCACTTTGCAGATTGTCTGTCAGACGAGACGATCAAAATGATGATGATATGAGACAATTTATATCGTCGGATGTTTGTGCAAATTTTGCGCACATCATGAAAAACTACAAAATTTGTGCCAGGGCTCGAACCCATAACCTTCTGTTTAAAAATTGTAGGTCAAACCTTTAGCATCTTCAGCTTTTTAAATAATGAGACAAAATCCTCATCGCATTATCGTAATCAAGGCGGTACCGCTTCTCAATCAATTCTGAACGTACGTACAAATTCAAAGGAAAACTGTTTTAATCACATTAAGTGCTGAGTTTTATTGCGTACCTATCTGTCCGAATAAGTAATCTATTTAAGCAACAAAGATACGTAATAAATCTAATTTTCAGTCACTTAAAGTATTCTTTTACATAAGCGACGAAACGAATTTTTTTCGACCACTAGGAGTAAAAGATTGATCAGTTTACAATTGCATAAGGCAAAAAACTCATAATATTAAAACGTATTCCACTAATATTATAAAAGTAAAAGTTTGTATGGATGAATGAATGGATGGACGTGTTACTCTTTCACTCTAGAACGGTTTAACGGATTCTGATAAAATTTGACACACAGCTAATTCTTAACCTGAATTAGCATATAAGATACTTTTTTTTAGAATTACCGCGGGTTGCATAATTAGCGATAAACGGATTCTTCGCAGACGAAGTCGCGGGCAACAGCTAGTTAGATAGTAAATTTGTTAGATTATTTACTTGCCACTGTTTAAGAGCGTTTATACCAGCTGAGCTGGCAACGTTGCATTTTTGTTAGTTTTTCTCGATTATTCCATAACAATTGAATGAAAATTAAAAATGTAGTGTATACCTACGAATTGTTCAAATATATAAGTTTTCCTGCTCCTGTACTTTTATCTGTTTTTTACATGGTCGCGAACAAATATAAAAGAACATAGATAATATGACTTCAGAAAGTCTATACTTAATCTATTCGCCATAACAGCACATGTGTCGTAATGTCGTTATTACGATACACCTAGCTGCCACATAATATTAAATGTAGGGTACACTCAACACTAAAGCCCAGTTTAGACCTGCTGAGTTGAGAAGAGTAGGGTACAGTCGGGTACAGTAGGGTAAAATAGGGTACAGTAGGGTACAGTCGGGTACAGTAGGGTAAAATAGGGTACAGTAGGGTACAGTCGGTTACAGTAGGGTAAAATAGGGTACAGTAGGGTACAGTCGGGTACAGTCGGGTACAGTCGGGTACAGTAGGGTAAAATAGGGTACAGTAGGATACAGTCGGGTACAGTAGGGTAAAATAGGGTACAGTTGGGTACAGTCGGGTACAGTAGGGTAAAATAGGGTACAGTAGGGTACAGTCGAGTACAGTAGGGTAAAATAGGGTACAGTAGGGTACAGTCGGGTACAGTCGGGTACAGTCGGGTGCAGTCAGGTACAGTAGGGTAAAATAGGGTACAGTAGGGTACAGTCGGGTACAGTCGGGTACAGTAGGGTTAAATAGGGTACAGTAGGGTACAGTCGGGTACAGTAGGGTAAAATAGGGTACAGTTGGGTACAGTCTGGTACAGTAGGGTAAAATAGGGTACAGTAGGGTACAGTCGAGTACAGTAGGGTAAAATAGGGTACAGTAGGGTACAGTCGGGTACAGTCGGGTACAGTCGGGTACAGTCGGGTGCAGTCAGGTACAGTAGGGTAAAATAGGGTACAGTAGGGTACAGTCGGGTACAGTAGGGTAAAATAAGGTACAGTAGGGTACAGTCGGGTACAGTAGGGTACAGTCGGGTACATTTGGGTACAGTAGGGTAAAATAGGGTACAGTAGGGTACAGTCGGGTACAATAGGTTAAAATAGGGTACAGTAAGGTACAGTCGGGTAAAATAGGGTACAGTCGGGTACTCTACTGTACCCTATTTTACCCGACTGTACCCGACTGTACCCTACTGTACCCTATTTTACCCTACTGTACCCGACTGTACCCAACTGTACCCTATTTTACCCTACTGTACCCTATTTTACCCTACTGTACCCAAGTGTACCCTACTGTACCCTATTTTATCCTACTGTACCTGACTGTACCCTACTGTACCCTATTTTACCCAACTGTACCCGACTGTACCCAACTGTACCCTATTTTACCCTACTGTACCCGACTGTACCCGACTGTACCCTACATTAGGGTACAGTACAGTACAGTAGAGTCGAGTCGTAGAATAGTAGATTGTTCAACAAGGGACTAAAACAAGCCATAATGACAAGAGATATTTAGCCACCCTAGCGATAGCGAGGGAGGCTATAATTCGAGTTGTCATTATGGTAGTTTAGTCCCGCGTTAAACACTCTACTTTTCACTTTGAATGCGAGGAAAAAAACGACGTACAAAATTACTTTTTTACAACGTATGCTGAATACGAGCAATGGACATCTGTTCAAAATTCAAATAGCAAAAAAAAATACCGCTGTCTTTTCTTTTCTTTTATATTTTTTTGTAAAGTGACGCTTTAAATGCTTGCATAATTAGCCAACAGATTCTAACTTAAAGACTATGTTAAAACTAATTGGACTATGCATGTAAGAATGATAATTGTTCATTCATTAAAATCGGCAAATAAATTAACCTAATTGATCTAAGTTCACACACAAAATATATTGTTAACTGAAACACTTACCCGTGACTAAAGAAACGACTTTTTAAGTTTATTTTCTATATGCCAATTCTTTGTTGAATTATATCTAATTATACTTTCTATTTACTATTAAATGCAACTGACATCGCATTATTTTGAAGTCACGCCATATTAACTTTCAAACGTAACTGCTCTATCTACCGTACACTCCAGCACTGCTTTGCTGACAGTGCGGATTGCTATTTTATCGACAAAGCAGGGAACTGCTTTGCCGACAGCGTTTTTAAAAAAAACAAATTAAAAACACCTAAGCTAAAGGAAATCTTTCTTTACGTGCAAAATAAAATGAATTCATCTTTAATATTTTATAATTAAATAGATTAATATTCGTAATTATTCAATGTGTTTCACGAAATTATTATTTTTTAAATATTTTTTATACAGTTGTCATTTTGAGGTTATTTCCACGTCCTAAAGTCTTCCACAGACCGAAGCGCGCTGCGGACGCACTAAAATTGTCTATACCCAGTTACTGAAAATGGCGATAATCCTCCATTCACAAACACCGTGATTGGCAGTTTAGGGGTTTCCATAGTCAATTAAAAAAATTTTACTTTAATCCCTAGAGATCAAAAAAGAGCTTTAGTCCCGATATGCAGAGACTAAAGTAACACTTTAAGAGCATGAGAAGTGAAAAAAATATTGTATGCAACGGTGTATAATTTGGCCTTAACGGCTCGTGCCGTCTTCCATTGCGATCGCAACTCACGTCACTCGCCTTTTAAGACCTCACCTATACAACCGTTGCATAATAGTACATTACTGCAGAGGCCGTGAAGTAAGGGATTGATGGACGAGATTTGGGGTATACGGCCGAGTCGTAGACGAGGCCGGATAAAACGAGTCCAGCAATCCTTCTTCCGGCCGAGGATTGTATAGAGCTTTTCTCAAACATGCATCATCATCATCATCCATCCATCCAACCATCCATCCATCCATCCATACATCCACCCATACATCCATCCATACATCCATCCATAGATCCATTCATACATCCATCCATCCATCCACCTATCCATACATCCATACATCCACCCATCCATCCATCTATACATACATCCATTCATCCATACATCCATCCATCCATCCATCCATCCATCCTTCCATACATCCATACATACATCCATCTATCCATACATCCATCCATACATCCATCCATCGATACATCCATCCATCCATCCATCCATCCATACATACATCCATCCATACATCCATACATCCATCCGTACATCCATCCATCCATCCATACGTCCATCCATACATCCACCCATACATCCATCCATAGATCCATTCATACATCCATCCATCCATCCACCTATCCATACATCCATACATCCACCCATCCATCCATCTATACATAGGTACATCCATCCATCCATACATCCATCCATCCATCCATCCATCCATCCATCCATCCATCCTTCCATACATCCATCCATACATCCATCTATCCATACATCCATCCATACATTCATACATCCATCCATCGATACATCCATCGATACATCCATCCATCCATCCATCCATCCGTACATCCATTCATCCATCCATCCATCCGTACATCCATTCATCCATCCATACATCCATACATCCATCCATACATCCATACATCCATCCATCCATCACCAGTAGTTTAGGCGGTTTTATAGAAATAAAAGACGACCAGATGGCCTAGTGGTTAGAGACCCTGACTATGAAGCTTGAGGTCCCGGGTTCGATTCCCGTGTCGGGGCAGATATTTGTATGAAAAATACGAATGTTTGTTCTCGGGTCTTGGGTGTTTAATATGTATTTAAGTATGTATCTATCTATATAAGTATGTTTATCCGTTGCCTAGTACCCATAACACAAGCTTTGCTAAGCTTACTTTGGGACTAGGTCAATTGGTGTGAATTGTCCCGGGATATTTATTTTTATTTTTATTTAAAAGAAGATAGATTTTTTTTTTAATGTCGTAAGTTGGCTGTATGTAATTTTTCCTTTGTCAGTTTAATGTTAGTAAGCAAATTTAAAAAGTTACAGCAGCGGACAATAATGGTTTTTCATACTTACTTTTATGGCCTAGGCCAAGAAGTAATGTAGGGAGCCATAAACAACAAACTTCATGGCTTCATTTCGTGACATTAACGCATACATTTCAAAGCATGTTTGAGAAAAATACTATAATGTGTCTACTGCAATAATGATTCGTGATAAGACTTTTATTTTCTTTAAAACCATTAGGTAATAATTTGTTCGTTTTTAAAGAAAATAAAAGTCTATCACGAATAATTATTACAGTAGACACATTAACTTATATATATTAGAACAATTCTTATACACCACATTTTTAATTTTCATTCAATTTTTATGGAATAATTGAGAAAAACTAACAAAAATGCAACGTTGCCAGCTCAGCAGGTATAAACGCTCTTAACAGGCTTACTCATATATATCAAAAGTTACAGTTGATTTTTGTTTAAATACGTCTTTAATATATGTAAAACTTACATAGCTATTTCTGAATTTTACTTTAGTATTGCTTTGAAACCTATTGTTGGGGATTAAAAGGCTTCCACCAGCACAAAAGTTCCCTACAATCGAGTAAAATCCTTTGTTGGTTCATCTCCAAGTTTTAACACGAAATATATAAAATTTATGTTGAACATAAAATCGTATCTCAAAGCGAGCCTTTTATGCTGACGTTAAACCTCTTTTAAGACACGTTTCGATAAAAAAATATAGCAAGATAGCAATATCAAATATGAGTCGAAATGAATTCAGTGATGTTAATGATGAGTAATTTAAAGCCACATAATAATTATAATAGCGAATGAGACCGAAAATTTGGTCTCATTTTATTCATTACTTACACCACGTGCAATGCCGCAGCGAGCTTCTTGTTTAATACAAAACGCGTATTATGTACACGTATAGAGTTCACTCTCCCTTGAGAATTTGTTTTAAGAGATAAACTAAACTCGTCATCACGAATCATCATTCTCCACTGGGTTCTAGAGTACAATTTCATTACAGATCCCATACAACATCAAAGTGCTCGCACTTTTAAAATTATATAGACACTAGCTTTTGCCCGCGGCTTCGCTCGCCTGTACCATGCCATGAGTATTCCAAAGAACCAAGATATCAAGCAAGCAAGCATACAGGCAAGCAAGCAAGATGCAAGCAAGCATGCATGCACGCAAGCAAGCAAGCGTGCAAGAAAGCGTGCAAGTAAGCGTGCAAGCAAGCGTGCAAGCAATAGCCCGACTAAACTTCAGGTAGATACGGTCCTTTACAGTATTTCTTTATATACAATGTTTTTCACTAATTCGAAAACGGGCACTAAAATAATCAGGCTTGTTAATAATATAATAGTAGATTGTTCAACAAGGGACTAAAACAAGCCATAATGACACGAGATATTTAGCCACCCGAGCGATAGCGAGGGAGGCTATAATTCGAGTTGTCATTATGGTAGTTTAGTCTCGCGTTAAACACTCTACTTTTCACTTTGAATGCGAGGAAAAAAACGACGTACAAAATTACTTTTTTACAACGTATGCTCAATACGAGCAATGACATCTGTTCAAAATTCAAATAGCAAAAAAAAATCCCGCTGTCTTTTCTTTTCTTTTAAATTTTTTTTTAAAGTGACGCTTTAAATGCTTGCATAATTAGCCAACAGATTCTAACTTAAAGACTATGTTAAAACTAATTGGACTATATATGCATGTAAGAATGATAATTGTTCATTCATTAGAATCGGCAAATAAATTAACCTAATTGATCTAACTAAGTTCACACACAAAATATATTGTTAACTGAAACACTTACCCGTGAATAAAGAAACGACATTTTAAGTTTATTTTCTATATGCCAATTCTTTGTTAAATTATATCTAATTATACTTTCTATTTACTATTAAATGCAACTGACATCGCATTATTTTGACGTCACGCCATATTAACTTTCAAACGTAACTGCTCTATCTACCGTACACTCCATCCAGCACTTCTTTGCCGACAGTGCGGATTGCTATTTTATCGACAGAGCAGGGAACTGCTTTGCCGACAGCGCTTTTAAAATAAAACAAATTAAAAAACACCTAAGCTAAAGGAAATCTTTCTTTACATGCGGAATAAAATGAATTCATCGTTAATATTTTATAATTAAATAGATTAATATTCGTAATTATTCATCGTGTTTCACGAAATTATTATTTTTTAAATATTTTTTATACAGTTGTCAATTTGAGGTTATTTCCACGCCCTAAAGGCTTCCACAGACCGAAGCGCAGGGCGCTACGGAGCGTCCGCAGCGCGCTTCGGTCTGTGGAAAGCTTTAAAATTGTCTATACCCACCCAGTCACTGAAAATGGCGATAATCCTTCATTCACAAACACCGTGATTGGCAGTTTAGGGGTTTCCATAGTCAATTAAAAAAAATTTACTTTAATCCCTAGAGATCAAAAAAGGGCTTTAGTCCCGATATGCAGAGACTAAAGTAACATTTTAAGAGCATGAGAAGTGAAAAACCTATTATTACTTTCCCCTGTCCTGCATTAGGTATAATTCAATGTTTTCTTACCTTCTACGGAAACTTGAGTAACTGGAAGCGCTGTGTACCTACTTAGCATTAATATTATACATATTATAGTATCTTGTTAAGATGTTGTGTGACCTAACCGTTAAGTAGTTATACCTTCCATCATCAGCTCATCTGAATAACCAGAAAGAATACAACTAAAGGTCTATACGTGCATATGATATTTAAAGAAACTTCCTATAGCTCCTAACCGTTAAGGAGTTTAACCTTCCATCATCAGTTCACCTGGATAACCTGAAAGAATGCAACTATCGGTCTAATACGTACCTATAATATTTGAAAAAATATCCTCAACTCTCCTAACCGTTAAGGAGTTTTACCTTCCATCATCACGAATGGAGATGATATCTACCAGACGCAAACACTTAAATAGCTTGAGAAAATATATGAAAAACATAATGCGTGCCTACAAAATTTGAGGGTTGCCCTCGATTTCCCTGAGATTGCGTCATCAGATCCTGATTTGGTGAAAATGGGATCATCTCAGGAGTATTATTATATTCTTTCGAATAAAAAAATAATTTTTAAAATCGGTCCACAATTGACCGAGAAATCGGTGAACATACCTACATAAAAAAAAAAACCGGCCAAGAGCGTGTCGGACACGCCCAAGATAGGGTTCCGTAGCCATTACGAAAAAATCAAGTAATATTTTTCTAAGCATTTCGTATGTGTACGGAATCTTCAAAGTTAGGTGTCGTCAATACTTTGAAAAAAGCTCGTATCTCAAAATCGTTAATCTGGCAAAGTGAACTTTATTACGCGCGTATCAAGGTTCAGTTTTGTTTACATGCTGGTTTGAGATACGAGTTTTTCAAAGTAGTGACGGTATGTTTAATACCTTAGGCTACTATTTACTCTTAAACTACAAAATAATTCCCAATCAATCTTAGCCGCTATAATTTTCCTTGTAAATTTGATATATTTACTACCATTTTGAATTTTTTCAAATTTTTCCACCCAGTAGTTTAGATTTTAGAGGGGGGGGTGGGCGGTCGATTTTAATGAAATTATTCAATTTAAAGTTGAATATTTCGCAAACAAATCACTGAATACAAAAATCATGTAAGCAACCCCCCAATGGTTTTAAAAGACCTATACAACGATACCCCACAATATGGGGTTAGTCGAGAAAAAAAAATCACCCCCACTTTACGTCTATGGGAGGTACCCTAAAAAAAATTTTTTTAGTTTTTTTTATTTAACGACTTTGTCGGCGTGACTAATGTATATATTCATGCCAAATTACAGTTTTCTAGTACTAACAGTCTCTGAGCTTAGCCGCGGACAGACAGACGGACAGACATGGCGAAACTATAAGGGTTCCTAGTTGACTACGGAACCCTAAAAAATACATGAAGTAGAATGCATAACCTCCTCCTTTTTTAAAGTCGGTTAAAGAGTCCTTTGCGGCCTACTTACAGTATAAACTTAATTATGAATTTTGAAATTTTAGCTTTCTACAACCAGTAAAACGCAAAATTCCGTTTTTTTCCCGTTCCCGTAAGAATTTCGAGAAATGCTTTCATAATACTCCCCTACACTCCCCAAGGAACCCACTTGCCAAATTTCAGCTTTCTACGACCAGTTTTTTTTTTTTATGTAAGATAGGCCAGACAAACGAACTAGTGGGTCACCTGATGTTAAATGATCACCACTGTCCATAGACACCCGCAGCGCTTTACGCGATGCCAGTTTGTTGTCGGCCCTAAAGGGGAGGAAAACGGAGAGGGGTTAGGGGAGGGGGAGAGGTATTCGGCCCCTCTGTAAAACGAAAAATCCCGTTTTTTCCCGTTCCCGTGAAAATTTTGGAAAGTCCTCTCTTAATGCTCTTCTACACTCCCCGAGCAACCTACATGCCGAATTTCAGCGTTCTACGACCAGTAAAACGAAAAATCCCGTTTTTTCCTTATCCTGTGGGAATTTCCGAACATCTTTAAAATTTTTTTTACTATTATACCTACTTTTGTGCCAAATTTGAAGAGTCTAGTAATTATAGTTCACTGGATTCCGTTGAACTGAATTTATAAATCCCGTTTTTTTCCTTATACCGTGGGAATTTTGAAAAATCCTGAAATTAATGTTTTAACTAATGTAATACCTACTTGTGTATCAAATTTGAACGGTCTAATTATTATAGTTACAGAGATACGGTCACTTGGAATCGAATATATAAATCCCGTTTTTTCCCGTTCCCGTGGGAATTCCCAAAAATCCTTCCTTAGTAGATGCCTACATTGTATAAGGTATTTATGTGCAAAATTTCAAGTCTCTAGGTCCAGTGGTTTAGGCTGTGCGTTGATATATCAACAGTCAGTCAGTCAGTCAGTCAGTCAGTCAGTCAGTCAGTCAGTCAGTCAGTCAGTCAGTCAGTCAGTCAGTCAGTCAGTCAGTCAGTCAGTTTAGAATTATATATATATATATTATCATTCTTGGAAGGCACAATAACAGTAAATCTGAGTAAAACTTTACAAACAGCTGCTAAATACATTCAGTAATCTCAGTAAGTTATCTGAAGAAAACTTGAGTAATTTAAATATGTCGTCTTGGGTATTTATTATTAACTAGCTTTTGCCCTCGACTCCATCCGCGTGGAATTAGTAATTTGTGCAGCTTATTTTTTTATCCAATTCGCTTTTTCATCAATTATGGCTCTCCTTAGTTCCTAGATAAAAAAAATTACCCGCCCCGCAACAACAACCCCGCATCCCCCGCACCCCCCCCCCCCACACCCTAAGAACCCGCACCCTCTACCCCCCGCACCGTTCCGCACCCCCCACACACCTCCCACACAGCACCCCCCGCACACCCGCGTTCGTCCCAAGACAAGCGTGCCTATAGAAGTTTTACTTCAAAAACCCCCGCACCTTCTCCCCCGCACCTTCCCCCCCTCAACCCCCCCGCCCCCCCGGTATTTTTGTCAAATATCTTGAAAACGGTGCATCCTACGGCAAAATCAATGAAATTTTCATCTCCCCTTTGACGCCCCCACACCCCCTCCCCCGCATCCTCGCTACCCCCCTCAAAGCCCCCCCCCCACCCCACCCACCGGTGTTTTTGTCAAATATCTTGAAAACGGTGCATCCTACGGCAAAATCAATGAAATTTTCATCCCCACTTTAATGCCCCCACACCCTCTCCCCCGCACCTCCCCCCTCAACCCTCCCCCTCCCTCAACAACCCCACCCCCCGGTGTTTTGTCAAATATCTTGAAAACGGTGCATCCTACGGCAAAATCGATGTAATTTTCGCCCCCCTTTGAAGCCACCGCACCCCTCCCCCGCACCCTCACCCCCATGTGTAGCGTGATGGAATATAGCCTATAGCCTTCCTCGATAAATGGGCTATCTAACACTGAAAGAATTTTTCAAATCGGAGCAGTAGTTCCTGAGATTAGCGCCTATAGAATAGACGTTTTACTTCAAAAACCCCTGATTTTGAAACATTCTTCCGCTCCGCTCCGCTCCTGTTGGTGTTAGCGTGATGATATACAGTCTATAGCCTTCCTAGATAAATGGCCTATCTAACACTGAAAGAATTTTTCAAATCGGAGCAGTAGTTCCTGAGATTAGCGCCTATAGAAGTTTTACTTCAAAAACCCCCGATTTTTAAACATTCTTCCGCTCCGCTCCGCTCTTATTGGTGTTAGCGCGATGATACATAGCTTATAGCCATCCCCGATAAATGGGCTATCTAACACTGAAAGAATTTTTCAAATCGGAGCAGAAGTTCCTGAGATTAGCGCGTTCAAACAAACAAACAAACAAACTCTTCAGCTTTATAATATTAGTATAGATTTTATTTAATTTTAATTTTTGATTTATGTTAATTTATTTTTGGTTGATACTCATGATTAGTAAGTAATAGATAGTAGAATTATAATTGCATAGTGCAAAACAGTGCATGTTGAGGTCTTTACTGATGACTTAAACGTCGAGGTTGACACATATTGAAATAGGAAACTCCGAAACAATCAATGAAACTCAGCGAATTGGATACCAATAAATTCCGGAGAGACAAATTCAATAGCGAAACAAAACTTATTACAGGAAGTCAGATGGCAAACTTCGGGTCAATTTGAAATTTCATTCAGTCAGACATTAAATAAATGGATTCGTTGAGCGGATGGATCCTTAGCTTCAGAGAAAATTGGAGTTTTCGGGGCGGAATCACAGTACGTGTTGATGGCACGGTACCTCATACAATACACTATCAAGACATTGTTGGGTTAGAGTTATAGTGGAAAACTAATACTAATAATTATTATGTTTACCCATTAGCTCGCAATTGACTAATTCAAGATAAAGAAAAAAACTTAAAATAACTTTATTTTCAATACTACATGAAAAAACCCCTCCTGTAAAATTCCTTATCCCATGGGAATTCCAGGAAAATATATCCCATCAAAAACATTACGTGTAAAAACATCAAAGCACCTGATTCAACTGTATAACTACACAACTGTGCGTTTGCGTCGGCATTTTCTGCCACGCACAGTAAAATTGTGGAATCAACTCCCGTCTACGGTGTTTCCTACTAACTATGACATCGGGGCCTTCAAGAAAAGAGTGTATTGTTCCCTTAAAGGCCGGCAACGGACTAGTGACCCTTCTGGGGTTACTGGTTCTCATGGGTGGTGGTGATCGCTTACCAACAGGTGACCCACTTGCTCGTTTGCCTCCCTTTATCTATAAAAAAAAAATAAAAGATGCAAGTCTCGCTATGCAGTTCTTGTACTGCAAAAAAGGTTTGAGATGCAATGTTAAACCAAGTCGGTTATCTTAGTCAGTACCGGGTGGTGCCATAGAAATCGTTTTCCACCGAGTTGCTTATTTTAAAACCGTTAAATTAATATTTAATATCTTTATTTTTTTAGTACACAAAATGACTTGGCAATGGAATTATGATGATCATGAGTGAGTGAGTGAGTGAGTGAGTGAGTGAGTGAGTGAGCGTCATAAATGCGAAACTTTGCTTTCGCTTAACTTCGGAACTAAATGACCTACAGATTTGAATTTTTTTATTTTAAGTATGTGATTACAGCTTACTGGATGACGAAATTTCTGCGTTCTGGTCTTATCCAGAGGTTCTCAAATAGGGGCCTGAAAATGCGGCGAAATGGTTCCAGTAAAGGATGGTACGGCAGTGTTAGCTTCGCGCTCGACTTGGCGGGGGCACTGCCGTGCCCCCAGATACCCTATGTCACTCGCGCAACTGAGACGAATCTAATGACACCTCACACTTCATTCTTTGGCACGCCTTGCAACATAAACGGCTCAATAAATTTTGTAGTGTGAGGGTTCATTAGATTTGTCTCAGTTCCGCGAGTGACATAGGATATATATTTTCCCGGAATTCCCATGGGAACGGGAATTATACAGGCGGGTTTATTTCATCTAGTATTGAAATTAAAGTTGTCGTAGATAAAGAACAGGGTAGGTACATGGGATAGCCTATTCGTCAGATATTGTGATGGGTGGGCTAGATTCGGTGATCGACAACCAAGATAGTCAGATTAACCCTTCTAATCAGCTAAGTGGATTACAAACCACTATTGGTAGGTACAGGGTAGCCTGGACAGTTCCGAGGTTAGCCAACACGTCTAGTCTTTAGCGCAGTCCGCAAGCGAATGTCCTGGCCTTCGCTCCGCCGGCTCCGTCGTAGCGCGTGATTCGATCAACTGGTCTAGTGTGACGTCATAGTCGCCCACGCGCTGCGATACCTTTGAGTGTCCGTACTCATGACTTTCCGTCTCCGACAAAGTTATTTTCACGTTAACTATAAGTTTGATTTTTTCACAGCTTCAAGGGACTGTAGACCTGAGTATTATGGTTCTAATTTCGATTCGATACCTCCTCGCGTTCCCGAGATAAAGGGTCTTGACAGACAGACGGACGGACGGATGGACAACAAAGTGATCCTATAAAGGTTCCGTTTTTTCCTTCTGAGGTACGAAACCCTAAAAATATGGTAAACTAGCTTTTGCCCGCGGCTTCGCTCGCGTGTACCATGAGTATTCCAAAGAACCAAGATATCAAGCAAGCAAGCATACAGGCAAGCAAGCAAGCATGCAAGCAAGATGCAAGCAAGCATGCATGCACGGAAGCAAGTAAGCGTGCAAGAAAGCGTGCAAGCAAGCCCGACTTTTCTTTCTTTATATACAATGTTTTTCACTAATTCAAAAGCGGGCACTAAAATAACCAGGCTTGTTAATAATATAAAACCTATTATTTCTTTCCCCTGTCCTGCATTAGGTATAATTCAATGTTTTCTTACCTTCTACGGAAACTTGAGTAATTGGAAGCGCTGTGTACCTACTACCTACTTAGCATTGATATTATACATATTATTGTATCTTGTTAAGGTGTTGTATGACCTAACCGTTAAGGAGTTATACCTTTCATCATCAGCTCATCTGAATAACCAGAAAGAATACAACTAAAGGTCTATACGTGCATATGATATTTAAAGAAACTTCCTATAACTCCTAACCGTTAAGGAGTTTAACCTTCCATCATGAGCTCACCTGGATAACCTGAAAGAATACAACTATCTATACCACCTAACTAACCTATAATTACTACTTATCTATCTATCTAGCCTATAATATTTGAAAAAATATCCTCAACTCTTCCGTTAAGTAGTTTGTACCTTCCATCATCAGCTCATCAACATGAGATGATGTCTACCAGACGCAAACAATTAATGCTTGCCCTCGATTTTCCTTAGATCCCGTCATCAGATCCTGATTTGGTGACAATGGGACCATCTCAGGAGTATATTGTAATCTTTCGAATAAAAAAATAGTATTTATAATCGGTCCACAATTGACCGAGAAACCGGTGAACATTAAAAAATACATAAAGTGGAAAGCGTATTCTCCTCCTTTTTTTGAAGTCGGTTAAAGAGCCCTTTGTGGCCTACTTACAGTATAAACTTATGAATTTTGAAATTTTACCAGTAAAACGCAAAATCCTGTTTTTCCCGTTCCCGTAAGAATTTCGGGATATGCTTTCTTAATGCTCCCCTACACTCCCCAAGGAACCCACTTGCCAAATTTCAGCTTTCTATGACCAGTAAAACGAAAAATCCCGTTTTTCCCGTTCCCGTGAGAATTTTGGAAAGTCCTCTCTCAATGCTCCTCTACACTCCTCAAACAACCTACATGCCGAATTTCAGCTTTCTACGACCAGTAAAACGATTTAGGAAAGCCCTCTCTCAATCCTCCTCTACACTCCCCAAGCAACCTACATGCCGAATTTCAGCTTTCTATGACCAGTAAAACGAAAAATCCCGTTTTTTTCTTACCCCGTGGGAATTTCCAAAAATCCTTAAAACTGTTTTTTACTATGATAATTACCTACTTCTATGCCAAATTTGAAGAGTCTAATAATTATAGTTCGTAGGATCCCGTTGAACTAAATATATAAATCTGAGATACTGAGATAGGGTCACTCGGAATCGAATATATAAATCCCGTTTTTTCCCGTCCCCTTGGGAATTCCCATAAATCCTCTTTCGAAACTTCTTTCCTCGCACGACAAAGATCTGGAATCAGCTTACTGCGGCAGCATTCCCAGAGCGTTACAACTTAGGGATCTTTAAAAAACGAGCCTACCAATTCCTAAAAGGGTCGGCAACGCACCTGTGATACCCCCCGTGTTGCGGGTGTCCATGGGCGACGGTGATCGCTCTCCATCAGGTGACCCGTCTGCTCGTTTGCCACCTCTAATATAAAAAAAAAAAAAAAAAATCCTTCGTTAGTGGATGCCTACATTGTATAAGGTATCTATGTGCAAAATTTCAAGTCTCTAGGTCCAGTGGTTTGGGCTGTGCGTTGATATATCAACAGTCATTTAGTTTATTTAGACATTTCAACCCCACCGCACCCCATCCAGGGAGATGGAATTTTACGTCCGCCACGTCGGATTTTAAAACCGTTGTTGTTTTCGTAACCAGCGACCCGATAAACCATAGAAACAACACCCAAGTTGATTTTCAGACTGTTACCCCTTTCCCCCCTTTTAGGGGTTGAATTCCCAAAAAATCTGAAACACGTGTTTAATCATTTATCGTTAGGAGTACTTCTGTGAAGTTTCGAATAAAATTGTCGAACTAATCTTGTTTCCCCATACAAACTTTGGACCCACGTTTCACCCCCTTAGGGAGTGAATTTTGAAAAATCCTTTCTTAGTGCACCCCTAGACCTTATAAGGAACCTACGTGCCAAATTTGGAATCTCTAGGCCCAGCGTTTTGGGCTGTGCGTTAATATGTCAGTCAGTCAGTTTCTTCTTTTATATATATAGATAAGGGCGTTTTACTGTGTCTTAACGTTCACTGTGACCAAATGGCCAATCATGTCTGCCCCTGACAGCGATGGATTACCGCATTTAACCGGCCGTAGTTCTTTCCGGGAAATAATGTACACATGACCTCAACCTTCAGGTTAAAGGTACACTTATAACTACATTGTCTTAAGTCAGCCACAACTTGTAACTTTCATTTGGACGCGAAGGTTAATAAAATTAAATTTAGTTGGACTAATTCTCAGAGAACGACATCGCCTTATATAGCTGAACCATAAATAGGTTTGTGGCCAGACACAATCTAAACTGAAATAAATTATTATGTTATTTAAGTTACTTCTTAACTATTTTCTATCTGGGCATAGCTTAACAAAAAAATACAGTAGGAACTATGCTAACCTAAAACTGTTCTTTTAATATCTAGCTTAAGTATGCTTTACCGCTGAAGGATTCCTACCATTTGGCAGCATTATCTGTTAGAGAAATCTAAGAAGCTTATAAAGGGCCTACGTGTTAGAAGACAATAAGTTAAGATTAATGCTCTTATTTCTCCCGAGAAAGATTTAAAAGTGTAATTAATTAAAAAGAAACAAAAAACCCGACTACAAAAACATTTTAATTTTCTAACTTGTTTTCAAGACATCCCCGTACGGCTAGTGCCAATCTCTAAGGCTGGATTTTACCAAACTTTTATTCTGAGAATAACCCTTACTCTCAGATAGTAATACAGATAGATACAACCTAGGAGTATTCAAAGCTGTATTTCCAATCATTTATTTTCTCGATGACAGCTCCCGTAGAATGTAACTGCGTTTTTTACGCAAAAATTAACTTTTAAATGCGAGGTATAAAAAATACGACAACTGCCTAATTTTGTTCCTTGATCCCATATAATATTCATCTAAGACGAATTGAGTCCATATATGCAGTAAATTTTTTATAAAGTACGATAAATACCTATAATACCTAATATCAGTATAGATTAAATCATGAATTATTAAGCATGCGCTCACCGATTTATATTGTACTTAATTTAAAATAAGTTTGTCTCATGTAAGTGAATATGTATTCTTATGAGATAATAAAGATCTTTGAACCTAAATAATAAACGTTTTAATAAAGTTTTTTAACTTTTTTTTTTACATTCTATGGCAATACAAATAGTGATGTTATGATTGAAATATCGATATTGTATATGTTGAACTAGATGTGTTCCCGCGACTTTGAACAGTCAACGTCATAAATAAGTGATCACTTTTGTACCTTGTCGCTTTCAGTTGTTACGTAATTTCGAATGGCTTTTCAAACATGACGTTAAAGTGACAAGGTACAAAAGTGATCACTTATTTATGACGTTGACCCTGCGCGTTGTAATTTTTTCCCGGGATAAAAAATAGCCTGTTACTCAAGTGAAATATTTTTTACTTGTCCAGTAGTTTTTAGCTTTAATTACAAACAGTACCTGGGCGACCGAGCTCTGCTCGGGCAGATACTCGGTACCAAGCGTTTTCCCAGAGATAAAACCAAGCTAGATCAATTTTTCATCCCCGAAAACCCCCAAATACCAAATTTCATCGAAATCGTTGGAGCCGTTTCCGAGATCCTGATTATATATGTGTGGGGGAGGGGGGGCGGGGGAGGGGGTTTAGGGAGTTTCAAAGGGGGGATGAAAATTTCATTGATTTTGCCGTAGGATGCACCGTTTTCAAGATATTTGACAAAAACACCGGAGTTGGGGGGTGAGAGGGAGGGAGGGGATGCGGGGGAGGGAGCGCGGTAGTATTAAAGGGGGGATGAAAATTTCATTGATTTTGCCGTAGGATGCACCGTTTTGAAGATATTTGACAAAAACACCGGATTTCACGTTAAACTATCGTCCGCTTTTCCTGTTCTGTGCTCCTAATAGGGAACGTGCACATAGACGGTGCTGCCAACTGTTGCCATAAGGGTGCCATCAATTTGAATGTTTTACCTTGATAAGTTTGTTTTACTGTCCGCATAGTGTCTCTTCTGTCGCATTAGTGCTGCCGCCTATAGTTACTGCAGGTTCCCTATAATACTTTTTCTCACAAAAGTAGAAACTTGACGTTTTCTCATGAAAAATAAACTTAAAAAAAAAAAAAACTAAAAATCTTGAAAAAAAACGTGGAATCGAACCGAGGTCGACTGGATCCGCGACCACCCGATTTCTAATGTGCCATTATGATCTGCTCGAAGTCGGCGAAATTTAGCTTTGTATTCTAATGCAAACAAAAATAGCCGGAAAACACGAGTAAAAGCGATTTTCTGAAAATTAAACATAGCTAGATCAGTTTTTCATCCCCGAAAACCCCCACATACCAAATTTCATCGAAATCGTTGGAGCTGTTTCCGAGATCCTGATTATATATATACATATATACAAGAATTGCTCGTTTAAAGGTATTAGATAGATAGATAGATTAGATGTATCTATAATCAACCAGTCTTAGCAGAACCCTGCTCCTGAGCAAAATGTGCGCAGTGTGGGATCATTGTAGATTGGTTTTTATATAGACAGACAGACAAAAAAATTATGCTTTTCGCAGTTTTTCCTTTATCTGTACTATAAGACATTGCTTCGTACCAAATTTCAAGATTCTGACTTCACGGGAAGTACCCTGTAGATTTTGATTCCCTTGCGAGTGTCGAAAATTTGCGGCATAAATGGCTGCATCTTTAGATTGCGTCGGCTTAGAAGTTTGAAATTTTCAAAGCTACAAGGGACAGTAGATTTCAGTATTTGATATAAATTTCAGCTTGATACCTCCACGCGTCCCTGAGAAAAAGGTTCTTGACAGACGGACGGGACGGACGGACGGACAAAGTGATCCTATAAGGGTTCCGCTTTTTCCTTTCGAGGTGCGGAACCCTAAAAACAACGGGTTGCACTCCGGGAGTGCCGGCAGAAGTGAAAACTTGAACATTAACGTTGTGCCGTCTTACCCCCCCCCCCCCCCTCCCTCAACCCCCTGTCTTACAAATTTTCGATCAGGGTCACGTGACCTGACGGGACTTTAACATTTTTTTCACTTCTCATGCTCTTAAAATGTTACTTTAGTCTCTGCAAATCGGGACTAAAGCTCTTTTTTGATCTCAAGGGATTAAAGTAAAATTTTTTTAATTGACTGTGGAAACCCCTGAACTGCCAATCACAGTGTTTGTGAAGGGAGGATTATCGCCATTTTCAGTAACTGGGTATAGACAATTTTAAAGCTTTCCACAGACCGAAGCGCGCTGCGGACGCACTGTAGCGCCCTGCGCTTCGGTCTGTGGAAGCCTTTAGGGCGTGGAAATAACGTCAAAATGACAACTGTATAAAAAATATTTAAAAAATAATAATTTCGTGAAACACATTGAATAATTACGAATATTAATCTATTTAATTATAAAATATTAAAGATGAATTCATTTTATTATGCACGTTTTTTTTAAAAACGCTGTCGGCAAAGCAGTTCCCTGCTCTGTCGATAAAATAGCAATCCGCACTGTCAGCAAAGCAGTGCTGGATTGTACGGTAGATAGAGCAGTTACGTTTGAATGTTAATATGGCGTGACTTCAAAATAATGCGATGTCAGTTGCATTTAATAGTAAATAGAAAGTATAATTAGATATAATTTAACAAAGAATTGGCATATAGAAAATAAACTTAAAAAGTCGTTTCTTTATTCACGGGTAAGTGTTTCAGTTAACAATATATTTTGTGTGTGAACTTAGATCAATTAGGTTAATTTATTTGCCGATTCTAATGAATGAACAATTATCATTCTTACATGCATAGTCCAATTAGTTTTAACATAGTCTTTAAGTTAGAATCTGTTGGCTAATTATGCAAGCATTTAAAGCGTCACTTTACAAAAAAATATAAAAGAAAAGAAAAGACAGCGGTATTTTTTTTGCTATTTGAATTTTGAACAGATGTCCATTGCTCGTATTGAGCATACGTTGTAAAAATGTAATTTTGTACGTCGTTTTTTTCCTCGCATTCAAAGTGAAAAGTAGAGTGTTTAACGCGGGACTAAACTACCAAAATGACAACTCGAATTATAGCCTCCCTCGCTATCGCTCGGGTGGCTAAATATCTCGTGTCATTATGACTTGTTTTAGTCCCTTGTTGAACAATCTACTATTACCCATCCCAAAAAGAGCACAACGCCGCTAAAGAAGTTTTCAATTCAAAAAAACCACATAAGAGCATTGTTCATTGGTGATGGCCAAAACTAGCCTCTTCTTAAGTTAAAAGTCAAGATTTAAAGAAATATATTATGTTCAACACTCAACCTTATCAATGACGCCATCTAAAAAAAGTAGGTACATTCTGTTAATTACTCACATTTTTCATCAAAGGATCCTTTTGTATTATGTTCACTTTGACTTTGACACCTTAATCTTTAGCACAATGGGGCCATCTAATCAAAGCCTGCTCCGAACGATCTTTTGTACTGGTTCTAACGCCATATTTATATCCAATGTTCAACAATATTAGATTGTTCAAAGACGGGGGAAAATCACCAATTTCACAGGAAATACTTTGGTGCACGAATATCGCTGCTTAAATACAAAAGCGACATAAGTCAAAATTGCACTTTTTTACAGGAGAGCAGTTTAAAAAATTTGAAAAGTTTTTTAAAAATTTCTAATTGTTATATTATTTCAATTCATACGTATCCTATATCAAACTATGTATATTTAAACCCTCTTCTAATTTAGATATTTACCTTTATGAACAGTATCTTCCAGAGCGTTAAATAAGTTGATAAGTCCCTTTTGCATTAAACAAATTTACATTAAATTATTGTTCTTTTTTTAAAAAAAGGCCACAAGTATGAAAAGTATATGTTTATTGTATCAAAAGTATTACATAATTACATACAATAACTAAAAAAAACTTAGAACATTATTTAAGTCATCATCGAAATGTCTTAATATTTTTATGTTTAAACTACGAAATATAAAAAAATACTTACAAATACGTAACACTGAGATCGTTACTTTATAAGTCATAACCATATTACTCACAATCTTACTTAATATTTTGTTAGTTAGAATTCAAAAACAATAATCAAATTTGAGCAAACATAGTTTAATAGTAATCTTGGCAATTGGCTATCTCTAAAAAGTTCTTGAGTTTGATCTAAATTATACTTATGTATGACTTAATCACACACAATCAAGTAAGGCACATTGAAAATGTTAATGTATTAACGTTAGTGATACAAAATTTAAATTTGTCCATTTCACAAAATCACATGACCTTGTTTCGTCGTCGTTGAAGATGAAGAACTACTTAAACTTAATTAGAGATTAAGATAAAATGCTTCATAATACTTTGGTATTACGATTTTTTGTATAAGCCTTAAAATACCTTGTATTTTTATTTCAGCAACTTTGAGTTTCTCATTATACAGTTTTTTTAGCTGAATGTCCGACGTACCTGCCCTAGGTTGCCTTTTTTTCAAAGTTGATACGGATTTAAATTCTATATCTGCGTATGATGTTTTAAAAAAAAACTTGTTTTTGTTTTCACGATTAACTACTATTACCTTAATGTCAGTCCATTTTACTTTTTGTCCATCTTCAGCTGTCGTATATTGACCGCCAGCTAAACATTTTAAATTCCAGAAATTTTCGTGCGTCAGTTCTAAAACATTATAAGGAGTACCTGTCTTCCTTGCAGTTTTAATTAACGTAATGTATTGGTCTGGTACGAATATTGGCGAAGATTTTAATGCCTTTGAAATATTTCGCTGTATAGTAGAGTGAATCGCGTCTCCTTCATTTTGCGTGTGGCCCTTAATCAAAAACTTATGCGTTATACTTTTGACTTTTGGGTACTCATTTATAGCATATTGGTACATAGCCAACATAAATTTGTTCTTCTGCTGGCCGCAGCAGTTGTCGCTATAAAAAACCACGTCCAGATCTTCGGTAGCGTTATCATTTAGTTTTTTTAGGTACATCAGCACGCAAGAACCTATTTCATTTACTCCCCTTCCTCCTTGTCCCTCATGCCAAACATAGCAATCTGTTTTTTTTGTGACTAACTCAGTAATTGTAAAATTCAATAAATTTAGCTTTGATATATAATAAAAGCTAGATACTTCCCCTTGTGGACAAGGCATTACAGATTGTAAATCATAAACAGAAACTACAAAAGTATCACTGACTTTTTCTTTATCCGTTTCTTTTTCTGCTCTTGCAAGTGTTTTCTCTCTCAGGTGCAAATCATAACCCTCCTGCAAAGATGTTTTATCAGTGGCATTACTGTACGCTGTACAGTCCTCACACTGGTCCTTTTTTGGCGTCCAAAACGAAATATTGAAATCTTTGGTGAATATGTTATAATAAATCTGATAGGTAACATGCTGCACTCCATTAGACTGACACTGTTCAACATAATTACGATGCAGCGAAGCTACTGATAACCCACCTTCAATATACTCTCTCTGCGTCTGGGCTCGACAATAATGACTCTCAATCCTCGGTATAGAGTTGATATGGGCTTTGACTCCATCTACTAGTGAAGCATCCAACTTGTGGTGGTTATTGTGTTTGCCTCGACCATCCTTAAGCTGTATCCCGGTAAGTATTGAAGTTTTTTGCACCACTGTTCTTATGGTTTTGTCAGAAATTGACAAGGTGTTCATGAAAAACAATTTGCAGACTCGGATGCGTTGCTGGTTGAGAGGTAAATAATACGCGTTATTCATATTAATTCGATTGCTGCCAACACGAGTGTATCTATATTTGGTCTCAACCTTACTCATATTGTTACGGATAAACTGTCTCTGACATTCCAGGTCAGCCATATCCCAGTATCTTTGAAAAATGTTCAAACGTTCTTCATTTGTAAATTCTACGTTACATTTAAATTTACATTGGTCAAGACACGCAGGTCTTATTTTTTTCTCTTCAACAATTTTCTTGGATTTTGCCATAGATGTGTAAGCCTTGCCACTGTTTTTCAGTAACTTATTTTTGTTTCTTTGCCACTCATTTGTATTTAATTTCCTTTTTCGAGACCTATGTTGTGTCTGGACTTCAATGTTCTTAGAATTAACACAAACGCTTGGTGGTTGAGTATCAACGCTTGGTGGGGCACTGTAGACGGCAGGAACTTCGGTTTCAATACCGGCAGAGGGAGAAGCGGGTGTTAGCGGTTGAATATCAACATTAAGTGCTTCAGAATGACCATTTGGAGATTGGTCATAAAAACAAGGTTGCTCAAAATTGATTGTGGGTGACACAAGCAAAATATTAGAACAGCCAGGTTTATGTGACGCATTTTCATCAACATCTGAATCAATGAATTCTGTGAATTTATAGTCGGGGTCCTTCACGCTATCATCTGAAGAATAATCCTTTGATGAACTACCGGAGCTCGAGGAATCACTACTGTCACTATCGGATGAATCTGAAATTTCAACAAAAATATTTGGCTTTGCAATAGATTGCCTAAGTTTTGACGAAATTTTGAAGCAATGTTCATCTTTTTCATTAAGTAATGACATGTCCAAGCCATTTTGACTATCAGGAATAGAATTTGTATCCGAAGAATCCAATTGTTGATCCAAATCATCTGTATTAGACGGTGTTTGCATTATGTTGGCTTTGGCAGTTACCATTTCTAATATTCTCTTCGCTCTGCTGTCCATTCTGTCAGTAAAAAGCAATTAAACCGTTATCAAAGCCAGATAATAAGCAAGACAAGTATTAGGATTTACAAAGGTAGGAAAGAAGGTAGAAAATGCACCAACAGCGAAACATTCCCTTTAAAAATTAAAAAAATAGAATATTAAATGGAGTTTTCTTTGCTTACAATGTGAAAAGTAACAAATAAGCGGGAATTTCAGTATTGCATTAAAAAATTTTTGGCGTGCAATTCAATATTTTCAAGCAAACCAGACGCATCACAAATACAATCGTTTTTGATATAAATTATATAATTTTTTCCGAAGGTATTCTGGAGCAAAGCTGGCTCATCCATAAGAATGACCGTTTTGTTTTTGAAATTTTAAAATAAATAATAGTGAAAAAAAAAACAAAATAGCCACATTCCAAAATATAACACTTTTGTCTCTAAAACAACATTAATTCTAAGTTTAATTTGAATTTAAAACTGCAGTATTCCAAAATGCGGCACTTACGTTTTTAAAAAAATATTTATTCGAGATGTACTTTCAATACCAAACTGCAGTATTTCAAAATATGACACTTTAGTTTTTAAAAAAATATTATTCGAATTATTATTTAAATTCAAAACTGAAGTATTCCATAATGTGGCAGTTTTGTTCTTAAAAAATATTTATTCTAACTGTAATTTCAGACCAAAACAGCAATATTCCGAAATAATGCATTTTTGCATAAATAATAAAACAATACTTACGCCTATTTTCGTTTCAACACTGCCACATTCCAAAATAGGGCACTTTAAACTATAAATTATTGGACAAAATGACAGATGTTTTCGTTTTATGGCACCTTTACAATAAAGTTACGTGCGTTCAAGCTGACTGTCGAGTCACAACTGACAAAATGGCCGTTTCGCTCTGAAGTTAACCGTGGAAACGGGCTAGTGCAAAAGAGGCACTTGCGTAATTCGGTTATTTCTAAAGCTAAATCAATGGGTGTCTTTGTGGTAGGCTATTAAATTGATATTTTTAATGCGATTTTTGCAATAAAAACGATTTCGATTTTTTTTGATTTGTGTCGGTTTTGTATTTAAGCAGCGATAACAGCGTCGACAATTTGAGTTTAAAATGTCTGTTTTAAATTTTCAGTACCAATGAGGAAGGTTTGTTTTATATTTATCTATATATATAAAAATCAATGCCACTTTTCGTTGTAATTTTATAACTCAAGAACGGGCTCACCTATCCAAACCAAATGTTTAGGCTTTGTTCGGACTATTTAGTAGATGGTTTATGTGAAGTTTGCACAAAATCGGTAGAGCGGTTCTTCATTTATCACAGTTTTTGTAACAAATGAATTCAATAAATGGCGGATCATTTTATTAGGGTTCCGTAGTCAACTAGGAACCCTTATAGTTAGACTTAGCCCTTATAGTTAGACCTAGCTTAGACTAAACTAAATTTACTATCTAGACCTAAGATTATTTCATGTTCATGTTTATATTTTGTATTTTTATGAATAAATAAATAATAAATAAATACAGATCAATAGCGAAATTTAATAGTTTCGCCATGTCTGTCCGTCTGTCTGTCCGCGGCTAAGCTCAGAGACTGTTAGTACTAGAAAACTGTAATTTGGCATGAATATATATATTAGTCACGCCGACAAAGTGGTTAAATAAAAAAAAGTAAAAAAATTTTTTTTAGAGTACCTCCCATAGACGTAAAGTGGGGGTGATTTTTTTTTCTCGACTAACCCTATAGTGTGGGGTATCGTTGGATAGGTATTTTAAAACGATTGGGGGGTTGCTTACATGATTTTTGTATTCAGTGATTTGTTTGCGAAATATTCAGCTTTAAAGTGAAAAATTTCATTAAAATCGACCGTCCCCCCCGCTCTAAAATCTAAACTGTTGGGTGGAAAAATTTGAAAAAATTCAAAATGGTAGTAAATATATTAAATTTACAAGGAAAATTATAGCGGCTAAGATTGATTGGGAATTATTTCTAGTTTAAGAGTAAATAGTAGCCTAAGGTATTAAACATACCGTCACTACTTTGAAAAACTCGTATCTCAAATCAGCTAGTAAACAAAACTGAACCTTGATTCGCCCGTAATAAAGTTCACTTTGCCAGATTAACGATTTTGAGATACGAGCTTTTTTCAAAGTATTGACGATACCTAACTTGGAAGATTCCGTACACATACGAAATCTTTAGAAAAATATTACTTGTTTTTTCGTAATGGCTACGGAACCCTATCTTGGGCGTGCCCGACATGCTCTTGGCCGGTTTTTAATGGGGAATTTGCTGTCAAATTGAGACTTTTTTCAGATGGGGTTGAGCTGTCAAATTAACTTTTTTCAGTGTTGACAGTAAAAGCATGTTGTTATGTCATTCATGCGGTCATTTCATTTTGGACGTGCTTCGATTAAACAAATTGTCAGCGATAATTATTGCTTTGGTTTATATGTTATGAATCAAGATGAGGCAATGAATTATCCAATTGAATTTTTGAATTCATTGGAACCGGCTGGTATGCCACCGCATTGCTTGAATCTGAAAGTTGGTTCTTTGATTATATTATTGCGAAATATTAATCCACTCCATTAAACTGTGTAATGGCACCAGATTGACAGTGAAAAAGTTATTGCCAAATTTGATTGAAGCTACGATCTTAACTGCTAAATCAAAAAGAGAAGTTTGTTTGACACCGCGTATCCCTATGATTCCAACTGACATGCTATTTGAATTCAAACGATTACCAATATCCTGTGCGTTTATCATTTGTGATGTCCACCAACACATGTGCAGTCGGTACCCCTAGCCGTTTGTTTATTCATGCTCAAAATGGAAAAAACCGGCCAAGTGCGAGTCGGACTCGCACACCGAGGGTTCCGTACAAATTTATATTTATCTATGACATCCAGTCTTAGCAGACCCCTGCTCCTAAGCAAAATGTGCGCAGTGTGGGATCATTGTAGATTGGTTACTTATATAGACAGAGAGACAAAAAAATTTATGCTTTTCGCAATTTTTCCTTTATCTGTGCTATAAGACCTTGCATCGTACCAAATTTCAAGATTCCGAGTTCACGGAAAGTACCCTGTAGGTTTTGATTCCCTTGCGAGTAGTTGCGAGTTTGAAAATATGCGGCTTAAATTGCTGTTTCTTTTGATTGCGTTGACATAGAAGTATGATTTTGTTATAGCTTAAAGGTATTATAGACCTTAGTATTTGATATGAATTTAAATTTAATACCTCTACGCGTTCATGAGGAAAGGGGTAGTAACTTCAAAAGTATTAAAAATATTTTTATTATATGATGTAACTAAAAATTTACGGTTTTCGCAATTTTTCCTTTATCTGTGCTATAAGACCTTACTTCTTACCAAATTTCAAGATTCTGAGTTCACGGGAAGTACCCTGTAGGTTTTGAAACCCTTGTGAGTGTCGAAAATTTTAGGAAATTTGTGGCATAAACGGACGTATCTTTTGATTGCGTTGGCTTAGAAGTTTGATTTTTTCACAGCTCCAGGGGACAGTAGACCTGAGTACCTATTTGATATAAATTTCAGCTTGATACCTCCACGCGTTCCTGAGAAAAAGGGTCTTGACAGACAGACGGACGGACAGACGGACAACAAAGTGATCCTATAAGGGTTCCGTTTTTTCCTTTTGAGGTACGGAACCCTAAAAACAAAAAATATTGTTTATCCAAATGTTCAGAATCAGAATCAGAATCAGAATCAGAATTTTATTTGTCAAAACATAGGTTTATACAAGTTATTAGGTTTACTTACATTAATTTGTTTCACTATGCTTTGCCTAGCGGCATACAAATAGCGTGCATTAGGTATAGCATGCAGCATGCTCACTTATTACAATAAATACAATGTCAAAGTTACAAAACAAAGAATTACAATTTCAATATAAATTTAAATACCATTATGATTCTATTTGTTATTAGATTATGTCAGTCAAGTAGTCATTTACCGAATAATATGTTTTATTTACGAGCAACTTAAATAATGAACATTTGAACAATTTGTCATTAGTAATAGTCACCAGTTCTCTTGGCAGCTTATTATATATTTTGTGTGCCATTCCTAGTATACTTTTCCTGAAGAATGCAGTTTTAGAAGGAAATGCACTCATTTTATTACGGAGTCGCAAACTCGTGAATTTTTTAAATTGATTCATATTACCTCTACAGAATAACACAATTTCGAAAATATAAAGGCAAGGAAGAGTCAAGATCTTCAGTTCTGGATTAAGTTTTAAAATAGCTAGCAATTAATAAAATATTTTTTGGTTGAATAAATGAATTTGATGTTCCAATTTTTTTTTTTAATATTTCACTTCATACGTAGCGAAGCGCGTACCGGGCCGCTAGTATAACTATAAATTAAAAATTTTAAAACCACCAACACAATTATGTCATAAGTATGTTTGAACATAAAGTAAAGGCCCATTATGCGTCTAAGATCGCTTCCGCAGCTAACGAGAGCTGATATCTTTGGAACGGTTGAACCGATTTTGATGGAACATATCTAAAAACCATCGCCAAGAAACCTGCTTTCTAATAAAAAACCGCATTCAAATCGGTTCACCCGTTTAAGAGCTATGATGCCACAGACAGACAGACACACACACACATAGCGGTCAAACTTGTGACATCCCTCTTTTTGTGTCGGGGGTTAAAAACAAGTTATGAATTAAGTATACATACTGAAGCTTCAATAAAAATACAGAATGAATTTGTGTTTAAGAAAACCAATCCATTGTAATTCATAACATAATTCGTCCATTAAAATAAACGGAGTAATCCAACATAATACCATAATAATAAAATCTATACACGTTCGAATTTCCTTGTAATTACTAAAATGGGTCTACCATTATTATTATTTCCTGAGTATATTGGATTATCTAATAATGTAGCTGACGACACGGATGTTAACCTAGGGTATGTTTTTACCCCGAGAAAAAATGGGCTTCTATTAAGAATTTGTTAGTGTTTAATCACTGCGAACATTCTGGAATAAAAGTTCTTTGATGACTACAACTAGTTACCTTGCTATACCACAACGTAGTTTTGGTAGTAGGGAATGCGAAATGTAATGATGTACTTACATATTATTTATGCCTATAGTCTTAATGTATTTTTTGGTCAAAAAACACACTATGGTTGAATGAAATCTTTGACTTCTCTAGAATTTATAAAAGATTTTCGGAGTTAATTCCAATTTTTCTAATTGCATAAAAGTTCACATTATTTTGCATTATTTTAAGCCTATTTCTTTTGGCATAAATGGTTTTCATGTTTTCATGTTTATCGCCCAAACTTATCTGACTGCTCTTTGTACTCCCGGCTTTAAACTTTTCTAGGCAGTACTTTCATATATTTAGTTCGCTAGCCTTGTTTCATCCCGCTCCCGCACTACCTAGAGTTTCTCTCGCCCCATTATTGCATTTTCTATGAGATGCTACGTGGCACGCATACTTTATTAGTTAGGACTTTTCACCCCCAAGTAAAAGGAGGGAGAATAATGTGTATGTAGAACTCGCGAATACTGACTGAGATTAATTGCCACGGAGTCAACATACATACATTTCTTCCAATTTTATCCGATATCGCAAATTTCCATGAATAGTCATACAAAATCTTCATACAAAATGGCCATTAACCTCTACATTTATTATATTTATTTAAAAATATGGCTTCTGTCCTAAACCTCTACATTTTCACCCGACTGTCGAAGGAGGGTTATGTTTTTCGAGCGTATATATTTATGTATAGCTTTTGCCCGCGACTCCGTCCGCGTGGAATTAGTAATTTGGGCAGCTTATTTTTTAATCCAATTTGCTTTTTCATCAATTATGGCTCTCCTTAGTTCAACGATATAAAAAAATTTTTGGAGATATTTACTCCGAAAGTTAAAAATAATGTGTCCCCCCCCCTCTAACTTTTGAACCGCACGTCTAAAAAATATAAAAAAAATCAAGTAAGTTAAACTTAATAAAAACTTTCTAAGAAAATTATTTTCAACTTAATCAGTTGAGCAGTTTTTAAGTTTTTTTTTAAATATTTCTAAACTAAGATTGTAATTTAACCTTCATTGCAAGCATTTTTTTTCTTTAAGTACCTATAAGATCACGCTAACAGTATCTTCTTTCAAATAAAAAAAATATGTTACATCTGAAAAACAATCAACATACATACTAGTTCTATCTAGTAGACTGCAGTAGATTAGTTACCCAATTCGCCGATAGATGGCGCTGTACCGCCGACGTTGGGACCAAAACAAACACATTAATAAAGTTTGCAAAGATTTATTCGTACCTGCTACGGAACCCTATCTTGGGCGTGTCCGACACGCTCTTGGCCGGTTTTTAGTTTCATAATTCAGCATATTACCACACTTGTGCTGTAAAAACATTACCGTACAAGTGCTGTAATATAAACTTTTTTTAATTTCAACAAAAGTTTATGTCTAAGAACATGGAATATTTTCACGAATATTAAATTATTTTAGGGTTAAGATGACAAATAAACATTTTATTTCATCAAATTGTATATTTATAAACACAAATTAACTTAATTATCATATTTACAAACATTAAATTTATAGTTTATTTTATTTTTTATATTGCTGCTGCTCTGGCTGAACAGCCGTTTTTTAACCGACTTCAAAAAAAGGAGGAGGTTCGCAATTCGGTTGTATGTTCTTTTTTTTTTTTTTTTTTTTTTTTTTTTTAACGTGTGTTACCTCAGAACTCCGTCATTTATGAACCGATTTGGAAATTTTTTTCGTTGTTTGAAAGCACATACTTCAAGGTTGGTCCGGTTGTTACCAGAATCCAGTTCTGATGATGGGATCCATGAGGAATTGACGAAACTCCTCAAAAATTCAAGAGAAATGTATAGCGATTTTAGTATTTTCGGTGACAAGTCGAACATTTGCATTCAAAAAGTATCATAGAACTATGTAATAAAACGACACAACCCCATCGATCATTAAAAATAGAATTTTTAACATAAACTTATTTCGAAGTCAAACTGATGATTTTATCCTACGCATCTATTTTATACAGAAACAACTAAAAAGCAAAAAATAAAAATTTTAAATAAAAAATAAAATCTCCTTCAAAAACATCCAAAAAACTATGAAATAATAATTGAACCGAACCGACCACAATAAGCATGAAATAGTACATTACTGCAGAGGCCGTGAAGTAAGGGATTGATGGACGAGATTTGGGGTATACGGCCGAGTCGTAGACGAGGCCGGATAAAACGAGTCCAGCAATCCCTCTTCCGGCCGAGGATTGTATAGAGCTTTTCTCAAACATGCATCATCATCATCATCATCATCATCATCATCATCATCATCCATCCATCCAACCATCCATCCATCCGTCCATCCATCCATCCATCCATCCATCCATCCATCCATACATCCATCCATACATCCACCCATACATCCATCCATACATCCATCCATACATCCATCCATACATCCATCCATCCATACATCCATCCATCCATACATCCATCCATACATCCATCCATACATCCATCCATACATCCATCCATACATCCATCCATACATCCATCCATACATTCACCCATACATCCATCCATACATCCATCCATACATCCATCCATACATCCATCCATCCATCCATCCATCTATCCATACATCCATACATCCATACATCCATCCATCCATACATCCATCCATACATCCATCCATCCATACATCCATCCATACATACATCCATCCATCCATCCATCCATACATCCATCCATACATCCATCCATCCATACATCCATCCATCCATACATCCATCCATCCATCCATACATCCATCCATACATCCATTCATCCATACATCCATCCATCCATCCATACATCTATACATCCATCCATACATCCATCCATCCATACATCCATCCATACATCCATCCATACATCCATACATCCATCCATCCATACATCCATCCATCCATCCATCCATACATCCATCCATACATCCATACATCCATCCGTGCATCCATACATCCATACATCCATACATTCATCCATATATCCATACATCCATCCATACATCCATACATCCATACATCCATCACCAGTAGTTTAGGCGGTTTTATAGAAATAAAAGAAGATGGATTTTTTTAAATGTTGTAAGTTGGCTGTATGTAATTTTTCCTTTGTCAGTATAATGTTAGTAAGCAAATTTAAAAAGTTACAGCAGCGGACAATAATGGTTTTTCATACTTACTTTTATGGCCTAGGCCAAGAAGTAATGTAGGGAGCCATAAACAACAAACTTCATGGCTTCATTTCGTGACATTAACGCATACATTTCAAAGCATGTTTGAGAAAATATCTTTCTTCTAATCTGTTTGAAGTTGGTGCCTCAGCAAGAGCCAGCAGGGGTGTAGAAGCCCTATAGATAGTAGGTAGCTATGTAGGTAAGTTAGATTACTAGGTCCGCTCCTGCTGGCTCGAGCTGAGGCACCGACTTCAAACAGATTAGAAGAAAGATATTTTCATGCTTATTGTGGTCGGTTCGGTTCAATTATTATTTCATAGTTTTTTGGATGTTTTTGAAGGAGGTTTTATTTTTTATTTTCCAGTGCCTTTATTGAACCTGCGCGCGCATCGAAAGTGCGGCGCGCGAAAAAAACAAAACTAGTGTGCCATTTTACGTATATATTTGGTAAAGTTGCTGCTGTGTGGTTAATTACTATCAAAAACATCTACTTCAAATAGTGAAGACGAGCAAAATATTAATTCAACCCCGCCGGAAATACTTTATCGAGACACGAACGCGAGTGATAGCATAAACTGGCAAATAAATACAAGCCCAGCTCGTTATATCCATGTTGAAAAGCACAGTAAAGACCAAAAATGAAGTTGGTAAACATATAATACTTAGTAACTTGACGGCATTTTACAGAGACATCCTGGCAGATCTATTGGTCGAAAGTCAAAGGTGTCGTCACCAACCGATGTTGAAAAGTTTTTAAAAGAAGCTCCGGACAGTCAATACTTGACAACAAAGGTCAGTTGAACATTATAAATTTATGTATCAGCTCTCTAATTGCGTTAAGTACTATGGCAATACGTTCCTACAACTTTACTAATATACTTATTTGATCTCTTTGCAGGTTGCGTTAATATTCGGTATTACTGGTGCGTGTAGACGTCAGGAGCTCAATAAATATTACAACTAAGGATGTAGAAACCCACGGTGAAATGTTCCTTGTAAAAATTACAAAAGTTACTAACAATACAAGTTTGTTTTTTTCCTCGCAATTGTGTTGAGAAACGTCGTATGCAACTCGTGTGCCTTGATCATTACACACTTCAGCTTCCTTATCGCGCTCGCCTCACGGCTCGCGCTTACAATAATGCCCCATGTATAATGACCAACGTAGCACACTTGTATCATAATGTACTATTGGCACACCCTGCAACCTAAACGGCTCAATGGATTATGAAGTGTGAGGTGTCATTAGATTCGTCTTAGTTTCGCGAGTGACATCTTAAGTATAATATAAAATTCTCGTGTCGCGGTGTTTGTTACCAAACTCCTCAGGAATGGCTCGACCGATTCTCATGAAATTTTGTGTGCATATCGGGTAGGTCTGAGAATCGGCCAACATCTATTTTTCATACTCCTAAATGTTAAGAGCGGTTCACCCCTTAATTTTTGACGTGACAACGTCTAATAAATTGATGAACGCCAGCTGCATACACGAAAAAGGATGACGCAATGTAAGTACATAAGCCGCGAGGGCCAGTTGCAAGACAATTGGGAACGGGAAATATACAGGTGGGGTTTCTTCATTGTAACGTTGTACGTACATTTTTATTATTAAATGGTTTAAAAAATAGAATGAGTTCATTATTAACTCTTATCAATCACATTTTACAGAGTTTTATCTACAAAACTAGCACTATTTAGTCGTTAACACGCTGTACTCGATTTAATCTTATTTCGCTTGTCGCACATCACTACTGTGACGTCACGCGAACCGTTATGAGGCGCCGGCACCGGTCATTTCGCGGCGAGCTGCAAGGCACACACTCGATATCAGCGCAGAGGTGAACGTACGCTAACATCTCCGGTCTTACTACGTACTTCACGTAACCGGCCAATGTTTTCGTCCCTACACGTTAACCTGCGGAAATCTAATTAAACTATAAATTTGTTCAGTGTATTCTTCAACCCCAATCTCGGGTAAGTGGTGATTAACTGCATAACAGCTAGTAGTAGATATTTTACCTTTAAATGTGCTTAGAATGCTTGGGAAATTGTAGTTTCGCAATCTATCATCCTTCCGGTTATTTTATGCAGCTATTAAGCCTCGCTATACTTAGTGCTTGACCCAGCGCTGCATGGAAGTCTGGGAATGATAATTGCAAATCACTTCCTTACTACCCACGCATTTTGTTAAAAGTAAATTTCTTCCCCAATAATTATTATTGCCTTATTTTACCGAACTTAAATGTAATCTCCGTATCTGATTGTGAACAAGCACGGCAGCACAACTACGGAAGTACTTTCATAGCGCTGTTGCCGTGGTTGTTCACACGAACACCTGGATCGTGTGTAACACCCCGTTTTGACGGCGCGTTCCAGGGTCCCAAGTACGGGTTGGCTCACTGGGGGCCTATCTCTTCCACCTTCTACTGCCACACTGCGGCCAGTACGTCGGCCGTTATTGGGTGTTCTACCCGACGCCCACGGATCAGCGCCCGACCATCTTCTGCGGCTTCAGTGCAGGGAAGTGCTTACTAGGAAGAATAATAGGAATCGTATTTTCCGTTAGACTTGCGTACTAGATTCGAACCACACCCTAAATTTAAATACCCACTTTTTTTTAAATTGTAATTTAATTATTTTTTTTCTGAGCTAGCCTACGGGCATATTAAATTGTTATTTTTGTTGCGTAATATTTTGTCTCATTTCTCCTCCTGGGGGGGTGGGACAAACCCTAACCACGCGGGACGCGACATTGGCGCCCAACGTGGGGCCAAAGTGGGGTTGCAGAGACACCCTCCGCGCTAAAAGAGGTACTAGGTGCCTTAGCTTGGAGAGTTGCTAGCTTTTGCGAATACAGGTTATAAGCCTTGACTACATCGTCATATTCCTTCTTAATGTCGTCGCTACACGCTATCCTCATGATTCTATTATATAAATGATTAAGCATATTTTGAGTTCTCATAAGTGACGGTACATTAGGTGAAGAAGGATCAGTCGCATCCAAATTCATTTTAATTTTCTTAAGTACATCGAAACAACCTTTAAGATCTTCCCTAACGTCAATCGAGGACTCTAATATGTGCTCGGACGGAAGCTCTGGTGCTAATTTAACTATTTGTTTACGCAACTCTTCTACAGAAGATGCAGCAGTAGCGCCCCTAATCCGAACCTCATATTCAAGTTCCGACTTCTGCAGAGACAGATACTTGATAGGAAACATGATTAAAAAAAAATTAAAAAATTAAAAATTGAATAAGTGGTGACCAACTACAGGCGCAAGTACCCTACTAAACAAAAAAGAGGAAAAAAAAACCGTTCTCCGTTCTGTTACAATAATAATCTAATAAGAACGTCTGGTTTTTTCCTTTTGTATTAGTAAAAATAAAAAAACAAGTTAGTTGCAACAAAAAAAATAAAATTGCTACTAATGTGCATTGCCGCTCAATAAGAAAAAAATATAAAGGTAAAATCAAGTTACAAATGAATATAAGCCAAAGAAGATCGTTATTAAGTTTAAAAAAAATGAGGGTAGAATGTAAATTAAAAAATAAATTTGGAATTTAAAATGGAAACGGTTAAATACCAACGGTTTTTGTTGAAAATTGTAGACGATTTGAAGTTAAATTTAAAGTGGGACGCATGAACACCCGCAACACCCAACGGAATGCCGACGCGTTACCGAAAATTGAGGACTAAGATGAAATGCCTCGTGTGCCTGTAGATATACCGGCTATCTTACCCTCCACACCGATCAGCGCTATACAAGCACTGCTGCTTAGCGGCAGGAGTAATGGGTAAGACGGTGGTAACGACCCGGACGAACCCGGCACAAGGTTCTACCACCCAAAGAAAAAAAAGAAAAAAATATATATTAAAAAAAAACACGATTTCAACAAGAAACGCTAGTAAATACACTTTAGTAGCTGCGAAAAACCAAAAAAAGCGTAAAAAATAACACGTTTTACAAAAATAAGCCACAAACACACACTAACTACAACCAAAAAGAATAATGGGAACCAGATTTTACTTGCGTACTAGAACCACGTTAGAAGGCGCCAAAATCACACTACATTGGGTCAAATGGGCCGTCCCAAGCAATGTTCGAGGCCATTCCAGATGATTTCAATTGATTTTGTAGGTCCTCTTCCTGTAACAAGAAAACAAAATAGCTACATGTTAGTTATAACATGCTGCTTCTCAAAATTCTGCCATATCTTCCCCTTACGCCGCGCAACGTCGGATTCCGTTGTTAAAATATTAGAAAATTCTATATTTTTAGTTCATGGCGTCCCGCAGACAATCTTTCTTGACAACGCTAGCTACTTTATTAGTTCTACTACTGATGCCCTCTTTCAAAAGTATAAGATACCTAACGTTTTCTTCACCCCGAAATACACACCACAAATTAACAGCGTTGAGCGCGCAAATAAAACGATCATTTCCTGTCTTTCTACGCTGGTTGGAAACGACCAGAGATCCTGGGACACCTTTGTTCCCAAGGTACAATTTGCCATTAACAACTCAGTCAACGAAGCAACCGGTTACACACCTTCATTTCTCGTGTACGGTAGAGAGTTGGTCTTGTGCGGATCTCATTATACCGATTCAGACCTAGGAGACGAAGTTTTGTTCTTACCGCGTGACTTGTACGCTGAAAACCTTGGTTGCCTGGCTTCTGTGTTCAACGATGTGCAGGCTTCATTATGGCAGGCACATGTAAAGAACACTGCACACTACAACTTACGTAGAAAACCGGCTGATTTTAACGTAGGCGACATAGTTCTCAAACGCACCTTTTCACTTAGTGACAAGGACAAATACTTTTCTAAAAAATTAGCCCCTAAATTCATTAAGTGTCGTATAGTTGAGAAACGTTCTCCTCTAGTATATGTTTTGGAAGACATGTCCGGCAAGAATTTAGGAGTTTGGCACATTAAAGATTTTAAACTTGCACATAATCTTAATTAGTCTAATTTCATGTCTTCTACGTCAAAACATTAGTCGTAAACCTTACCAATTTTAACATCCTTGTGATAACTTGTAGACATCAGTGCGATATATCACTGGTGCCTATCTTATGAAAAGATGCGACAATAACTGTGTTGTATGTTGTTGCTGCTAGTTTGAATAACGAGTGAATGAAGATGAATGTAGATGATCGAATGTGAGTTTAAGGGTGTCACAAGTTCAGTTTTAGCACGGGTTTTCCTGTAGGTAAAACCCTTTCCGTGGCGAGGCGGGTAATGTAACGTTGTACGTACATTTTTATTATTAAATGGTTTAAAAAATAGAATGAGTTCATTATTAACTCTTATCAATCACATTTTACAGAGTTTTATCTACAAAACTAGCACTATTTAGTCGTTAACACGCTGTACTCGATTTAATCTTATTTCGCTTGTCGCACATCACTACTGTGACGTCACGCGAACCGTTATGAGGCGCCGGCACCGGTCATTTCGCGGCGAGCTGCAAGGCACACACTCGATATCAGCGCAGAGGTGAACGTACGCTAACATCTCCGGTCTTACTACGTACTTCACGTAACCGGCCAATGTTTTCGTCCCTACACGTTAACCTGCGGAAATCTAATTAAACTATAAATTTGTTCAGTGTATTCTTCAACCCCAATCTCGGGTAAGTGGTGATTAACTGCATAACAGCTAGTAGTAGATATTTTACCTTTAAATGTGCTTAGAATGCTTGGGAAATTGTAGTTTCGCAATCTATCATCCTTCCGGTTATTTTATGCAGCTATTAAGCCTCGCTATACTTAGTGCTTGACCCAGCGCTGCATGGAAGTCTGGGAATGATAATTGCAAATCACTTCCTTACTACCCACGCATTTTGTTAAAAGTAAATTTCTTCCCCAATAATTATTATTGCCTTATTTTACCGAACTTAAATGTAATCTCCGTATCTGATTGTGAACAAGCACGGCAGCACAACTACGGAAGTACTTTCATAGCGCTGTTGCCGTGGTTGTTCACACGAACACCTGGATCGTGTGTAACACCCCGTTTTGACGGCGCGTTCCAGGGTCCCAAGTACGGGTTGGCTCACTGGGGGCCTATCTCTTCCACCTTCTACTGCCACACTGCGGCCAGTACGTCGGCCGTTATTGGGTGTTCTACCCGACGCCCACGGATCAGCGCCCGACCATCTTCTGCAGCTTCAGTGCAGGGAAGTGCTTACTAGGAAGAATAATAGGAATCGTATTTTCCGTTAGACTTGCGTACTAGATTCGAACCACACCCTAAATTTAAATACCCACTTTTTTTTAAATTGTAATTTAATTATTTTTTTTCTGAGCTAGCCTACGGGCATATTAAATTGTTATTTTTGTTGCGTAATATTTTGTCTCATTTCTCCTCCTGGGGGGGTGGGACAAACCCTAACCACGCGGGACGCGACATCATCTAGTATTCAAATTGAAGTTATTGCAACATTTTTTGTTAGGATTAAACTTCACACATTTTGCGAACATATTCTAATATCAGATAACGTTCGATGAAGCAACAATAAATTTAAATTGTTGCGGTCGGGCGTACCCGAAGTTGAGCGAAACAATCCAGCGTGTGGACACGGCCTACATCCAAACTTGTTTATTTTGCTATGTTTGGTTACGAACCCTAAAGTTGGTGATACGTTAGGTACTTTAAACAATGAAAAAATGTTCGAAAATATCAATATTTTCATGAAAGTAAAAATGTTGGTGGACATTTTGGAGCGACGCCCTGGTTAAAGCAGGGGGGTTTAGGTATGTTCGGCTGGCGCGCCTCCCGGGCAGGCGTATGGCAGTAGTTTGTCGTTCGGTTTTCGGTTCGCACGCTAGCCGCGTCGCGCGCATTTATTTTTCTGTGATTTTTGCAACAAACAATGACTTCTAAACGATCTTATAATCCGTATAAAAGATACTGTTGCGTTTAAAGGTAGTTTACTGAATTAATACACACTGTTATTTTTCTTGATTTAAGTATATGCCTACCTAAATATCGGCGAGTGGGGGGAACCCTGTGCTCTTGGTTTCGGTTCAGCGGTGCCCAACGGAATATGAACTGTCAAGTTGTGAGCTGAGACAAATAGAAAAATACTCTTCTGTAGTGAAAGTCGTTTAATATCAGTGAAGGAACACTGGTTCTTACATGGTTTAGCTTAGATGTAAGGTCAGACTCCCAAGACAGAAGAGAAACAGGGTCGCGTTAACAGTTCGCGTTGTTTGGATAAATTGTTGCTTCCTAACTTATTTGAAAAAACTACAGTATCAAGGGTTGCCGAGAGATTGAATGTAGATTTACAGGAGGGCTCCTTTCAAACCTGACAGATCACACTCACTCCGTGCTTCTACCGTCGGGTTATCCCGTGCTTTCTCTCCGCACTCTCAGCTTCCACCCGATATTGAAGACAGAGACAGATGTAGCAATGTAGCAAAATATAGCATGAAGAGCACAGCAGTAGCGAAGTGCTTCACCCAGGAAAGTGATAAAACATAAAAGGAAAACTCAAAGCACAAAACACTCCACCCTGAAACAAACATTATTTGTTACAACCGTCATCAACACATCTACGGGTTACAGACTATATGGAAAGGCATATATATACCAATATTCACCTCAAAGGACTGGTCTTAGCCTTCTCCCACCCTTAGATCTAGTGCTATAGTATGGCAAAATTTCAGTTGACTGAATCTGCCAGTCTTCATAATACTCACCAGTGTAGTTTTGACGGCTGAACAAAATAGGGTTCCAGGCGACACAAAATTTAAGGTTCCATATCCTGAAAGAGTAAACTATTGTTACCATCGAAAGTTCCAGAAAAAACACTGAACTAACTTCAGGAATGAAATACTTACTACTTTTGAAGTTGTTCTTCTATAAAAAAATCAGCCATTAGGCAATAAAAAAATAAGATGCCTCGGGATTCCAAGGCGGAGGCCTATTTACCACGCAGCTCCCTTCGCTTTGCGTACGTCTGCAGCCATCCTTGATGACGATGAGGAATCAAGCTGTCAAACTTCAAACTCGAAACAAACGTCACTGTCACTGTCACTCGCTGTTGTTTAAGCTACAGTAAAAGAATTCCCAAAATCGATGCTTCCAACGAAGTGACTATAAATCCCGACAGATGCCGCCAAACGTTCCGTTACAGAACGCTCGTATCACACGATAAGTTTCAATTTCGCGTGCAAGCAGTTAACGGTCGTAAGAGTAGGCAAATTTTTATACCTAAAGTTGACTTTTGTTCGAGAGTGATCCTTCTGTACGTTGGTACGCTTCTGTGGTTAAGGTTGCGGGAACGCATTGGATGTGGATGGCACGGGAAAGATCTGTTTAGCGAGCCTTGGGGAGGCCTATGTTCAGCAGTGAACATCTTTCGGCTGAATTGATCATGATGAAAAATTTTGGATAAGTGGAGGCCTGGTGGTTTCAAATATGGTCTCTCAAGCAGAGAGCCGTGATTCGAGCCCGGTCGCGCACCTTCATCTTTTCCGAAATTGCATTTGTTTGCTTTATGCAAAAAAACTACAGTATCAAGGGTTGCCGAGAGATTGAATGTAGACTTACAGGAGGGCTCCTTTCAAACCTGACAGATCACACTCACTCCGTGTTTCTACCGTCGGGTTATCCCGTGTTTTCTCTCCGCAAAAAGAGAGTAGTAGAGAGTAGATTTGGGTAGGCAAATTGTGTCTAAAGCGCAGTAAGTAAGGAATTACCTACGAACAAGAATGTTAGAAGCCCGAAGTCAAAGAATGAGGGGTTTTAGAGTCAAGCTTTGTCATTCCATACCACCCGTGAAACATAGGTAAGTACAATATTGAGGAAACAGGGGGTAAAGAAACAAATGAAAAAATAAACAAGGCTGTATGGATTCAGACTCCATTGCCTTCCCAATCCCAAAGCAGGTAAAAAAAATAACGGCGGCGCAGCGGTATTAGTTGCAAACATCAATGCCGAAGTCGGAATAATAGTATATTGTGCATTAAGGGCCGTAAAAAGGGGTTTACTAACGAGAGTCCATGAGAAGCCAGACGCCAAAGTTTTTCAATTCGAGTAGTTTGAATAGTAGCATTAATCGATAGCGAATCCTTTTTGTCACACATATGCAAAAACGCTTGAAGTCAATCAAATAAAACCAGCCAAGTGCGAGTCGGACTCGCGCACGAAGGGTTCCGTACCATTATTTACAAAAACGGCAAAAAAATCAGGTGTTTTGTATGGGAGCCCCCCTTAAATATTTGTTTTATTTTAATTTAATTATTTATTTTTAAAGTGAATATATAGGTAACTTAATATTCTGTGAATATTTCAAGCGTCTACCTGTTGCCGTTATCAATATCGAGCAAAAACGAGCAAAAAATCACGATTGTTGTATGGGAGCCCCCTTAAATATTTATTTTATTCTGGTTTTTAGTATTTGTGTTACAGCGGCAACCGAAATACATCTGTGAAAATTTCAACTGTCTAGCTATCACGGTTCATGAGATACAGCCTGGTGACAGACGGACGGACCGATGGACGGACGACGGACAGACGGACGGACAACGGAGCCTCAGTAATAGGGTCCCGTTTTTACCCTTTGGGTACGGAACCCTAAAAATGATAAAAACATATTTACGTATCGTTTGATATTCAAATTTATGTCGAACTTTATGCGGAAGAAAGTTGGCCCAGCCAATTATGGAAAACCGAATACCTATGGATTACTAGGGTTTCGGGGCTAGTACGTTCGTTTTATTTATTAACTCCGTAGAAAGAACTTCTTAAAGCGGTAAAGTTATTTTGGTCGGTTGAGATACTGGATTTTTCCGGCAGGTACAAATATTAAAGAATGTGAAAATTTTTATGAATTTGCTGCTGCTGCTGCTACATACGTGCTGATGTTGTGTGTATTTTCTTGTATTTGTGTGTCTTCTTCTGAAAGTGAATAAAAGTCTTCTTTCTTTATTATTGACAGACAGCAAAAAAGCTTGTATTAAATTTTGACAAACAATTATTTACTGATTTGAATTCAACTTTAAATTTATAAAAAATTTCACATTTTCATAAAAACTACCTTCAACAAACCGGCCGCCGGTCGTCGATAGATGGCGAAGCTTTGTGAGGTGGGCGCGGCGAGTAGAACATGATACGGACCTTTGTGATGTCATAGGTCTGGAGTTCCGAGTTCCACTTTCAGAGTTCTGTGTTCTTTCAAATGTACTGAGTTTCTTACGATAACGCATACAGCAGGCGACTGGAACTCTCGAGCGGTCAAAACACAGAACACTAAACGCCGAACTCGGAACTCCAGACTGCTCTCTGTCTGCGCGTGCTCATAGGATTGGCCTAGCATAAGGACACTAGTGTCATAAAAGATAGCTTAAAAGTTGATTCACAAAAGATGGCGCGAATGAATAACCTACCTATATATTTATCCGTACCAAATTTCAATTCGAAACAAGTGGTTAAACTTTGACCTGCAAAATTTCCATGATAAAGAAAAGTTTTAAATAACAACACTGATACTTAATGTTCCAGAGGATTTTTTTTTCAATTTTCTACCAAATGAACCATATTCACAAATGAACCAAGCTTAATTATATTCAAAGTTAGAAAGTAATTGTACACATTTGATTTTCAGATTGATATCTATTATTAGCTAATTTATTCGTGCCCGCCAAGGCTGGTTTATTGACATAAAATTCGGAGTACATAGATACTACGCCGTTGTATAATGCTGAGCTTCAGATCACGTTTTTAAACCACCTCCCCTTGTTACGGTGTCGATCCATATTTTACTTTTTACCTACCCTCTATCATGTAGCTTTAGATATATATCATAACAACCTGCGGTTGACGTGCACGCAACGGTAACGAAAACAAAACAGTCGGTAGCGAAGGTTGTCTACCTCTGTTTGTTTTTACCTACTTAAATTCACAAGTAACATGGTGTGTTGGTACCGGACAAACATTGCATACTTTGTAACACGTTCGATGAATTACAACCTCTTGCCTTTACACTACTACTTGTATAATAACTATAAATTAATAGTACATTGTGCATCTAGGGCCGTAAGTAGGGGATTACTAACGAGAGTCTATTAGAAGCCAGACGCCAAAGGCGGAGGGCTTTTAGTGACTCGAGTTTGTAATCCCCTTACTGCCCGTGATACACACAATGATTTTCATCTCATTGCGAGAAAAAAAATCCAAAAATGAAATTATTTTGTCTCTAAACACTTAATTCAATAAAATAATGGCTACCCGCCAATACAGATTGTCACTTTTCTCGAGTCATCTACCATAGATAATGTAAACTGTATTTAGTTTAGAATTCGAAAGGTCATTCGGCCAGATTCTGCCAACATGTTTAAAAAAATATTTTTACTAAAATTATTGTTAAACTATTTGATATAAATTTAAAATATAAAAATAACGAATTTTCAAGAGGCGTAGATAAGTTTTGTGTTGTAAAATTTGGGTTAATATGGCTAAATTTTAAAGATAATAAATAAAACGTTGGCTGACTTGAAACCTCCTTAGTCTGAAATGACTTGTTTGCAAATTTTAAAACTAAAGTTAGAACTCCCTTGGGTAGAAAAACTGTACGTAAATCCATAACTCCCTTAAGAACAATTTAGACCATTGTCATTTAGTACACAGGCATGGAATAACACCATTGACGAGCAAGTGTGAAGAAAAAATTTAAAAAACCCCGAACGCAATTATGTCACTCGGTTTGAACATTAAGGCAATGCCCGTTTTGCGTCTAAGATCTCTTCCGCAGCCAACAAAAAAGCTGATAACTTTGAAACGGATCAACCGATTTTGATGAAACATATCTTAGAACCATTGCCAAGAAACCTGCTTTCTATTAAAAAAAACCGCATCCAAATCGGTGCACCCGTTTAAGAGAGTATGATACCACAGATAGACACACAGACATACAGACAGACACACACACATATCAGTCAAACTTATAACACCCCTCTTTTTGTGTCGGGGGTTAAAAATGGAGCGTAAAAGATGGTAGCTAAATGATGTGAAACTTCAGGAAGTTACATCTATTTAAAATCAATCAATCTGTTATGTAACACATTCGTAGCTTGGCTGTCTAGCTCGAGAGTTATACGCGTGCTGCTAACGCACACGTGCGTTCAGATGACTCGAATATTATAACAGGAGTACTGGAAGAATGTCACAAAGGTTCACGTCCCGGCACTGAATGTGTTAAAAAGTAAAATACGAGTTCTCAGCAACTTCACATTTCATACTGCAGTTACAAGGTATCTCAAAAGCATAGTAAGAAAGCGCGTTGTGTGACTTAATAAATCCAGATCGAACATTCTCGACATATTGTATCTAAACGTTGTAAGTGTTATAAGAAAGGTAGGGCCATGATTTTACGATATAAAACCTGTTGTATTAGACTTTGTTTATTGAAGTGACATAAGTACCTACATCAAATAGAATACCATTGTATAGTAAAGAATAATAAGTTCAAAATTTTTATTAGCCAGTTATACAACATACTCCCCGTAATCAAAACAAGATTATAAAGGAGGAGGAGGGGGTATTGAAGGGGGGATGAAAATTTCATTGATTTTGCCGTAGGATGCACCGTTTTCAAGATATTTGACAAAAACACCGGTGGGGAGGGGGGAGGGGGAGGGGGTGGGGGGAGGGGGAGGGGGAGGGGGGAAGGGGGTGGGGGTACGGTGGAGGTGTGCGGGAGTTTTAAGGGGGATGATAATTTCATTGATTTTGCCATAGGATGCACCGTTTTCAAGATATTTGACAAAAACATCGGGGGGGTGGGGATGGGGGTTGAGGGGGGAGGTGCGGGGGTTTTAGAAGAATATAACTTCTGTAGGCACGCTTGACTTGGGACGAACGCGGGTGTGCGGGGGGTGCTGTGTGGGGGGCGTGCGAGGGGGGGGGGGAGTGCGGGGATGCGGGATTGCTGTGCGGGGGGGGGGAGGTGCGGGGGGAGCGGGCTGGAGGGTGCGGGAGGCGCGGGTAATTTTTTTTATATCGAGTAACTAAGGAGAGTCATAATTGATGAAAAAGCAAATTGGATAAAATTAAATAAAAAATAAAACCGACTTCAAAAAACACCCAAAAACTAAAACGCAAAAAATAAAATAAAAATTGAACCAACTACAAACAAAAAGCATAGAAATATCTTTCTTCTAACGGTGACGCCACACGAGCGTAATTTTGTGAGTCGTGAGCGGCAGAATTTCGGTTCGCGCCATACAATATGCGGGCCATCACGTGACACTCACATGACACAATGTATGGCGCAACCGAAATTCTGACGCACACAACTCACAAAATTACGCTCGTGTGGCCTCACCCTAATCTGTTTAAAGTCGGTGCCTCAGCTCGAGCCAGCAGGAGTGGTAGAAAGAAACCCGATAGATAGTACGTACGTAAGGTCGATGGCTAGGTCCACTCTTGCTGGCTCGTGCTGAGTCACCGACTTCAAACAGATTAGGGTGAGGCCACACGAGCGTAATTTTGTGAGTTGTGAGCGGCAGAATTTCGGTTGCGCCATACATTGTGTCTTGTGAGTGTCACATTTTCACAGATGATGTATTTCAGTTGCCGCTATAACAACAAATACTAAAAAACAGAATAAAATAAAAAATTAACCTTTTGACCGCCAGCGTCGGCTATAGACGACAGTACGGTAATACAAAATTAAACCTACCCGCATCCGCATAAGAATCAATTTTGTTCCAAACAAAAACGATGCGTGGCGGTCAAAAGGTAAGGGAGCTCCCATACAAAAAACGTGTTTTTTTAATGCTCGATATTGATAACGGCAACAGGTAGACGCTTGAAATATTTACAGAATATTTAGTTATATATTCGCTTTAAAAATAAAATTAAAATAAAACAAATATTTAAGGGGGCTCCGTACAACAGATATGATTTTTTCCGTTTTTATAGATAATGGTACGGAATCCTTCGTGCGCGAGTCCTACTCGCACTTGGCCGGATTTTCTTTATGAAAATGAATAGTATGTACTTGTGATTTTGAATAAATAGACCCCAACTTTTTCTCCTGTTAAAAAAAGTAATTGACACACTTACATTACTTACAATCCAAACTGCAATTGTGAAAAATTCTTGTATTATTTTTGTTGTTTTACAAATAAAGGGCATTTCATACTTTGTTATACTTGTTATTTTATTTAGTCAGCACAAAGTTATCACACAGTTTTTGAAATAAGCGCGTTCGGTTTTATTGTACATTTTGCAGTTGATTTTCACAATTTTTTTTATGATTTGGTATTTTGACCATACCTAAAAGACTTTGTGAATAGACTTTGCAAACTTGTATGTTGGTTTTTAATAATTTTTTACATACCTTTTGAACTATTAATTTTGAGATACCTTTACCCCTTATTATTTCCAAAGGAATATAACATTATAAATTTTCCTGTGTAACGAATATGCCATAACCGAAGTAATTATGAACAAAGCTAATTTCAAACTAAATTTTCCACTAAGAAACTCGAATATTACCATTGCTGCTTGAAATGTCCGCTAACCGTTCAAGTATCGATATCGACTATTTTGGTTTCGATGTCACAACCCTTGAGCGCCATTGTTTGTGACAACTTTAGGTATACACGCATGATTTGTAGGTATCACAGGTCCATTGGTATAGGTCTATGTAGTAAGTAGGTAGGTAAGTACATTCGTTCAACAATTAATAGGTAGGTAGTAGGCAAATACTTGGCCGTTCAACTCATTCTTTGACGTTTTACAATAGTAATTTATTGTCAGTAACATACTGGGCAAGTTGTTTTTTGAATGAGTTAAACGAGTTTGCTCTCTTTATAAATAATGGTATCTTATTGTACAGGCGCACACCTTCACAAGTAATTGTCTTTCGACCATAACTTGTTCTGGTTTTAGGTAAAACAAGGAAGCTGGCGCGGCGCAGGCGAGTGCAGGGATTACAAACATTTTTAAGCTTAGTAAATAATAGGTTAGTGTGTACGTCCGTGTTAATAGCTTTTCTTATAAAAATGCAACTGCTGTATATGTATAGTTGTTTAAGGGTCATTAATTTTGTTTCGCTATAAATTTTATTTGTTGATGTTCTGTTGTGATAGTTAAATAGCATTTTAATAATTTTATTTTGTAAGATTTGTAATTCAGCTAATCTAGTTTTGACGGCACTTCCCCAGATTTCGACAAGGTATATGAGATGTGGTTTCACAAGTGTATTTTAAATAGTGAGGCGTAGTCTATTTGGTATACATCGAATAATGTTACGAAGGGAGCCTCGGAGTGCTATAAGTTTCGATTTTATAGAGTTAATATGGGCAGTCCATGTTAATTGAGTGTCCATATGTAAACCCAAGTATTCATCGTGGGTTTTTTGTTGTAGGGGAATATTATTGATAATAAGGGGCGCATGTGGGGGTATCGGTTTATTTTTAGCTTTGAAAATAACGTAGCACGTCTTTGATATATTGATGGTTAAGAGATTGTACTGGAACCAGTTATAGAGTATTTTTAAGTCGTCTTGCGCTCGCGAAATTATGTCGTGTATTGATGTGCCAAAATAAAAAAGACAGGTGTCGTCAGCGTAGAGAGATATATAGCCATTTAAGTTTAACTGATGTATATTGTTGACGTAGACTAAAAAGAGAAGGGGGCCTAAAATTGAGCCTTGTGGGACTCCAAATGTTATAGGTAGCGAATTGCTTTGAATATTATTATCTAATTTCACTATTTGTGATCTATTTGTTAGGTAGGATTTGACCATTTGTAAAGCCTTACCGGTAACACCTGTAGCCTCTAGTTTCTTTAAAAGTAATTTGTGACTCACAGTATCAAAAGCTTTTTTCAGATCAATAAAAATGCCTAGAACTATGTTTTTCTTGTCAATATTCTGTTTTATTCTGGTTACGAGATCAATTGTTGCGGTAAGAGTATTACTTTTAGGTCTAAATCCATATTGTCTTTCGAAAAAGAAATTTGTACAGTCAAAATGCTTTTTTAGTCTTGTGTATCAAAGTAGTCATCTAGGATCAAAGTACTCGTCGAGACGAATCAAACAAGCCCAAACTCGACGGGGTTGTGTCGTTTTATTGTTGAGTGCCTTTGGCCATCTTCCAGCTCCATCATCAGACCCTGGTTACCATCTGGGATCAAAGTGCTCGTCAAGACGAATCAAACGAGCCCAAACTCGACGGGGTTTGTGTCATTTTATTGTAGAGTGCCTTTGGCCATCTTCCTGCTCCATCATCAGACCCTGGTTACCATCTGGGATCAAAGTGCTTGTCAAGACGAATAAAATGAGCCCAAACTCGACGGGATTGTGTCGTTTTACTTTGGAGTGCCTTTGGCCATCTTCCAGCTCCATCATCAGACCCTGGTTACCATCTGGGATCAAAGTGCTCGTCAAGACGAATGAAACGAGACCAAACTCGACGGGGTTGCGTCGTTTTATTACAGAGTTCCTATGGCCACCATCCAGCTCCATCAACAGATCAGCTCCATGTTGCAATAATATTGCATTGTCATCCAATTTACACAAGCATGCAAAATTTCAATTCAGAAACCTGGAAGTGGGTCAAATTCAACTTGCAAGATTTGACCCGTTGAGGAGTTCCGTTGGCCATCTGTGATCTTCTTCATCAGATCCAGTTTACCAAATGACCTTTTTGATGCTAAAAATTCTAAAATCGTCATAGTTGTGCCTATAAAATTTGAGGGTTCCGTCGATTTACCCAAGATTCCATCATCAGATCTTGACCACCTCGGAAGTATGCTCTTTTAAACAAATAAAGAATTTTGAAAATTGGCTTACAATTGGCGGAGATATTGATGAACATAGAAAAAAAATATATATATAAACAGTGAAACATAGAACCTCCTCCTTTTTTGAAGTCGGTTAAAAATAACCTGCACAAATTACTAATTCCACGCAGACGGAGTCGCGGGCAAAAGCTAGTCTCGTATAAAATGAAATCCCACCAAAAATATAAATGTAAAAAATGTCAGCCAAGCTCAATACTAATAGTAGATTGTTCAACAAGGGACTAAAACAAGCCATAATGACACGAGCTATTTAGCCACCCGAGCGATAGCGAGGGAGGCTATAATTCGAGTTGTCATTATGGTAGTTTAGTCCCGCGTTAAACGCTCTACTTTTCACTTTGAATGCGAGGAAAAAAACGACGTACAAAATCACTTTTTTACAACGTATGCTCAATACGAGCAATGGACATCTGTTCAAAATTCAAATAGCAAAAAAAATACCGCTGTCTTTTCTTTTCTTTTATATTTTTTTGTAAAGTGACGCTTTAAATGCTTGCATAATTAGCCAACAGATTCTAACTTAAAGACTATGTTCACACACAAAATATATTGTTAACTGAAACACTTACCCGTGGATAAAGAAACTACTTTTTAAGTTTATTTTCTATATGCCAATTCTTAGTTTAATTATATCTAATTATACTTTCTATTTACTATTAAATGCAACTGACATCGCATTATTTTGAAGTCAAGCCATATTAACTTTCAAACGTTACTGCTCTATCTACCGTACACTCCAGCACTGCTTTGCCGACAGTGCGGATGGCTATTTTATCGACAGAGCAGGAAACTGCTTTGCCGACAGCGTTTTTAAAAAAAAAACAAATTAAAAAACACCTAAGCTAAAGGAAATCTTTCTTTACATGCAAAATAAAATGAATTCATCTTTAATATTTTATAATTAAATAGATTAATATTCGTAATTATTCAATGTGTTTCACGAAATAATTATTTTTTAAATATTTTTTTATACAGTTGTCATTTTGAGTTTATTTCCACGCCCTAAAGGCTTCCACAGACCGAAGCGCAGGGCGCTACAGTGCGTCCGCAGCGCGCTTCGGTCTGTAGAAAGCTTTAAAATTGTCTATACCCAGTTACTGAAAATGGCGATAATCCTCCATTCACAAACACCGTGATAAGCAGTTTAGGGGTTACCATAGTCAATTAAAAAAATTTTACTTTAATCCCTTGAGATCAAAAAAGAGCTTTAGTCCCGATATGCAGAGACTAAAGTAACATTTTAAGGGCATGAGAAGTGAAAAAATATGTTTGATTAGGGACTTAACCGACAAAAAGATTGAGATCTAAATGGGTGCCAAGTTCCGCAGGTAATACTATTTGTAAGAACAAATAACATCCTAAACAAGTATAACACTCCATTTCTTTGGTTTTTCTACTCCAACAGTGTTTTATATTTATAAATATAAATTCTTAAATTTAACTATCTTATAATTTACACAAAGTAGAAAACTTATGTTAAATTGTACCTTAACATTTGAGTTGGCTAATTTTCACATACAAATCAAACAAAAAAGTTAAGTCAGTATAGCTTCTTAGCTTCAGCTCCGATAAAATCAAAAAGCCCAATTTTTGTCAGCATAAGATATGTATAGCAGACGTACGAAAAACCGTTTCTATTAAAATTTTATAGCACTCGCATTTTCAAATGACGCACGTGAAATCTTAGTAGTGTACGAATTTTCAAGTCAATCCGACCTCGATAAATGAGTGAAATTAGAATTGAAATATTTGATCTACACATATAATCTTACTGGTTGGCTGGCTGTTGTAAAATATGAAGAGTTTTCTTTTTGTAATTCATGAATCAGACTGACGTAATTCTTACCCCGATCAAGGTCATAGGTCGTTACTAGTGTAGTAAATACTGCCCAAGTTGTAGTATTTATTGTCTGTGGCGATATGTTGCTGTGTTAGAGCGGGCGAGCGCACTTGCTTGTGTTTTGCAGGTAAGTTACTGGAACATTGGTTCTCTAATTTTTCTTCTTCTTTAAGGAAGGGCTTTGGATCAACCCGAAATATGATGGGCTAGACTCGATTGTAGACATGAGTTATCCGTATTTTCTCACTTTTCAGTAAGTAGTTTCATGTTCAAAACAGTTTATACATACTCGTGAATATGTCCGTTTTCGGCAAAAGTTTCATGTTTTATTCCTCTTCAAAGGAACTATCTCTTAACTTGTTGAAACTCTTCACTACTTTAAGGTAAAGCACGGTGGCTTGATTAAGTTATGTAACTTCTTTGAGATGCCTTAAAAAATGAATTCTGTTTACTGCTTTCATAACTCCATTCTGAATTCGTTGCCAATTCATGTTCTATCTGCGCTATTCTGTGGTGAACTTCTTGCTAGCTTTGTTAGTTTGAAAGTAAGTAAGTTGTTTTCAAATCTTGAGAGCCAAACTTCATCGATCAGATAAGCTGGATTTTTTTGCTGGGCTTAAGACTTGCATTAAACATTAATCTACGAACAGAAGTTCATTCAGAGTTAAGTCTTTGTCTATTTTCAACCGACGAAAACAAAAGGAGGAGGTTCTCAAGTCGACGTGTATATATATATTTTATTGTTTTTTATCACGCATAACTTTTTACAGAGTAGTCCAATTTTGATGATTCTTTTTTTATTGGAAAGCGTATACCCCGAGAGTGGTCCCATTTAAATTTGGAAATAATATTCTTACCCTAAGGGTAGGAAAACTGGGGATGATTGATTGTTCAGTCACTGATTGTACTATATGACCACGCATAACTTATTACAGAGTAGTCGGATTTTGATGATTCTTTTTTTATTCGAAAGCGTATACCCCAAGGGTGATCCCATTTAAATTAAGAAATAATATTCCTACCCCAAGGGTAGGAAAACAGGGGGTGATTGACTAACTTTTTACAGAGTAGTCTGAATTTCATAATTCTTTTTTATTGGATAGGGTATATCTTGAAGTTGGTATTATATAAATTTGGAAAAAAAAAATTACCCCAAGGATGGGAAAAAGTATAAAATAAAAGTTTTTATCAGCTTTATGATTCAAGGCCGCTTTCTTTTGTCTGAATGTTATAGGTAGCTTTCTATGTATCAATCTTTCTACGCATATGTAAGCGGGTATTCTATCAATATGCATGTCTAATTCATGTTATGGTGTGTTATGTTGTGTTGTTAGTTTATTTTATCTTATAAAACACGTGTTATTTTCTGCTGTAATTGACAACATTTCATATTTCTAAGACTATAATTTGATTCGTTCTCTGTATTCTGTTTGGAAAGAGAAAGACGCTGATCGTTTTAAATTTTCACTAGGATTATTAATTAATTTATTACAATTTTTTAAAGATGTGCTTATTCAAAAAGGGCATAACTCCAAAACTACCACACATTAGATTCATTACTTTAGTCTAGTCTCTATTAAAAAAAAGTGATTACGTAAATCTGACGTTGACTTTGTGTGTGGTTTTGCTTGGGCGGCTTGCTTCTTTCTTGCTTTTCGATTACAACTGCGGGCTCCTTTAAAATCTTATTTGAAACAATAATATGTTGTTCGTGCATTAACATTAATAAAAATAGATCATTTATGTATCTGTCAAGTCTCAATATTAATGTCAAATTTAAAATAATGACAGCTCTTCTTTTCTGGTGATAAAGGCAAAGGAAACATATCTACTCTGTGGTATTTATTTGTAAATTCGGATATATTTTTTTAATTTCTTGTATTTTTTTTATATTTTTCCGTATTCAGGAGGCAAAACTCTTTCGATTCCTGTAGTAATTTTCAGGTGTCAAAAAAATTAAATGTTGTCAATTGATGCCTATTGCTAAAAAATGACTAAATTATTAAATTACTAACTCGCTACTTGCCTTATTACTGGTACAAAGGCTAGTCAGTGGACTCGCCTACTCAAACGCACCCGGGTCGAAGCTCCGCATCGCGTCATAGCCGCAGTCGGTCGCACCTTCCTGCAGGGGCAAAATAACTTATGATTTAGCGTCGGTTTCACTCGGAACGGACGATTCTACTATTCTTTGCTATCTTTATAACAAGAAAGAGGTTAACTTTGTTTGTTTCCTGTTGTTGTTTGTAGAGGTCATGCGCAGAAGCACTGAAACAATAACCCCGATCCCCGATTAATATATGCTGCTTTTCCATCGCAGCCTATATACGTCCCACTGCAGGGTACAGGCCTCCTCTTGGCTCATAGTTCTCACGCGGGCCCAGTGCGGGTTATGAACTTCACACACACAGTTGAATTTCTTTGCAAGCGTGTACGGGTTTCTTTAGAATGTTTTCCTTCACCGTAAAGCTCATGGTAAATTTAAAATGTAATTTCGCACATGAATTACGAAAAACTCAGAGGTGCGAGTATAAGTAGGTCGTCAAACCACTAAGCTACCACGGCTTTTCACCCGACTGTCTAAGGAGGGTTATGTTTTTTGAGCATATGTATTTATGTACCTATTATGTCTGAGAGTGACATAGGGTTTACATTTTCCCGGTATTCCCATAGGAACGGGAATTATACAGGCGGTTTTTAGGGTTCCGCAGTCAACTAGGAACCCTTATAGTTTCGCCATATCTGTCTGTCTATCCGTCCGCGGCTAAGATCAGATACTGTTAGTACTAAAAAGCTGTAATTTGGCATGAATATTATATATCAGTCACGCCGACAAATTGGTTAAATAAAAAAAATGAAAAAAATTTTTTAGGGTACCTCCCATAGACGTAAAGAGGGGGTGATTATTTTTTCTCGATTAACCCTATATTGTGGGATATCAACATAAACCCAACCAAAACCACCACCAAACACACACACACACACACACTGTTCGTACAGTGTGGAGGTGGAGGAACTGCATGAACACGCATTTCTTGCATAAACGTAACTATCGTAAGATCACGGGTGAGCAAAGCAATTGTTTCAGTTTATTAATATGGACCTCCGCAAAGTAACGCCTGATTCAATAAATTAAACGTATAGTTTACAACCTGGATTAACATATAGAATACTTTTAAACGACCAGACTTTTAGACGACCAGATGGCTTAGTGGTAAGAGAACCTGACTACGAAGCTTGAGGTCCCGGGTTCGATTCCCGCGTCGGGGCAGATATTTGTATGAAAAATACGAATGTTTGTTCTCGGGTCTTGGGTGTTTAATATGTATTTAAGTATGTATCTGTCTATATAAGTATGTTTATCCGTTGCCTATCGTCATATGACACGTTGCACCACTATCGACGTACCACTCATCTGGGTCCAGCTTTACCGCCAATGCCGACAGCATGGACTTTTTATCAGGAGCTTGAGTTTTCTGCGCACCCTGATGACTGGAACTAGATGGCGTGTCCTTACCCGGCGCTTTCTTCCTGCAGTTCTTAGCATAGTGACCTACTTTGCCACATCGAAAGCACTTCGGACGCTTTGTAGTCGAACTAGCTAAGGCATTCTCTTCCGTACCACCTGCACCTTCTTCACCTCTTCTCTGTGCTTCCTGTAATAATTTCATCTACACCACATCACTAGAGAGAGAAAGGTTACTGTGCTCTAATGCCATTATGAGAGGATCAAAATCTTTGGAGAGCCCACTAAGCATTATTATTGCAACGAACTCGTCGTCTAGAGGAGCATTAATATCCTGCAGCTGTTGAGCTGTATCTACAATTTTTGTAGTATACGCCTCCATACTATCAAACTGCTGTAGGTTCAAGCCAAATAACATGCGGAGCAAACCTAATCTTCGACCCAAACCTTTGTCCTCGAACGACTTTTGCAAGTTCTTCCAGGCATCAAACGCTGTGTTGCAATTTCTGACGACTGAATAAACAGCTGGCTGAACACTGAGACAAATTCGTGCTAGCGCTTTCTCCTGTTTCTTCCTGTCTTCGCACTCTGGTTTTCCTGTCTTGAAATCTTCAACGACGCATTCGAACAGTTCTTCATGTATGAGTATCATCTTCATTTGAAATTTCCAGGTGGTGTAGTTGCTCACCCCGGAGAGTTTTTCAACATTTATTTGACTACCCATGTTCGTGAACTTTATGATTACGTTTTAATTATTATAATTGTAATCACATGCGTGTTTTTATACGCTCTGCTACCATATTAGAGTTTTAAAAGGAAAAACCACCATGACAAGGCAATACGGTATATTAGACAAGAGTAAAGAAAAACAGCGTTGCTAGGACACAGTATAAGAACACAATACATATTTAAACACAAGGAGGTTTACGATCTCTAACAGATGTTTCATCAAAATTGGTTCATCCGTTTCAAAGCTATCAGCTCTTTTAGACTCATGATGGGTTTATTTTCAAACATAATTGTGTGACTAAATTGCGTTGGGGGGTTTTATTTTTTTAATTTATAGTTCTGATTTAGATGATGAACAGTTATTTTAGTTCGGTTCCTAAAAACTTCGAGCATTAAGTTACGCTCAAAAGGCAGTGTTTATCAATGGTGAAAGAAACACTCGCGTTGTACTCACAGCAATTAATCATCGGTGTACAAACAATGCGACAGGGCGGCTTGTAATCATCATTTACCAACTGACGTTAGATAAGTTTTTTATGTAAATATGTTTAAAACAAATAAGTTTTTGTTAAAAATTTCATTTTAAGAGCAAGCTTTTTAGTTGACTGTACTTTTTGTTGACTGTACTTGCATTGTCATCCAACTAACATAAGTATACCAAATTTCAAGTGAATCCGACAGCTGGAAGTGGGTTTAATTCGACTTCCAAGATTTCACTCGTATATACACACATAGGTACACAGATTATGTACATTGCAAGTTAGTAAAAAAAAACAACTAAAAATTAAAAAATAATTTTTTTATAAATTTGAATTCACTATTCTTATAGTGCAGTACAAATCTTAATAAGCAATTATTGTATTGTTATATCCAGATCAAAATTTGTAAACAATACTAAATATTGATAAAAAATAATAATAGTTTAAAATATTTTATTGTAAAAAAAGCGTGGGGTGCATGGTGTCAATTGTCAAGGATTATCATTTTGATAACATCTTAAAAAGTACCCCACGCTTTTTTTTAAATAAAATATTTTAAACTATTATTATTTTTTTATCAATATTTAGTATTGTTTACAAATTTTGATCTGGATATAACAATATAATAATTGCTTATTAAGATTTTTTTTTGCACTATAAGAATAGTGAATTCAAATTTATTAAAATTTATTTTTTAATTTTTAGTTGTTTTTTTTTTAAAGCGTGTTTGTAGTTTTTTTAAACTATTATTTATTTTCTATTTTTTAGTTGCACTTTTTTCACAGTGTGAGTTTCCATGTGCTAAAAAGAGACACAAAACGGTTTTTCGCTCGTCTTAAATAGAATCGGTCCATCTTATACTTGGTCTTTGGTGCGTGCGCACTGCTCTACACTACTAAACGTAAACCTCTCTCTTTCTAACTTTACCCCCCTTACCTACAATTCCCAACCCCCCCCAACCCCCAACATCCCCCACCCCATTTCCCCAATCTCCCCCCAAACCCCTAACCCCAACCTCCACACCCTTACTCCCAACCACCTAAACCCCTTTACCCCCCTCCCCATTTTCCCAACCCCCCAACCACCTAAACCCGACCCCCCTAACCCCGGACCCCCACCCCATTTCCTTAAACTTCCCCCAAAACCCCAACTCCCTACCCCCTAACCCCAACCCCCAAACCCCCTAACCCCCACACCCTTACCCCCAACCCCCTGAAACCCCGACCCCCAACCCCCTTACCCCTCCCGCATTTCCCCCCAAACCCCACCAACCCATTTCCCCCCAACCCCCCACCCCGCCACCTACCCCCCCTTCCAGCTCCATCATCAGACCCTTGTAACCATCTAGGCCCCTTACCCTCTCCCCATTTCCCACAGCCCCCCAAACCCCCACACCCTTACCCCAACCCCCTAAACCCCCCTCCCCCCACATTTCCCCCAACACCCCCCCCCCCCACCAAGCCATCTACTACCCCTTCCAGCTCCATCATCAGACCCTGGTTACCATCTAGGATCAAAATACTCGTCAAGATGAATCAAACGAGCCCAAACTCGACGGGGTTGTGTAGTTTTATTGTTGAGTGCCTTTGGCCATCTTCCAGCTCCATCATCACACCCTGGTTACCATCTAGGATCAAAGTGCTCCTCAAGACGAATCAAACGAGTCCAAACTCGACGGGGTTGTGTCGTTTTATTGTGGAGTGCCTTTGTCCATCTTCCAGCTCCATCATCAGACCCTGGTTACCATCTGGGATCAAAGTGCTCGTCAAGACGAATCAAACGAGCCCAAACTCGACGGGATTGTGTTGTTTTATTACATAGTTCCTATGGCCACCATCCAGCTCCATCATCAAATCAGCTCCTTGTTACAATAATATTGCATTGTCATCCAATTTACACATATGTGCAAAATTTCAACTCAGTCGGAAACCGGGAAGTGGGTCAAAATCGCGCCCTAAGGAGTCGGTTACAAACATACATACAAACATACAGGTGAAGCTAATATAAAGCTTGTAATAAAGCGTGTAATAAAAAAAACAGGCCAAGTGCGAGTCGGACAGCGGAGCCTCAGTAATAGGGTTTCCGTTTTTACCCTTTGGGTACGGAACCCTAAAAATCCTGTAATAAGTTTTTGTTAAGAATTTCATTTTAAAAGCAAGCTTTTTAGCTGACTAAACTTTTTGTTGACTGTACTTCCATGGTCATCCAACCTACAAAATTATACCAAATTTTAAGTGAATCCGACCACTGGAAGTAGGTCAAATTCCACTTCCAAGATTTGACCCGCACATACATACTTGCAAGTTAAATAAAAGCTTATTTATAAAATTATACAATTTTACTTCTTAGCTTTTGTTAACTGGTTGCATTGTCATCCTATCTACGCATGGTTATCAAATTTCAGGACAAACTGATTACTAAAGTGACTGAGATTCGACTTGCAATAGTATACTCTTTATCCCGAAAAAGTGCATAATTCCCACGGGATAACGATAAACGAATTTTTCACAGGCAACAGCTAGTATTTTTATTTTTTTAGTTTTTATACAATAAAGGGTTTACATTATCTTTATTAACAAAAACTTATTAAAATAAACTAAATTAATCTAAATACAATTCAAGTAAATATTTATTATACTAAATTAAATAATGCTAATATAAATAATAACAAAAAGAAACCTATAAGGCAAATACGTCGTCGAAAGACGTCGTAGGCCCTAGAACGCTGGCTGCATTACCTCTTTGTACCGCTATCCCTAGCCTTTGAGCTAGGTAAGCGCCGGCTTTAGGGTCCCCAGAGGCCAGAACTAACCTTTTGGACAAGTCCTTTAGCATCTTTTTTGTGTCCGTTGATCATGGCCCCATCGTTTCAAAAGCAAGCGCCGCAAACTCCTGGTAGTTTGTCAAACATGAACATTTGCGACGCTTGCTAACCTGAGCATGCTCGGCAGCCGCCCCGGCGCTGAGCGCAGTGCCCTGAACGTGGGACGCGGTAAAAGTGTCAACACAAGTCACGTCCCATACCAAAGACCGCCCCAACGTCCATGGCACTAAGGTGACACCATCTGGCCTCTTTTCGTCGTCCCTCAATAAACCACAGTCATGATTCCAGTGTAGCTGGGACCGATGCAGTGGTAAGGGCCCGACGGATGAGGTCGGTAAGAGCACCGTGGCGAAATAGACGGCCTGCACTCCTAACACAGGACAATCCGTGGCGGCCCAGGTGGTCAACTACCTTTCCACATTGACATAGGGGGGGTTTTGGGGGTAGTTACAATAGAGAGATCTCTCTCCAGGCAGATGCTATGCCTGGGGACCGAAGTCCAATGGATGAATGTTGGAAGTTGTATTTATGCAGTCGAGTTGAGAAACTTCAATAGCGTGATGTAGGATTGTAGTAGTTAGTTCCTTATGTGATGATTAGATGGCGCTAGTAGTCGCTACATCAGCCCCCCTTTTTAGACCGGAGGTCGAAACGAATTGCAGTGGAGTGCAGTCTGTGCGTCATATGGGCGCTTGCGAGGGCCAGTCGCTCAGAGCCTCGTCGGCAAGCATTGTTGTTCCTCTGCTACTTGTAGATGCATGCCTGTTGCGTGATTGCTCGGAGCCTTGTTGGCGAGCGTTGGTTGATTGATCGGCAAGTGGAAGTAGTGGGAGGAGGATTTGCGAACTGTAGACACCAGGCAGATAATAGATACATGCTAATGGTGCACAGTGCGGTGAGTATGGCTTGCTGTGAGACTGCGTCGTCTTGTGTCTGAAGGTTGCAATTTTGTCCAATGTCGTGGGTCACCAATTTGGGGGTAGTTACAATAGAGAGATCTCTCTCCAGGCAGATGTTATGCCTGGGGACCGAAGTCCAATGGATGAATGTTGGAAGTTGTATTTATGCAGCCGAGTTGAGAAACTTCAATAGCGTGATGTAGGATTGTAGTAGTTAGTTCCTTATGTGATGATTAGATGGCGCTAGTAGTCGCTACAGGGTTCACATGCCCTGGCCCCCAGACGCAAACAAACGGCAATGCGCAGATGCATAGGGTCTAAAACTGTGCCTAAATTGACAGAGGGTAACGCCCGTAGCCAGTGACCGGACTTCTTCTCGGTAACAGCAAGCAGTCTCGCTTTATCCGCAGCATCTGTGGATTGATGCAAAAGATTTTGGTGCATAAGTTTCAAACAAGGTATATCCCACAAGCGCTGAACACACATGTATTAGAACCCGTTGGCACATGTTCTCCAGGCCATAAAGTGCGCCAAGCTTCCGTAGCCTCCGTCAAGCATGGGGCCATCACATCAAGAGAGCTGGAAACGTTTAGTATCTCTCTGATGATTTATCTAAATATTAATAAAATATGGACCAGAATTACAAATCATACTTAGATGCAGACACACTGATTTCGCTACATCCAGAAATTCACGGTCAATTTCGCGAGAGCCACTTGTTCGATCAAGTAATTGTGCTCTTACGGGCTTGGTACGCGGCCAAAAAGGCCCACTATTGAATTATGGCCGCCAAATGTGGCTTTGTATGGCCACATTATTACCCGACGTTACTGGCGCGCAATTTTCGGTATTACAACACTGCGAGTACATAAATAATCTGCGATGTAACGTGCGTAAGAATGCGATTACTCAGATTACTGAGAGGTTTGACCATAAAGTAAGTATTAACTTAAAGCCGCTTTGCCGTTGTTGTTCCATCACTTAATCAATAAACAATCAAAATCCCTTCGAAAACATTGTCAAACTCGACAACATGTAATTATGCTGAGCTGTGTACAGAGATAATCCTGAAAAGACAGAATAAACAACTTAGAAAAATACAACCGAATTGATAACCTCCTCATTTTTCGAAGTCGATTAAAAACTAGTGTTAACAGAAACTTGCGTATAACTTAAAGAAGATTAGTCGATTAGCTAAAAGTAAGTAAGTTTTATTTACTGCAGTCACATTGTTATCTAAACTCCATATCAGCACCAAGTTTCAAATCGAGGCCATAAACCATCGAAGAGTTGCGTTCTGCAGAGGCTATCGTGACTGGACTACCAAAATATTATTACCAGGCATAACAAAGTACAATTAATATTACAAGCGAAACTCTCACTTCAGTTAAACTTACTAGAAAGGGGGTTCCACTTGTAATGTAAGTTATACTTTGTTATGCAACAGGCCCCTGAACATTTTATTGTTACCAAACTTATTAATACCAAATTTCAATCAAATACCAGGTAGTGGTCGAAAAATGATTTGCCAAATTCAAAACCACGACTTACATAACTATAAATTGAAAAATTTAAAAACTCCCAACGCAATTATTTAAATCTAAGATCCGTTCCGCTGCATACAAAAGAGCTGATAACTTTGAAACGGCTGGACCAATTTTGATGAAATATGTCTAAGAATTATCGCCAAGAAACCTGCTTTCAAATAAAAAAAAACCCACATCCTAATCGGTTTACCCGTTTAAGAGTTATGATACCGCAGACAGACATATACACACACACACACACATAGCGGTCAAACTTATAACACCCCTCTTTTTGTATCGGGGGTTAAAACTAGATAAAAGCTTGCGAAATATCTATTCAAGTCAAATCTTGATCTTCAAATTGTTAGCTTCGTAGCACATAAATTTATTGGACTTCATGTGTTGACACTTGTCACGTTTTACAATTATTGCGTTATCGTTACAATACCTTCTTCGTACTACTTAATCGTTTGAAACGAACAAAAATTCCTTTGACGAAGTAATCCCCAGACTTTAACTCGGCTCATAAAAATTTGTTCCAATGGACTTCACCCCACTAAAGTTTCATTTCCCTACAGTATTTTTCATATTTCCTGAAGTAGTCTTCTTTGCCCCCGCCTTTCTTGGAAAATGGTTTAATACTTTGGAACTTCTTTAAGTGAGGGTTTTATTATGTCCAAAATTGCGAAATTGTTTTTAGGTCGCAAATATTGCACTGCTCTTTCTGCCGAATGGCGAACAGTGTTGTATTATACTGGTACAAGTTTGGGTATTTATTTAACATGTATATGTATTAAAAATATCGTATTTTATGACAAGGTTCTTTGAAGACTGTAATTTTCGTGAGTTTTACTGGTATTTTCATTCAAACTACATCTCCATACCAAATTTAAAGTCAATCTGATTCTAGAAAGAAGTTAACTTGTAAGATATGAGTATATGACCCTAACAAATATTGCAAGTTAAAGTTTCACCCTCCGACAAATTTTAATCCAGCAACTAAACAAGTTACGTTGGCACGACTTCAAGCAAAGGCCAATTATGGCCGCCGCATCCGTTTGCCGTCGGATGGGGCCTATCGCATCAATACGCCGAATTAACATCGTAGAAAAAACTCAACATGACAGGCTAATGGGTACTTTCAGGGTTGACGTTAATTTTCCATAACCGAGAGACGTCCGTTGCTGTACAAATGCTACCTCCTTAAAACAACTCAATGAATGTCAGTTTGCCAGCTGCATCTACCGGTTGGTCGGAACTCTGGCTGTATTGTCACTCCACCTGGTAAATAGGACTGTTAACACGAAGCCTTTCAGTTCGTGGTCACTCGAGAGCATTTCTCTCCCAATTGTATTAAGTAATTAATACAATCAGGCGTAACTTAGAAGGGGTCCATGTTTTTGTGTGATCGTGGAAGAGCATGGTCTTAATTACAGCAAAACACATTAATCTAGTTTTCATTTTGAGCGTATTTAAGTAACATCAATATGTAAAACGTCGATAAAGTTAACTAATAAAAAGCCAAAAATTTTAAATAAAAAATAGAACCGCCTTCAAAAACACCCAAAAAAATATTAAATAATAATTTAACCGACTATAATGAGCATTATAATATCTTTCTACTAATCTGTTTGAAGTCGGGCCTCAGCACGAGCTAGCAGGAGTAGTAGACGCCCAATAGATAGTAGGCATCTATGTAGGTAAGTTAAATTACTACTATAAAGCTTGAGGTCCCAGGTTTGGTTCCCGCGTCGGGGCAGATATTTGTATGAAAAACACGAATGTTTTGTTTGGGTGTTTAATATGTTGTATCTATCTATATAAGTATGTTTATCCGTTGCCTAGTACCCATAACACAAGCTTTGCTTACTTTGAGACTAGGTCGATTGGTGTGAATTGAATTTAATTACTAGGTCCACTCCTGTTGGCTCGAGCTGAGGCCCGACTTCAAACAGATTAGTAGAAAAATATTATAATGCTCATTATAGTCGGTTAAATTTTTATTTAATATTTTTTTGGGTGTTTTTGAAGGCGGTTCTAATTTTTATTTAAAATTTTTGGCTTTTTAGTTGTTTTGGTATAAAAGAGATGCGTAGGCGTAGCCAGTAGACAAAACCCTGCTTCTGTTTCCGCTCTGAGAATCGCAAGGTAACTAACGAACCTAACCAGGTTAAACGGGGGGTGGTTTAAAGGTGTTTTTTTAACCAGGTTAAATGGGAGGTGGTTTATCGGTACCTTTTATAGCGGGGGGCTCCGCCCCCCGAGCTCCCCTCCAAGAGCGACACTTCAATTTCCGCTTTGAGGGATGCAAGGTAGCTAACTAACCTAACCAGGTTAAACGCGGGGTGGTTTGAAGGTAAAGCCCCCCGAGCCCCCCCCCCTCTACTTCCACTTTGAGGAGCGCAAGGTAGTTAAAGAACCTAACCAGGTTAAGCGGAGGAAGGTTTGGAAGTATTTTTTTATTGCGTGGGGCTTTGCCCCCCGAACCCCCCTCCGGTGGCTGGGCTTCCCTTCCCACTCGAAGGGACGCAAGATAACTAACGAACCTAACAAGGTTTATCGAGAGGTAGTTTAAGAGTATTTTATATTGCGGGGGGCTCCGCCCCCCGAGCCCCCATCCAAGGGCGGTACTTCTATTTTCCACTCTAAGGGACATAAGATAACCAATGAACCTAACCAGGTTAAACAGGGGGTGGTTGGAAGGTGCTTTTTATTACCAAGGCTTCAATTTCCACTCTGAGAGACGCAAGATAACTAACGAATCTGGTTAGGTTAAAAGGGAGGCGGTTTGACAGTACTTTTTATTGCGGGGGGATCCGCCCCCCGAACCCCCCCTCTATTTCCACTTTGAGGAGCGCAAGGTAACTAACGAACCTAGCCAGGTTAAACGGGAGGTAGTTTAAGAGTATTTTATATTGCGGGGGGCTTCGCCCCCCGAGCCACCTCCAGTGGCTGAGCTTCCATTCCCACTCTAAGGGACGCAAGATAAATTACGAACCTAACAAGGTTAAACGGGAGATGTTTGTAGGTATTTTTTATTACCCTCTTTTCTTTGTAGGTGCCATACCTACTACAGTTTAGGTGAATTACTTACACGATTCTTCGGACTGCTTTGTCCAATTAGTATTAGTAATAATACGTTGTAGGTATTTCGATGTTCTTGTTATCAATATAAGGACGAACAAATAGGTATGCTTTAGGACTTTCAACAGAATGCCAAACATTCTTGGCTAGAAAATTTTAGAACAATTAACATTATGCGATACAACAGGCACTCTTTGCTGACTATACTTTTTGACCCTGGTTACCAAAGTACTCGTCAAGACGAATCAAACGAGCCCAAACTCGATGGGGCTATGTCGTTTTATGACGGAGTTCTTATGGTCACCTTCCAACTACATCTTCAGACCCTAGTTACCATCTAGGATTAAAGTACTCGTCAAGACATATCAAATGAGCCCAAACTCAATGCGGTCGTTTAGTTTTATTACAGAGTTTCTATGGCCATCTTTCAGCTCCATCATCAGATCAGCTCCATGTCATAATAAGATTGCATTGTCATCCAATTTACACATGCCTGCAAAATTTCAGCTCAATTGGAAACCGGGAAGTGGGTCAAATTTAACTTGCAAGATTTGACCCTTTGAGGAGTTCCGTTGGCCATGAGCGGTCTACTTCATCAAGTCCAGTTTACCAAATGATACTTTCTGAATGCAAATACTTTATATGAAGCTAAAAATGCTAAAACCACCATAGGTTTGCCTGTAAAATTTGAAGGTTGCCCTCGTTTTCTCTAGGATCCCATAATCAGATCTTGACTTGGTGCCAATGGGACCACTTCAGGAGTATACTCTTTTAAACAAAAAAAGAATTTTGAAAATCGGTTCACAATTGAGGGAGTAATCGCGTAACAAACATACAAAAAAAATCATACAGATGAATTGAGAACCTCCTCTTTTTTTTTAAGTCGGTTAAAAAGTTCTAATACAATTCAATCGCTATCACTATCCTTTCACATAATATTAAAGAAGTGAGTGACACCGAGTGGAAGTTTCTTATAAAACGATAGGTACTTTTTATCCCGGAAAAATTGCATAGTTCCCGCGGGAAAGCGATAAACGAATTCTCCGCAGACGGAGTCGCGGGCAGCAGCTTGTAGCTTATAATTCTTCACTATACGCAACTGGAAAGTGATATCCGTTGAAATGCTAGTAGAACTACCCAAGTTGTAAAAAAAAGGTTTTGATTCTATTTTGAATACAAACTTTTATTACCCCCAACACAAAAAGGGGTGTTACAAGTTTCACCGCTATGTGTGTGTTTGAGTGTGTGTCTGTCTGTGGCATCATGACTCTAAAACGGGTGAACCGATTCGGATGCGGTTTTTTATTTGAAAGCTAGTTTCTTGGCAACGGTTCTTAGATATGTTTCATCAAAATCGGTTCAGCCGTTTCAAAGTTATAAGCTCTTTTGGCAGCTGCAGAAAGGAGCTTAGGCGTATAAGGCATTTTCTTTATTTTCAAACATAAGTGCGATCAAATTCCGTTGGGGGCTTTTAAAATTTTTCTCAAACATACTTTGTAATGTTTACGTTGTGTTCCTTAAAACAGGCTTCAAAATACACCATTGCAGGCCTAGGCGGGCAATGCGATCGTCTATTGTTTCATGTCACACAGCACCATGAGGTTTACATTTATAGGTCTATGGCATCATAGCATTTAGCCATTTAAAAAAAAACTATAAGCAATATTTGCGTTTAGGTTCATTATGGCATTCTGCCACTACGCTTATTTAAGGTAAGGTAAGATGGTAATGGTAATGGTGATCTGCCTAGAGAAATATTTCACCACCAACATCATCATCACCATCATCACCATCATCATCATCATCATCGTCATCATCATCACATCATCATCACCATCATCATCATAATCATCGTTATCGTTATTGTCATCATCATCACCATCATCATCATCATCATCGGCATCATCATCATCACCATCATCATCATCACCATCATCACCATCATCATCATCATCGTTATCGTTATCATCACCATAATCATCATCATCATCATCGTCATCATCATCATCATCATTATCGTTATCGTCATCATCACCATCATCATCATCATCTTCATCATAAATAAATAAATAAATAAATAAATATCACGGGACAATTCACACCAATTGACCTAGTCCTAAAGTAAGCTAAGCAAAGCTTGTGTTATGGGTACTAGGCAACGGATAAACATACTTATATAGATAGATATATACTTAAATACATATATTAAACACCCAAGACTCGAGAACAAACATTCGTATTTTTGATACAAATATCTGCCCCGACACGGGAATCGAACCCGGGACCTCAAGCTTCGTAGTCAGGTTCTCTAACCACTAGGCCATCTGGTCGTCATAATCATCACCATCATCACCATTATCATCATCATCACCATCATCACCATCATCATCGTTATCGTTATCGTCATAATCACCATCATCATCATCATTCATCACCATCATCATAATTACTATCACGACCATAATCATCATCATCATCATTTTCATCATCATCAACACCATCATCACCATCACCACTATCATCATCATCACCACCATCATCATCATCATCATCATCATCACCATCACCATCATGATGACGACGACGACGATGATGATGATGATGATGGTGATGGTGCATGTTTGAGAAAAGCACTATACAAGCCTCGGCCGGAACAGGGGTTGCAAGCCTCGTATCATGCTGGCCTCGTGTACCACTCGGCCGTCAACTTAGATACTCGGCCGGCAACCCCTTAAGTCCCGGCCTTTGAAGTAATGTACTATTAATTCATGGTAATTGCTGCCTGTAGTATTTGCCCCTGGTTATGGTTACCAAAGTTCTTGTTAAGACAAATCAAACGTTTTATTACAGGCCACCTTCCATCCAGCTCCATCATCAGATCAGCTCCATATGTCATAATAATATTGCATTGTCATCCGATTTACACACGCAGGTGTAAAATTTCAGCTCAATCGGATATCGGGAAGTTGGTCAAATTTAACTTGTAAGATTTCATGACACACAGACAACGGGACTGGTGAAGGTAAATAAAAGCTTGTAATTATAATCCTACTAATATTACAAATGAGAAAGTTTATGATGATGTTTGGACATTTAGATGTTTGAATGATTGTTGGTAAATTACGCAATAATAGCATAACTATAAATTAAAAATTTTATAAACCCCCAACGCAATTAATACGAGATCCCCTCCGCAGCATACAAAAGAGCTGATAACTTTAAAACGGCTAGACCAATTTTGATGAAACATGTCTAAGAACCATCGCCAAGAAATCTGCTTTCAAATAAAAGAAACCGCATCCAAATTGGTTCACCCATTTAAGAGTTATGATGCCACAGTCAGACACACAGACATACACACACACACACACACACACACACACACACACACACACACACACACACACACATCCACATAGCGGTCAAACTTATAACACCCCTGTTTTTGTAACGGGGGTTAAAAAAGAAAATGAAATGAAATTACAACAGAACGCTAGAATTTCACTAACACTAACAATTTGGCGTACGTCCAGAATGTCTGTGCAGTTGCTATGTGTCTTGCACACAAAATTATGCTGCGCAATCCTCATGTCATCTAATGAATTGAGTTAAAGACTAATTTAGTTTAATCCCACGTTTCGGTTTACTAAACGAGGCATCGGAATTTGTAATTTGTTAAGAAATTAAATTAACATAAATAATTCCTGTTTAGGAAAGGTAAACAGAAGTCAGAAACGTCTGCCTAATTAAAATTTTACAATTTTCATGCCGCTCTAGTGAGACACATCACCCTACGCTTTGATACTAAACAAAGCCAGCCAAGTGCGAGTAAGACTCGCCCATCGAAGGTTCCGTACAAATTTGTAGCTATATCAAGTGTACGTAACACCGAGTCTAATAATCCCATGTTGCATAGCAACTGCCGGCTGTCGCCTAGCAACCGCCTCCGGAGTTCAAAACACTGACAAAAAATACGTTTGTTGAATGACGACCCCTTTAATTATTAATCTTATTTTATTTTTAACCCCCAACACAAAAATGTGTGTGTGTGTAAGTGTGTGTGTGTGTGTGTGTGTGAGTGTGTGTGTGTGTGAGTGTGTGTGTGTGTGTGTGTGCGCGTGAGTGCGTGTGTGTGAGCCTGCATAATTGACACTTAATTCACTTTCAAACTTATGTGTGACCTAATTAATTGCGTTGGGAGTTTTTTTTCACGGTAATACAATTAATCGGTGAAAATTTCAAGTGGTTAACTATTACGGTTCAAGACATAGAGCCCTGTGACAGACGGATGGACAGACTGTCAGCCAGACAACGGAGTCTCAGTAATAGGGTCCGGCACCTTTTGGGTACGGAACCCTAGAAAAACTAAATTCATTCAGCTTTGCTACAGTCAGGTTAAAAATATTCTTCGTTGACTGGTGTATGTTTTGTCTGGGACCCCTAGTAGGGGCATTCACGATCATAATGCACATGACGGTCCTCCTACATTCAGAGAGGAATGAGAAATATAGTTCTGTCGCTAATGGAAAATATGGGAGCGGGTAATGCAATCTTGAATATGTCGGGCATATTGTGCAAAGAAAAGAGAATGTTTACCATCATATGCAGACAACTAGATTTTATCAACGTCTTCGCTGGCGTATATCATTAATAGGTGCACTTCATCTGCAAAGAATTCTTTTATCGCTATATACAATGCGAGATGTGTACCAATTGTACTTGCTTCGGCAGTACATATACTAATGCTTTCATACCCCCTCCATGGTAGCGTTAAGCGTTTAACGCAACCTTGTTGGAAGTCGCATTAGAAGTTTCACTTCAAAAATATTTAAGGGGGCTCCCATACAACAAACGTGATTTTTTTGCTCGTTTTTGCTTGATATTATTGATAACGGCAACAGGTAGACGCTTGAAATATTTGGGTATGTATATTACAATACCGAAGTACGAAAGACCGAATGTATTTAAACATCGAATGGGTCAAATGACCGACACGATTTTTTTCTGAAACCGTAAACTTCTCAGAATTTATTAAAACGGCATCATACAGAACCCATTAGGTTAGGTTAAGTTAGTTTTATAACAATCTTAAAAAGTTAACGGTTTCAGAAAAAAATAGTGTCGGTTTTTTGACCCATTCGATGTTTTAATATAATACATTCGGTCTTTCGTACTTCGGTATTGTAATACATACCCGAAATATTCACAGAATATTTAATTATATTATATTATACTTTAAAAAAAAAAAATCATTAAATGAAAATAAAAAAAGTATTTAAGGGGGGCTCCCATACAACGAGGGGCCATCCATAAATTACGTCACACCAATTTCGATCAATTTGGATCCCTCCCCCCCCCCCCCTTGTCACACTTATTACTATGAAAATCGCCATTATTTTGTTCTAGTGCCACAGATCGCTTGACCAATCCCCCCCCCCCCCTAAATGTGTGACGTAATTTATGGATGGCCCCCGATACAACAAACGTGATTTTTATAGATAACTAGCTGATGCCCGCTGCTTCGCCTCCGTTGTATTTTTGAAGTGAAACTTCTAATGCGACTTCGAACAAGGTCGGATCTGCTCTTGGCCGGTTTTTATATTATAGATTGTATGGAACCCTTCGTGCGTGAATCCGACTCGCACTTGGCCGGTTTTTTGAAACGGTTCAATTTTCATTTTGTATTTTTAACCCCCGACACAAAAAGAGGGGTGTTATAAGTTTTACCGCTATGTGTGTGTGTGTGTGTGTGTGTGTGTGTGTGTGTGTGTGTGTGTGTGTGTGTGTGTGTGTGTGTGTGTGTGTGTGTGTGTGTGTGTGTGTGTGTGTGTGTGTGTGTGTCTGTCTGTCTGTCTGTCTTCTGTCTATCTGTCTGTCTGTGGCATTATAGCTCTTAAACGGGTGAACCGATTTCTATGCGGTTTTTTTAATAGAAAGCAGGTTTCTTGGCGATGGTTCTTAGATATGTTACATTAAAAACGATTCAACAGTTTTAAAGTTATCAGCTCTTTTGCATCCTTTTGAAGGGATCTTAGACTTAATTGCGTTGGGTGTTTTTAAAATTTTTAATTTATGTAAGTAAGTAATTTTTTAATTGTAATCTGTGTACAAAGATTGTATTTTTATTATTCAGAACAAACTCTTAAATTTTAAATTCTCGTGAAACTATTTGTAACGCGAGCTAAAGCTAGTGAATTCATAAAATGTGGAGGAGTGCGCTTTCATGAGTGAACAGATTTGTACAGACATTTAGAAAATCCTCTTCGAAAATATTTAAGTAGGTACAAAATTGTTTTGACGTACGATGGGTAAACACGAGACGAGTATCGAGACTGAATTTGATATTCTATACATTATCTGAACCGTCAGGATCCGGAGTATTAGTATTCCAGTCAACGGAGCAATACAGGCAATATTAAAATAACTGTGTATTTTCAATATTACGCGGGATTACGAGAGATATCAATATTGATTGCGATGCTGTATTCCCTTTTCTCTAAGAAAACAGTGAAATTTATTGCGCTCTTTTGAGGGATTACCCACGTTCGGTAAAAAGCTTTGAGTTTTATTCGTGTAGAAGGGTTTTCTTTCGTAAATAAAAAATAATAAAATTTTAAATAAAAAATAAAACCTCCTTCAAAAAACATCCAAAAAACTATGAAATAATAATTGAACCGAACCGACCACAATAAGCATGAAAATATCTTTCTTCTAATCTGTTTGAAGTTGGTGCCTCAGCTCGAGCCAGCAGGAGTGGACCTAGTAATCTAACTTACCTACATAGCTACCTACTATCTATAGGGCTTCTACACCCCTGCTGGCTGGTGCTGAGGCACCAACTTCAAACAGATTAGAAGAAAGATATTTTCATGCTTATTATGGTCGGTTCGGTTCAATTATTATTTCATAGTTTTTTGGATGTTTTTTGAAGGAGGTTTTATTTTTTATTTAAAATTTTTATTTTTTGCTTTTTAGTTGTTTCTGTATAAAATAGATGCGTAGGATAAAATCATCAGTTTGACTTCGAAATAAGTTTATGTTAAAAATTCTATTTTTAATGGGTTGTGTTGTTTTATTACATAGTTTTATGATACTTTTTGAATGCAAATGTTCAACTTGTCACCGAAAATACTAAAATCGCTATACATTTCTCTTGAACTTTTGAGGAGTTTCTTCAATTCCTCATGGATCCCATCATCAGAACTGGATTCTGGTAACAACGGGACCAACCTTGAACCATGTGCTTTCAAACAACGAAAAAAATTTCCAAATCGGTTCATAAATGACGGAGTTCTGAGGTAACACACGTTAAAAAAAAAAAAAAAAAAAAAAAAAAAAAAGAACATACAACCGAATTGAGAACCTCCTCCTTTTTTTGAAGTCGGTTAAAAAAAAAATAAATATTAGCGGACAATCTTACACAAATCGACCTAGTTCCAAACTAAGCAAAGCTTGTACTATGGGTAGTACCTGGGCGACCGAGCTCTGCTCGGGCAGAAACTCGGTACCAAGCGTTTTCCCAGAGATAAGACCAAGCTAGATCAATTTTTCATCCCCGAAAACCCCCAAATACCAAATTTCATCGAAATCGTTGGAACCGTTTCCGAGATCCTGATTATATACACCGGAGGGGTGGGGGGTGGGTGGTGAGGGGGGGGGGGAGGGGATGCGGGGGAGGGAGCACGGGGGTATTAAAGGGGGGATGAAAATTTCATTGATTTTGCCGTAGGATGCACCGTTTTCAAGGTATTTGACAAAAACACCAGAGGGGGGGGGGGGGTGAGTTACGTTAAACTATCGTCCGTAAACCGACTTTACAGACAACCGGCTTTTCCTGTTCTGTGCTCCCAATAGGGAACGTGCACATAGACGGTGCTGCCAACTGGTGCCATAAGAGTGCCATCAATTTGAATGTTTTACCTTGATAAGTTTGTTTTACTGTCCGCATAGTGTCTCTTCTGTCGCATTAGTGCTGCCGCCTATAGTTACTGCACGTTCCTTATAATACTTTTTCTAACAAAAAAGTAACTTTTTCTCACAAAAAAGTAACTTTTTCTCACAAAAGAAGAAACTTGACGTTTTCTCATAAAAAATAAACTTAAAAAAAAACTAAAAATCTTGAAAAAAAACGTGGTATCGAACCGAGGTCGGCTGGATCCGCGTCCACCCGATTTCTAATGTGCCATTATGATCTGCTCGAAGTCGGCGAAATTTAGCTTTATATTCTAATGCAAACAAAAATAGCCGGAAAACACGAGTAAAAGCGATTTTCTGAAAATGAAACCGAGCTAGATCAGTTTTTCATCCCCGAAAACCCCCACATACCAAATTTCATCGAAATCGTTGGAGCCGTTTCCGAGATCCTGATTATATATACAGGGTTATTGGTAATTCGACGTATTCCCGTTAAGGGGTTATGGGGGAGGTCATTTGCAATCATTTTTGTCCCATAATGCTTCATGCAAAAATGAACCATTTCTGAGATAATTAAAATTTAAGTTTTTTGAAAAAAAAGTCGGAAACGCATCTTCAAAAATTTATTTAAAAAAAAGTTGGCCATTTAAGTAAACTTTTTTTATTTTTTTATGTACAAGATAAAATAGCTATTTTTATGCAATATTAAAAGTATAATTATCTGTACACGTTTAAGAACGCAAGACCAAAAAGTAAAAAAAATATGATTTTTTTATAAGGTTGTTCAAAATGAATGGCACAATAACAGAAAATTTTACTACTACATTTGGCGTGCAGATTGTACGGAAAACATGCACGTATTTCTAGCTTTCTATCAAGCTACTAAAACTATCATTTTTGTAAATGGTTGCCAGAAAAAAATAATCACAAAGGACGTAGGAAGAAATTCACGACCGAACATTTCTCAAAATCAACTCATCAATGAAAAATTTATTAAAAAAAAAGTTGGCCATTTATGTCATTTTTTTTTATTTGGTTGTGTACAAGATAAAATAGCTGTTCTTATGCAATATTGAAAGTGCAACTATCTGTACACGTTTATGAATGCGAGACCAAAAAGTAAAAAAATATATGATTTTTATCAGGCTGTTCAACATTAATGGCACAAAAACACAAAAAATTTAAATTTGTTGTTTCAAATTATGAGAAATAAAGAACTTATTTGAAAATAGAACTTCTTACTTTGATAATCTTATAAAAAAATAATTAACTGTGTTTATTTTTCGTAATTATTATGATCCCAGACATAGTAATCTGCTTAGTAAATAAAATGTTGTGCATTAACTAAACGAATTTGCCGCCGATTTTCAAAAATACACAATGTTTTTTTAATAAGATTATCAAAGTAAGGAGTTCCATTTTCAAATTGCTTCTTTATTTCTTATAATTTGAAATGGAAGTTCTTACAAATTTCGTAGTCAGCAACTGCAACAAATAAGGAACATTTATGATGGGTATCAAATGTAAATAAAATAAAAACATCGTCGGATTTCAAACTTAATTGTTTTTTGTTTCAATTTGGTATTTTACATTAGTTATTGTTGTTAGTTGTATTTATAACAGTTATTATTGATAGATTCAGTGTGAGTTAATTTAAAAAATGTTCGGACGTGATTTTCTTCCTACGTCCTTTGTGCTAATTATTTTCTGTCAAGCATTAACAAAAATCATATTATTACTTAATAGCTTTTTAGAAAGCTAGAAATACGAACACTTTTTACGTATAATCTGCACGCCAAATGCATACGTAAAATTTTCTGTTTTTGTGCCATTAATGTTGAACAGCCTGATAAAAATCATATTTTTTTTTACTTTTTGGTCTCGCATTCATAAACGTGTACAGATAGTAGCACTTTAAATATTGCATAAGAACAGCTATTTTATCTTGTACACAACCAAATAAAAAAAAATGACATAAATGGCCAACTTTTTTTTTAATAAATTTTTCATTGATGAGTTGATTTTGAGAAATGTTCGGTCGTGATTTTCTTCCTACGTCCTTTGTGATTATTTTTTTCTGGCAACCATTTACAAAAATGATAGTTTTAGTAGCTTGATAGAAAGCTAGAAATACGTGCATGTTTTCCGTACAATCTGCACGCCAAATGTAGTAATAAAATTTTCTGTTATTGTGCCATTCATTTTGAACAACCTTATAAAAAAATCATATTTTTTTTACTTTTTGGTCTTGCGTTCTTAAACGTATACAGATAATTATACTTTTAATATTGCATAAAAACAGCTATTTTATCTTGTACATAAAAAAATAAAAGAAGTTTACTTAAATGGCCAACTTTTTTTTAAATAAATTTTTGAAGATGCGTTTCCGACTTTTTTTTCAAAAAACTTAAATTTCAATTATCTCAGAAATGGTTCATTTTTGCATAAGGCATTATGGGACAAAAATGATTGCAAATGACCTCCCCCATAACCCCTTAACGGGAATACGTCGAATTACCAATAACCCTGTATATATACATATATACAAGAATTGCTCGTTTAAAGGTATTAGATAGACTAGACGACGATAAACATACTTATATAGATAAATAAATACTTAAATACATAGAAAACATCCATAACTCGGGAACAAAATATTCGTGCTCATCACACAAATAAATGCAAGGGCATTTATTAGTTACCTTACCGGGATTCGAACTCAGGACCTCTTGCTTCGTAGGCAGGGTCACTACCAACTAGGCTAAAGAGGTCGTTAATATGATAAGGAATAAGCAGTTAGAATACTCTTCAATTTATGTATTAATTTGGGCACTAGGTTAGTGTTTATTAGCGACGTTTCTGACAAGTGCTGAGAATGTTTTCTCGCGGAGAAGATAATTCAGCCGAGATCATAATACTTCATTTTTACACAACCTTACTTCGGAAGAAAGTTTTTGATGATACCTAAATTGTAGCTTCTTGTGAGAGTATTTCTAAAGCGGGCGAAGCCGCGGAATATACCTGGTTTAATAATAATATAAATGGTTTAACAAAATGCATGTCGTAATCTCGATCTATGTACCATAAGGTACTTCACTTCTTTATTTTCTTTCAAAATGCCTTTGCTTTACCCATAATTTATCTTTTGTTTCAGTTCACAATGAAGAAGCGTGACATAGTGTTGATAGTGATTTTGAGTTTCGGAGCTATAGCTGTCCTCTTCGCGCTTGCCGCGTACCTGTACATGCGGCGCCGTAGGAGAAAGAGAGAGGACGACGAGGACGGCACCAGTTGTGCAATAAGGTAAAACAATTTTGATGTAAAAACCACTATCATATGAAAATTTGCTATATTAAAATAGAATAAGTAGATGGATCATTTACCTATTTGTAATCAAGGTATGCCGTAACGATTGCATATTGGATTGGATAATGCGATTGCGTTTGGTTTGGTACGGTACAAATCCAAAGGATCACCCTTTGTAAAGATGTACAGGTACACGAAAACCATTTTCATGGTTCTCGGATTGGTCTGAAATATGGCAAGCATACATCAACTCTAAGTACCCGAGTGATTCAAGTGTTTCAAATGAATATAGGAAACATTTACTAAAATCAAATGATCATGATGAAATGAAATCAAGCAATTGCCCGCCAACCCAGCATTGAAGCCACCTCATAAAATTGCCTAGTCATGTGGGAATCTGGGTGCACAATTTTATTGGTTCCTCTTTATCACACTGTCACTGACGGCATGCCTTAGTTATAACGGGCTCCCTTTAAAACACCACAGTGACAGATACTGCGGCCCCAGCGTCCAACAAACTTCTACAACCTCCATCTGGGCCCAATTGCATAACAAATTACAAGCTAATAGTATTAGCTATTTTGTATTGAAATTCAGTAATACTATTTGCATGTATTTTGTCATGAAATTGGGCTCAGGTCATCAGTCCACCTCGTAGAAGGTTTACTCGTGCTACGCTTTCCCCTACGTCGTCGCCACTTAAAAACACATTGCCATAAGTTCATCGATGTGCCCCGCCCACTGCCACTTAAGTTTCTATTGTTCGGGCTTATCTTTTACTTTGGTTCTTCTATCATTACAACAGCTTGGTTATAATGTGCAAATATTTTGTTCTGTTATAAACAAACAATATCCAGCAATGCTTGTTTGTCGGAACCAATTAGCTGGCGCGCAGAAAGTATGAGGCTAATTTGAACGGAACAGCTGTGGCTGTGTTGCGTTTGCTTACTATTTTCATGGTATCTGGGGGCACGGTAGTGCTCCCGCTAAGACGAGCCAAGCGAAGCGCAAGGGCATTACTACCTTTTCTCAAAGCACTTCGTCGTTTTTTAGGGTTCCGTACCTCAAAAGGAAAAAGCGGAACCCTTATGTAAGATCACTTTGTTTTCCGTCCGTCCGTCTGTCAAGACCCTTTTTCTCAAGAACGCGTAAAGGTATCAAACTGAAATAATACTCAAGTCTAGTCCCTTAGAGCTGTGAAAAAATCAAACTTCTAAGCCAACGCAATCAAAAGATACAGCCGTTTATGACGCAAATTTCCGCATATTTTCGAAACTCGCAAGGGAATCAAAACCTAAAGGGTACTTCCCGTGAACTCAAAATCTTGAAATTTGGTACGAAGCAAGTTCCTATAACACAGATAAAGGAAAAATTGCGAAAAGCATAATTTTTTTTGTCTGTCTGTCTATATCAGTAAACAACGCACATTTTCGACAACAAAGTGATCCTATAAGGGTTCCGTTTTTTCCTTTTGAGGTACGAAACCTTAAAAAACCGGCCAAGAGCATGTCGGACACGCCCAAGATAGGGTTCCGTAGTTATTACGAAAAAATCAAGTAATATTTTTTAAGGATTTCGTATGTGTACGGAATCTTCCAAGTTTAGATATGTTTTATACCTTAGGCTACTATTTACTCTTAAACTAAAAATAATTGCCAAGCAATCTTAGCCGCTATAATTTTCCTTGTAAATTTAATATATTTACTACCATTATGAATTTTTTCAAATTTTTCCACCCAACAGTTTAGATTTTTGAGGGGGGGGGGGGGCGGTCGATTTTTATGCAAATTTTCATTTTAAAATTGAATGTTTCGCAAACAGATCACTAAATAGAAAAATCATGTCAGCAACCCCCCAATGGTTTTAAAAGACCTATCCAACGATACCCCACACTATAGGGTTTGTCGAGAAAAAAAGTCACCCCCACATTACTTCTAAGGGAGGTACCCTAAAAAAAAATTATTTATTATTTATTATTGTACCACTTTGTCGGCGTAACTGATATATATATTCATGCCAAATTACAGCTTTTTAGTACTAACAGTCTCTGAGCTTAGCCGCGGACGGACAGACAGACAGACAGACAGACAGACAGACAGACATGGCGAAACTATAAGGGTTCTTAGTTGACTACGGAACCCTAAAAACATAAGAAACTTTTGGTGGCTAGTCCAATTTTAATGAAACAAGTTTAAGAACCATTGCCAAGACACCGGCTTTCAAATAAAAAAACCGCATCCAAATCGGTTCACCTGTTTAAGAGTTAAAAGCCACACAACACACAGACAGTTTTGCAAACAGATAGACACACACATACACATAGCGGTCAAACTTATAACACCTCTTTTTTGTGTCGGGGGTTAAAAAAAAGTGAAATGCCACCAAAAATATTTTTATGTAAAATGTTGCCAAGACGAAACCACATTCCTTGCTCTGTCAAAAAGTTATCAGTGTTAAGGTTGTTAGAAGTCTATGGGCGTTACTAGGCTACCAACTGTTTGTTTCATGTCATGTCACTCGTAATAAAAAAACACGCTTTAAAAAATAAAAATTAATAAATTTCAATTCACTATTCTTATAGTGCAGTAAAAAATCTTAATAAGCAATTATTATATCGTTATATCCAGATCAAAATTTGTAAACAATACTAAATATTGATAAAATAAATAATAATAGTTTAAAATATTTTATTATAAAAAAAGCGTGGGGTGCATGGTGTCAATTGTCAAGGATTATCATTTTGATAACATCTTAAAAAGCACCCCACGCTTTTTTTACAATAAAATATTTTAAACTATTATTATTTATTTTATCAATATTTAGAATTGTTTACAAATTTTGATCTGGATATAACAATATAATAATTGCTTATTAAGATTTTTTACTGCACTATAAGAATAGTGAATTGAAATTTATTAATTTTTATTTTTTTAAAGCGTGTTTTTTAGTTTTTTAAACTATTATTTATTTTTTATTTTTTAGTTGCCTTTTTTTCACAGTGAGAGTTTCCATGTGCTAAACTGAGACACAAAACGGTTTGTGCTCGTCTTAAATAGAATCAGTCTATCTTATACTTGGTCTTTGGTGCGCGCGCACTGCTCTACCCTACTAAACGTAAACCTCTTTGTTACTAACTTTACCCCCCTCACCTACAACCCCCCAACCCCCCCAACCACCTAAACCCAACCCCCCAACATCCCCCAACCCATTTCCCCAACCCCCCCCAAACACTTAAACCCAACCCCCACACCCTTACCCCCAACCCTCTAAACCCTCCTTACCCCCCTCCTCATTTTCCAAACCCCCAACCACCTAAACCCAACCCCCCTAACCCCGGACCCCCACCCCATTTCCTCAAACTTCCCCTAAACCCCTAACCCCAACCCCCCTTACCCCCAACCCCCTAAAACCCCAACCCCAACCCATAAAAATCCCAACCCCAACCCCCCTTACCCCCTCCCCATTTCCCACAACCCCCCAACCTCCCTAACCCCCAAACCCCCCAAAACCCCACACCCTTAACCCCAACCCCTAAACCCCCTTCCCCTCCCATTTACCCCCAACCTCCCCCCCACCCCTCCACCTACCCCCCCCCTTCCAGCTCCATCATCAAACCCTTGTTACCATCTAGGCTTCTTACCCCCTCCCCATTTCCCACAACTCCCAAAATCCCTAACCCCCAAACCCCCCAACACCCCCACCCTATTTCCCCTAAACCCCCAACCCTCCCCTCTGGCGACTCATTCAAAAAAAAACCCCCCACCTCCTAACCCCAACTGCCACACACTTACCCCCAACCCTCTAAACCCCCGACCCCCTTACCCCCACCCCCCATTCCCCCCACCCCGCCACCTACCCCCCTTCTAGCTCCATCATCAGACCTTTGTTACCATCTAGGATCAAAGTACTCGTCAAGACAAATCAAACGAGCCCAAACTCGACGGGGTTGTGTAGTTTTATTGTTGAGTGCCTTTGGCCATCTTCCAGCTCCATCATCAGACCCTGGTTACCATCTAGAATCAAAGTGCTCGTCGAGACGAATCAAACGAGCCCAAACTCGACGGGCTCGTGTCGTTTTATTGTGGAGTGCATTTGGCCATCATCCAGCTCCATCATCAGACCCTGGTTACCATCTGAGATCAAAGTGCTTGTCAAGACAAATCAAACGAGCCCAAACTCGACGGGATTGTGTTGTTTTATGACATAGTTCCTATGGCCACCATCCAGCTCCATCATCAGATCAGCAAGTTATCTACGCGATCGCCAACAGTTTGTGCAATACGGATTTTTTATGTCTGAGCCTTATCATACCAGATCTGGAGTCAGCCAGGGTTCGATATTGGGCCCAGTGCTTTTTGGCATAATGATAAACGACCTGCCTGAGGTCCCACTGCACGCTAAATGTCTTTTTCTCAAACATGCTATGAAATATTGACGTTATGTTCCTTATAGTACGCCACGAAGGGTCACGTTGCAGGTGCAGGTGCAGCCGGTGGTGGGGGACCGCTAGACAAGAGGTCAATAATGGAATTTCATACAACTTTGCAGGCCTAGGCCGGCAATGCGATCGTCTATTGTTTCATGTCACACAGCACCATGATTTTTATAGGTCTATTATGGCATCATAGCATTCAGCCATTTAAAAAAAAACTATAAGCAATATTTGTGTTTTGGTTCATTATGACATTCTGCCACTACGCTTATTTAAGGTAAGGTAAGATGGTGATGGTGATGGTAATGGTGATCTGCCTAGAGAAATATTTCATCATCAACATCATCATCACTATCATCACCATTATCATCATCATCATTCATCACCATCATCATCATCATCACCATCACCATCATCATCATCGCCATCATCATCATCATCACCATCATCATCATCATCAACATTCATCACCATCATCATCATCATCACCATCACCATCATCATCATCGCCATCATCATCATCATCACCATCATCATCATTCATCACCATCATCATCATCATCATCATCATCATTCATCATCATCATCATCATCATCATCATTCATCATCATCATTCATCACCATCATCATCATCATCATTCATCACCATCATCATCAATCACCATCATCACCATCACCATCACCATAATCATCATTCATCACCATCATCACCATCATCATCATCATCATCACCACCATCACCACCATCATAATCATCATCATCATCACCATCATCATCGTAACCATCATCACCATCACCATCATCATTATCATTCATCACCATCATCATCATCATCATTATCATCATCATCATCATCATCATTCATCACCATCATCATCAATCACCATCATCATCATCACCATCATCATCATTTATCACCATCATCATCATCACCATCATCATCATCATCATCATCATCATCATCATCATTCATCACCATCATCATCATCATCATCATCATCATCACCACCATCACCACCATCATAATCATCATCATCATCACCATCATCATCGTCACCATCATCACCATCACCACCATCATCATCATCATCATCATCACCATCACCATCATGATGACGACGACGATGATGATGATGATGATGATGGTCCATGTTTGAGAAAAGCACTATACAAGCCTCGGCCGGAACAGGGGTTGCCGGCCTCGTATCATGCCGGCCTCGTGTACCACTCGGCCGTCAACTTAGATACTCGGCCGGCAACCCCTTAAGTCCCGGCCTCTGCAGTGCTGTACTATTGTATGCCGATGATCTTAAGCTCATCTATGGTGTTCAGCAGGTGTCCGATTGTGTATCACTTCAAACTGACATCAACCGGGTCTTTCAATGGAGTGCGGAGAACAGGCTTCTATTCAATGCGTCCAAGTGTTCAATAATGACCTTCAGTCGTGCCCGTTGTCCTATTCTGACAACGTATGCTCACTACGAGCAATAGACATCTGTTCAAAATTCAAATAGCAAAAAAAAATACCGCTGTCTTTTCTTTTCTTTTATATTTTTTTGTAAATTGACGCTATAAATGCTTGCATAATTAGCCAACAGATTCTAACTTAAAGACTATGTTAAAACTAATTGGACTATGCATGTAAGAATGATAATTGTTCATTCATTAGAATCGGCAAATAAATTATCCTAATTGATCTAAGTTCACACACAAAATATATTGTTAACTGAAATACTTACACGTGAATAAAGAAACGACTTTTTAAGTTTATTTTCTATATGCCAATTCTTTGTTAAATTATATCTAATTATACTTTCTATTTACTATTAAATGCAACTGACATCGCATTATTTTGAAGTCACGCCATATTAACTTTCAAACGTAACTGCTCTATCTACCGTACACTCCAGCACTGTTTTGCCGACAGTGCGGATTGCTATTTCATCGACAGAGCAGGGAACTGCTTTGCCGACAGCGTTTAAAAAAAAAACAAATTAAAACCACCTAAGCTAAAGGAAATCTTTCTTTACATGCAAAATAAAATGAATTCATCCTTAATATTTTATAATTAAATAGATTAATATTCGTAATTATTCAATGTGTTTCACGAAATTATTATTTTTTAAATATTTTTTATACAGTTGTAATTTTGAGGTTATTTCCACGCCCTAAAGGCTTCCACAGACCGAAGCGCAGGGCGCTACAGTGCGTCCGCAGCGCGCTTCGGTCTGTGGAAAGCTTTAAAATTGTCTGTACCCAGTTACTGAAAATGGCGATAATCCTCCATTCACAAACACCGTGATTGGCAGTTTAGGGGTTTCCATAGTCAATTAAAAAAAATTTACTTTAATCCCTAGAGATCAAAAAAGAGCTTTAGTCCCGATATGCAGAGACTAAAGTAACATTTTAAGAGCATGAGAAGTGAAAAATACAAAATGTACGTACTCCCAACCTTTACGTCTAAGTTTAATTCTTCCTAAGATAAAACTAAATATACGACCTGAAAGTTCCAGTTCCTATTGTTTTCCCATTTTCAGAGGAGTAAACAAAACTATAAATTCACTTTTAGGGTTCCGCGGTGGATTAGAAGCTTGTTAGAATATTTTATACGTTCACCCTTTAGAGGTGTATTTTGGGAACCCTCATAATACATGCATGAACTCTGTTAGATACCTATTTTTAGCACTTTGGTGTAGAAAGCAATAAAAATTCAATCTTTATTCGATTGCGACGAAGCTAAAAAGTTAGGTTATGGAATGGGTACCTACATACATACATACTAATTACGTCATACTAATTATTATAAACGTGAAAGTTTGTATGGATGGATGGATGTTGGTTACTCTTTCATACTAAAAAACTTTGACGGATTCTGATAACATTTAGTACACAGATTAAAATATAACTAATTATATGTATAGAATACTTTGTCACCCCCGACACACCTAGAGGGGTGTTATAAATTTGACTGCTATGTGTGTGTGTGTGTATGTGTGTGTGTGTGTGTGTGTGTGTGTGTGTGTGTGTCTGTCTGTAAGTATGTCTGTCTGTGGCATCATAGCTCTTAAACGGGTGAACCGATTAGGAAGTGTTTTTTTATTTGAAAGCAGGTTTTTTGGCGATGGTTCTTAGACATGTTTGATCAAAATTTGTTCAGCCGTTTCAGAGTTCTCTTTTGTCAGCTGCATAAGGGATCTTAGACAAAGAATGGGCATTTACTTTATTTTATAGTTATTAAAGGGACACGGGAGAGGCCTGTGTCCAGCACTGGACGAACATAGGCTGGTGATGATGATGATGATGAAAGGGACAAGTTCACCTTTGTACGTCTGTTTCTCTTGTTAACTGTTAATTTTCACGTTTTATATACATACATACATACTTTTTATCCTAGAAAATTGCATAGTTTCCGCGGGATAGAGATAAACAAATTATTTGCAAACAGAGTTGTGGGTAACAGCTAGTGATTACGTAATAGTTACTACATAACAGATGCGACATTCGCAATTGATAACTGCTATATTCTACGCATCTACCAGCCGACTCGTCGTCGACGGCGTAAATCGCAGTCATAGAGTATTTTCAGGTATCGACTGACAAAGATAATTATTTATTAGCTGATTTAATTATTTTTCATAAACGGTAAATCGGATTGGCTTAAAAAAAATCACAATGTGCCTTAGGGTATATAAAAGCATAAGAAGCAAAAAAAAATTTATGTGTAAGGGCCTTTGCACGTTTATTCGTTTGGGCCATCGATTTATTCGTCGTATACTGTCTACCTACGTACAGTACAGTCTACGCTCCGACTTCGACACACTCCGACGAAGAAGTGGAAGCTATGTATGAGGATATCTCCAGAGCCATGCATAGCTCCGGAATTCACTTCACATTTGCTATGGGGGACTTTAAAACTGAAAATTGGTCAAACGAGATGGTGAAGAGTTGCGAATGGGGCAATTTGGAGTAGGGCGTAGGAAACAACGGGGCCACCTACTGGGCGGCTTCGTGGAGAAGGAGGGTCAGAAGCAAGAGCACAAGAAGTGAACTTTGATGAGCCCTGATGGTGTATCGAGGAATGGATATAGATCTTATCATGTCAACGAAAAAGCAAATATTCGATGATGTCTCCGTGATCAGTGTGGTTAGAACCGGGAGTGATCACCGTATGATACGACGCACTTTGCACTACGTTACGTTAAGTGTAGGTTAGGTAAATTAAAAAAAGTAGGTTTAGGTTATGTTAGAGTTGTGCCCAGGCGCGAAGCGCCAAACTACGTGGAATAGGGGCTCCGCAGTAGTAATCACCCCAGGAAGCCGGACGTAAGGCGACTCTCCTCGCATAGGTCATTATTAGGTCGTGTTAATCTTCTAATATATAAAAATCTCGTGTCACGGTGTTTGTTATCGAACTCCTCCGAGACGGATTGACCGATTTTTATCAATTTTTTTTCTCCATACTCGGTAGGTCTGAGAATAGGCTATAACTTGGCTAAACAACGTTTGCGGGGTCAGCTAGCCTTCTATTTTCTAATATATAAAAATCTCGTGTCACGGTTTTTGTTATCGAACTCCTCCGAAACGGCTTGACCGATTTTTATGAAACTTTTTATCAACATTTTTAATTTATTAATTTGCGCGAAATAAGGTTATGCGAAAATTAACTTTCTGCGAAACTAATATATGCACGAGTAATTTTAGGCCAAATTACCTACTATTTGGAATTGAGAAAATATGTGGAAATCAATTCGTCTAAAATTGGATAATATGCTTGATATAATTCGGCGACATCAAATTATTATTGCGAGAACAGTTTCTGCACAAATACAATTCAGGTACACAAAACCGAAGAGAATAACCGCCCCCTTTGCTTATCATTTGTGCGCCACGAGAAAGCCTTCGATTCAATCGAAACTTGGGCTGTGCTGCAGTCTCCCCAACGATGAGACAGCTCCGCTGTACTGGAGGATGCGTTCAAGACACTGGACTGGGAAGGGCATGGCATCAATTTAAATGGCGAATACATCACTCACCTTCGATTTGCCGACGACAAAGTGGTCTTGACTGAGACCTTGAAGGACCTCAGTGCGATACTCACTGACCTGGAAAAAATCTCTTAACGAGTTGGTATTAAAATGAACATGGATAAGACAAAAGTCATGTCGAATGCTCATGTTGTACCAACTCCCTTGAAATGTAACATGCTTTGAAATGTATGCGTTAATGTCACGAAATGAAGCCATGAAGTTTGTTGTTTATGGCTCCATACATTACTTCTTGGCCTAGGCCATAAAAGTAAGTATGAAAAATTTTAAATAAAAAATAAAACCTCCTCCAAAAACATCCAAAAAACTATGAAATAATAATTGAACCGAACCGACCACAATAAGCATGAAAATATCTTTCTTCTAATCTGTTTTAAGTCGGTGCCTCAGCTCGAGTCAGCAGGAGTGGACCTAGTAATCTAACTTACCTACATACCTACTATCTATAGGGCTTCTACACTCCTGCTGGCTCGTGCTGAGGCACCGACTTAAAACAGATTAGAAGAAAGATATTTTCATGCTTATTGTGGTCGGTTCGGTTCAATTATTATTTCATAGTTTTTTGGATGTTTTTGGAGGAGGTTTTATTTTTTATTTAAAATTTTTTATTTTTTGCTTTTTAGTTGTTTCTGTATAAAATAGATGCGTAGGATAAAATCATCAGTTTGACTTCGAAATAAGTTTATGTTGAAAATTTTATTTTTAAAACTCGACAGGGTTATGTCGTTTTATTACAGAGTTCCATGATACTTTCTGAATGCAAATGCTCGACTTGTCACTGAAAATACTAAAATCGCTATACGTTTCTCTTGAATTTTTGAGGAGTTTCTTCAATTCCTCATGGATCCCATCATCAGAACTGGATTTTGGTAACAACGGGACTAACCTTGAAGCATGTGCTTTCAAACAACGAAAAAATTTTCCAAATCGGTTCATAAATGACGGAGTTCTGAGGTAACACACGTTAAAAAAAAAAAAAAAAAAAAAAAAAAGAACATACAACCGAATTGAGAACCTCCTCCTTTTTTTGAAGTCGGTTAAAAACCATTATTGTCCGCTGCTGTAACTATTTAAATTTGCTTACTAACACTAAACTGATATAGGAAAAATTACATACAGCCAACTTAAGACATTAAAAAAAATCTATCTTCTTTTATTTCTATAAAACCGCCTAAACTACTGGTGATGGATGGATGGATGTGTGGATGTATGGATGAATGTATGGATATATGGATGGATGTATGGATGTACGGAAGGATGTATGGATGTATGGATGGATGTATGGATGGATGGATGGATGTATGTATGGATGTATGGATGGATGTATGGATGGATGTATGGATGGATTTATAGATGTATGGATGGATGGATGGATGGATGGATGTATGGATGGATGTATGGATGGATGTATGGATGGATGGATGGATGTATGGATGTATGGATAGATGGATGGATGTATGGATGGATGTATGGGTGGATGTATGGATGGATGTATGGATGGATGTATGGATGGATGTATGGATGGATGTAAGGATGGATGGATGGATGGATGGATGGATGGACGGATGGATGGATGGATGGATGATGATGATGATGATGATGTATGTTTGAGAAAAGCTCTATACAATCCTCGGCCGGAAGAGGGATTGCTGGACTCGTTTTATCCGGCCTCGTCTACGACTCGGCCGTATACCCCAAATCTCGTCCATCAATCCCTTACTTCACGGTCTCTGCAGTAATGTACTATTGTTATATTATTTTCATCAGTGTGAACTTGCCATGTCATCGTGTAGGTAAATAGGTACATAGGTAAATAAATATAAATCTGTCTTAGTGCATTTAGACTTTTGAAATACACAGTCATGTATTAGTTTTCGCTTGCGGCTTCGTCCATGTGATATAATAGTTTTATTAATAGTCTCAATTCTAGGATTTTGTTAAATTCACATGCGAGTTTAAGACAGTTTAATATGAATTTCCACCAATTACGGCAAAATACCCTGTAGTCAGCCAGGCACCGGTAGTTGGCCTTTGCTTATCTTTCGCACGAGTGAAAAGAGCACGAGAGATATATCTCGTACTCCTCGCACTGGCCCCGTAGACAGCCGACTAACGGTGCCTGGCTGACTACTGGGTACTTTACCCTACATTGCAGTCTCCACTCCCTGTTGTATGAACACTAGTGTCAAGCTATGTGTGTAAAAGCAATTGAAATTTTGGGATTTTACAATTCTATTCCCGTTCAGCTAATTACATACATAGGCATCACATTTCGTCCAAACCTGCCCTACAGTTTCAGCCTGAAAGATTAATAAACACAAATACACACACGCACACACACACGCGCGCGCGCGCAAACACATGCATGAACGCACGCACGCCTAAATATACACAAACACTCACATTTATAAGGAAGGAAACAACCACCGACGATGCAGTGTCCATTCTGCACTCAGTCTTACTTTATAATCTGTGCCCTAGTTGTTGGAGCAGTTTTGAGCCTTATTCTTGAGAAGAGCTAGACTCTGTAATGATGCAATTTGTTGTGCCCAAGCCGCGTCGTTCACGAACGTGACAATTACGAAGAAAAATTTGAATTTTCTAGAGGACCCAGCAGGGATTTAATTTTTTTGTTACATCAGAATTATTTCCGTATTTTACAAGGTTATGTATATCGCGAGCATTGTTTTGCCGAGTTTAATAAACCCGTTCAGCCGTTATTGCGCGATTGACTAACGCAAACATCTTCACAAACTTTCTTCTTTATAACTTACAATAGCAGAGTAGGATAGGTTAGGGTCTGGCCAGATATTGTTCAAAGAGATGATAACAGAATTGACTTTCGAGAGATTGCTGAAACTGAACCTAATTTGATCAGAGTTAATGCGACATTGTCTTTACGTTCCTGTTATAATCGTAGAAAGTAATAACTTAATGAGGTTTGATTTTTTTTCAGTAGTTTCGGTTTCAGTGAGTGTGGCCTGATATATAAATAACTAAAGTTTAAATAAGTCAAAACAAATTGTATTCCTTACTTTGTGTTGGTTAACTGCGGAACTCCGAAATGGTTGCTAAACCCTTTTTACGTTTATTTACATCTCCCATCCTCTTTTATTATTCTACGCCAATACTTACTGGAGCGAGAATAAAGCCAAATAAACGTCTAAAGCGAATATTTTCAACGCCACAATTAGCTTAGTCATGTCTGTTATTTGACAGTTATATTCTAAAACTGACTTCAACGCAAACTGTCCAAATCTAAACATTATCGCGCAGAAAATAAGGTTCGAAATTGCGGTACAGATCTAAAAATCAGCGAGGTTTTTGCAGGTAGTTATTCCAATCCAGTTAGCGAATAATAAAATCGCCATGAAGAACTCTAAATGTTTCAGATATAGTTCAAATTTCAATGGAAATATTCAAGACGCATATACGATTTTCCAATTGTTATACTGTAGATAGAATAAAGCTAATTTTGTGTTGTTCTGCGGTCACATAAACAATCAAAAAATTATTTTATTGCGATACAAATAGAGTTTCGTTTCTATCGTAACTTATCTGCTTACACGCTAAGGGTGACTTGTTAGTAAGTTTCTGCAAGTGAAAATGAACTCTGTTGCAAGCATTGTTCTGGTTCATTTCTGATAAGCAACGTTTCCAGGGTAGCCGAGGCAATTTCGGCCATTGCTAAAACTCAGTATATTCGTGAATTCCGAAGGTTAAAGTTGTTTCTACCTTCTCCTAAAACATTGCGTTTGGTTTACCCGCCAACTTCATGTGAACTTTGGATTAAAAAGTTCGGAGGTCAAAATTAATGTCTGGTGGAATGTAGTTCCGATTTCGTAAGCATAAAACGATAGTTTGAAAAAGCTTGTGTGAGTGAAAACATTGTGTTGGTTTGTTTGTGAACATGAGTTTGAAACGGTAGGTTTTGTAATAGATTATTATTAAGTACAGTGAAATACAAAGATATCGATTCGGCCGAAGTTACAAAAACATGTTTACACGACTTTATTAACTTGACATTAAGGTTGAGTATTTTTGTAACTTTTTAGTCGACTGTACTAGGTGCTTTTTTGCAGAAGTGTCAAATACTTATTTTTAAACCAGGAAGCTTTAACGTACGTAACTATACGTAGATTGTGCTACATTTGTTTCGTTAGGCAACGAATATGTACTCGGGTGTTGGTATTTTTGAAGATGATCTCATAGAGTTCGAAAAGCGACAGCGATTTTGTGTTGTGTTTGTAATGGTGGGGCCTGTCTGACATTTGCGTTTTGTAGAAGACGAGGAAGGCGGGTTGCAGTGGCGAACGGTACTAACAACCTGATTCCCCTCGAGTTGACTAAGAAGTTACCAAATGTTTCTACTTCATTATCATTACTGTACTTTCAAGAAGAGGATAAATGTGTTTTCACTTCTCATGCTCTTAAAATGTTACTTTAGTCTCTGCATATCGGGACTAAAGCTCTTTTTTGATCTCAAGGGATTAAAGTAAAATTTTTTTAATTGACTATGGAAACCCCTAAACTGCCAATCACGGTGTTTGTGAATGAAGGATTATCGCCATTTTCAGTGACTGGGTATAGACAATTTTAAAGCTTTCCACAGACCGAAGCGCGCTGCGGACGCTCCGTAGCGCCCTGCGCTTCGGTCTGTGGAAGCCTTTAGGGCGTGGAAATAACCTCAAAATGACAACTGTATAAAAAATATTTAAAAAATAATAATTTCGTGAAACACGATGAATAATTACGAATATTAATCTATTTAATTATAAAATATTAAAGTTGAATTCATTTTATTTTGCATGTAAAGAAAGATTTGCTTTAGCTTAGGTGTTTCTTTATTTGTTTTTTTTTAAAAGCGCTCTCGGCAAAGCAGTTCCCTGCTCTGTCGATAAAATAGCAATCCGCACTGTCGGCAAAGCAGTGCTGGATGGAGTGTACGGTAGATAGAGCAGTTACGTTTGAAAGTTAATATGGCGTGACATGTCAGTTGCATTTAATAGTAAATAGAAAGTATAATTAGATATAATTTAACAAAGAATTGGCATATAGAAAATAAACTTAAAATGTCGTTTTTTTATTCACGGGTAAGTGTTCCAGTTAACAATATATTTTGTGTGTGAACTTAGTTAGATCAATTAGGTTAATTTATTTGCCGATTCTAATGAATGAACAATTATCATTCTTACATGCATACATATATAGTCCAATTAGTTTTAACATAGTCTTTAAGTTAGAATCTGTTGGCTAATTATGCAAGCATTTAAAGCGTCACTTTACAAAAAAATATAAAAGAAAAGACAGCGGATTTTTTTTTGCTATTTGAATTTTGAACAGATGTCCATTGCTCGTATTGAGCATACGTTGTAAAAAAGTAATTTTGTACGTCGTTTTTTTCCTCGCATTCAAAGTGAAAAGTAGAGTGTTTAACGCGAGACTAAACTGCCATAATGACAACTCGAATTATAGCCTCCCTCGCTATCGCTCGGGTGGCTAAATATCTCGTGTCATTATGGCTTGTTTTAGTCCCTTGTTGAACAATCTACTATTTGGGTTTTTTTGAAGTGAAACTTCTAATGCGACTTCCAACAAGGTTGCGTTAAACGTTTAACGCTACCATGGAAGGGGGTATGAAAGCATTAGTACATGTACTTCCGAAGCAAGTACACTTGGTACACATCTCGCATTGTATATATACTAACGGATGTTAAAAACTTCGATAGTGCGATGCAGAACTCATACTGTCTGTGCAAATGTATGAGACTTGATAAAAGCGCCATTCTTTAAGTTATCGCAATAAGGTTCATATTGATGTATAAGTGCCTTTTTCATTTCCACATTAAGAAGTTTCACTTCTTCCGCGCGGACGAACTGCACGCACGATTTTTTGCTCCGACTTTACATGCAAAAATTTTCATTTAACATTTATATGTCGCACAGACGGAACTGTGCTGCACGTTTGGTCGCGGATGAGTAAAGTAACAATAATTGTAGTTCATTGGTTGCCATACCAGCAGGCTGTAATGCTGCATTTACATACTTGCCGAGACTTGCCAAACGACAACAAGCTCCAAGCCAACACAAACGCTTGCTGCTATTTACACGCTAACTAAGTGCGATATTGTTCTATAAAGTTTCCTTTGACTTGTGTTCAAGAATCGACACTGGGCCGGATCGGCAACATGCTGTTGCAAGCTCGTGTAAGCCCTGCCACACCCCTGTTAACACACTGTGAAAGGTTGCCAAAGCTTAGCAAGTGTGTAAATGTAGCATAATAGTTGTTTTAGGTTTGAAAAAGTTTCGTCATAAATTGTTACCTACCTAATAATAATTAGTTAACTAACAATATGTTATAGTGACCACAATAATATTAGATATGTTTATTTTTAACCCCCGGTACAAAAGAGGGGTGTTATAAGTTTGACCGCTATATGTGTGTATGTGTGTGTGAGTGTGTGTCTCTGTCTGTCTGTTTTTCTTCCTCTGCATCATAGTTCTAAAACGAGTGAACCGATTTGGATGCGGTTTTTTTTTATTAAAAAGCAGGTTTCTTGGCGATGGTTCTTAGATATGTTTCATCAAAATTGGTTCAACTGTTTCAAAGTTATCAGCTCTCTCGTTATCTGCGGAAGGGATCTTAGACGCATAAGGGCATTTACTTTATGTTCAAACATACGTGTGACTTAATTGCGTTGCGGGTTTTTAAAATTTTTAATTTATAGTTATTAAGTTCACATAATGACTTGGCAATCGTACACAACCCTTTACTCGAACTTTACTCAAACTGCATAGCATTAGGGCTTGCGTTGTGATCAATTAAGATTGTTATAATACTTAGTTGACGTTGACGAGTATTCATACATCATTCGGTAACCGTGCAATGGCCAATTTATTTAGTGAACTTAAAAAATCTAATATTATTGTGGTCACTATAAAATGTTGTTAGTTAACTAATTATTATTAGGTAACAATTTATGACGAAACTTTTTAGCCAGATATGTTCCCATGGATAACAAATGGTGGAGCATCAAAACTACTCCGCTAAATAATCTGGAGCTAATTTGGCTTAGGTACCTACTATTTCTTTGAGAACTATAAAATTCTATGAACATCCCCCGGTAATTACTGACTAAGTTAACCGACCTGGTTTGACATTACAACTCAAAACTTTTTTGCAGTATAAGAACTGTCTATCGAGACTTGCATCTTTTTACATGTAATGTTTTTGATGGTATTCCTTTTTTCTCTACCGTAGACGAGCTAAAAGATCGTAATTTCCCCCGTTGAATATTAAATAAAATAAATAAATATTAGGGGACAATCTTACACAAATCGACCTAGTCCCAAACTAAGCAAAGCTTGTACTATGGGTACTAGACGACGATAAACATACTTATATAGATAAATAAATACTTAAATACATAGAAAACATCCATAACTCAGGAACAAATATTCGTGCTCATCACACAAATAAATGCCCTTACCGGGATTTGAACCCAGGACCTCTTGCTTCGTAGGCAGGGTCACTACCAACTAGGCTAAAGCGGTCGTTAAAGGTCGTTCAGTTCGTTTCTCGTTCGTATTCTTATACAAACGAACTGAATTCAATAACATTAAGTTTGTCCGCTTGCCGAATTTCTCAACGGCCAGGCGTTAAAATATGACAGTGGGACCAACACACAAGCTCTCGAATCAACAGAGGTACTCAAAAAAGGAATTACACACACACGCACAGACTCGTCAAATTTATAACACCCCGTCGTTTTTGCGTCGGGGGTAAAATAACAAGTGGGTAAAAATCGAGCTCCAAGTTTCCGTTATATTGTTGTAATGTGCTAGAATCTAGATAAGGGAATTTGATAAAAGCGTGTTAAAAATGTATGCAATACCGAAACTCTTACGTAACTATATGTTTTCGTGTACTCGTTTCCCCCGAAAACTCAGTTGGAAATCCAGCCGTTCGCAATAGTATTTTATGCAACGGTTGTATAAGTGAGGTCTTAAAAGGCGAGTGACGTGAGTTGCGATACGAGCGAATGCGAGTATCGCAATGGAAGACGGCACGAGCCGTTAAGACCAAATTATACACCGTCGCATACAATATTTTTTCTACGACTCGACTGTACTGTACTGTACCCTACTGTAGGGTACAGTCGGGTACAGTAGGGTAAAATAGGGTACAGTAGGGTAAAATGGGGTACAGTCAGGTAAAGTAGGGTACAGTCGGGAGAAATAGGGTACAGTAGGGTACAGTCGGGTACAGTATGGTAAAATGGGGTACAGTAGGGTACAGTCGGGTGAAATAGAGTACAGTAGGGTACAGTCGGGTACAGTAGGGTAAAATAGGGTACAGTATGGTAAAATAGGGTACAGTAGGGTACAGTCGGGTACAGTAGACTACAGTAGGGTAAAATAGGGTACAGTAGAGTACAGTCGGGTACAGTAGGGTAAAATAGGGTACAGTCGGGTACAGTAGGGTAAAATAGGGTACAGTCGGGTACAGTAGGGTAAAATAGGGTACAGTAGGGTAAAATAGGGTACTGTCGGGTATATAAGGGTATAAAATAGGGTACAGTTGGGTACAGTCGGGTACAGTCGGGTACAGTAGGGTAAAATAGGGTATAGTCGGGTAAAGTCGGGTACGGTAGGGTAAAATAGAGTACAGTAGGGTACAAACGGGTACAGTAGGGTAAAATAGGGTACAGTAGGGTACAGTCGGGTACAGTAGGGTAAAATAGGGTACAGTAGAGTGCAGTCGGGTACATTAGGGTAAAATAGGGTACAGTAGGGTACATTCGGGTACAGTCCGGCACAGTCGGGTACAGGAGGGTAAAATACTCTTTTTTACCCTATTTTACCCTACTGTACCCAACTGTACCCTACTGTACCCTATTTTACCCTACTGTACCCAACTGTACCCTATTTCACCCTACTGTACCCGACTGTACCCTACTGTACCCTATTTTACCCTACTGTACCCGACTGTACCCTACTGTACCCTATTTTACCCTACTGTACCCGACTGTACCCAACTGTACCCTATTTTACCCTACTGTACCCGACTGTACCCTATTTTACCCTACTGTACCCGACTGTACCCTATTTTACCCTACTGTACCCTATTTTACCCTTCTGTACCTGACTGTACCGTACTGTACCCTATTTTACCCTACTGTACCCGACTGTACCCAACTGTACCCTATTTTACCCTACTGTACCCGACTGTACCCTACTGTACCCGACTGTACCCTATTTTACCCTACTGGTCCCGACTGTACCCGACTGTACCCTACTGTACCCGACTGTACCCTACTGCACCCTATTTTACCCTACTGTACCCTACTGTACCCTACTGTACCCTATTTTACCCTACTGTACCCTACTCTACTCAACTCAGCAGGTCTAAACTGGGCTTTAGTGTTGAGTGTACCCTACATTTAATATTATGTGGCAGCTAGGTGTATCGTAATAACGACATTACGACACAAGTGCTGTTATGGCGAATAGATTAAGTATAGACTTTCTGAAGTCATATTATCTATGTTCTTATATATTTGCTCGCGACCATGTAAAAAACAGATAAAAGTACAGGAGTAGGAAAAGTTATAAATTATTGGACAAGTTTCTCCACTTTCCAAATATCCTCGAAAAAACGGCAACGACACCAACAGAATGCTTTATTGAGTCAAGATGAGTTAAGTCAAGTAAATAAAAGTTTGTGAGGGTATTTTTCACCTTGAAAATGCCTTAACTTTTAGCTTTTCTTTAGTGTCAATTGTCTCAGCTAAATAGCGGTTTTTAGGTAGGCATGTGAAACAGAAAAAAAAACAATTTTTTAAAAACCCCCAACGCAATTATGTCACTCGTACGTTTGAACTCTAAGTCAATTGCCCGTTATGCGTTTAAGATCCCTTCCGCAGCTAGCAAAAGAGCTGATAACTTTGAAACGGCTTAACCGATTTTGATGAAACATATCTAAGAGCCATTGCCAAGAAACCTGCTTTCTATTAAAGAAAACCGCATCCAAATCGGTGCGCCCGTTTAAGAGCTATGATGCCACAGACAGACACACACACATAGCGGTCAAACTTATAACACCCCTCTTTTTGTGTCGGGGGTTAAAAGTGCACAACGCCGCTAAAGAAGTTTTCACCGTCCTATGAATTTTCGATCCTGACGCGAGTTTAACATTTTTTACCCATCCCAAAAAGTACACAACGCCGCTAAAGAAGTTTTCACTTCAAAAAAATTTTTTTAGGTACCTCCCATAGACTAGAGTAAAGTGGGGGTGATTTTCGACTGTCGAAGGAGTGTTATTAATCTGAGTGAACGCTTGTACCCATCAGTAGGATATACAATAGGCTGGAGATAACTGTACGTGTTAACGTAACTTACCACATTGTTTTCCCTAAAGTTACGTCAGACGTTTTGACCGGACTTGGGTATTGTCTCTGCTTCGCAAGAGTAACTAAGTTATGTTAAGTTATATCGTGGCTAATTTAATTAACTCCGTAAAGAGAGTTTACTGAGGATAGTTCAACCCCGAGGGCCCTGCTCACTCCTGCCCTAGTGCCAAATTAATAACCCTCCATTTAGTTCTGTTGTCATAATCCATGTAAGCTTGAAATCGACACTATTTAATGCAGAAGGGAAAATGATATAGTCCGTTTTGGTCTACCATTCAGTCCTAATCTTAATATATACAAGAGCGTGTCGGACACGCCCAAGATAGGGTTCCGTAGCCATTACGAAAAAATCAAGTAATATTTTTCTAAGGATTTCGTATGTGTACGGAATCTTCCAAGTTAGGTATCGTCAATACTTTGAAAAAAGCTCGTATCTCAAAATCGTTAATCCAGCAAAGTGAACTTTATTACGCGGGTATCAAGGTTCAGTTTTGTTTACATGCTAATTTGTGATACGAGTTTTTCAAAGTAGTGACGGTATGTTTTATACCTTAGGCTACTGTTTACTCTTAAACTACAAATAATTCCCAAGCAATCTTAGCCGCTATAATTTTCCTTGTAAATTTAATATATTTACTACCATTTTGAATTTTTTTTAATTTTTCCACCCAACAGTTTACATTTTAGAGGGGGGGGGGACGGTCGATTTAAATGAAAATTTTCATTTTAAAGTTGAATATTTCACAAACAAATCACTGAATACAAAAATCTTATTTTCAACTCCCCAATGGTTTTAAAAGACCTCAGGTCAGCAGGAGTGGACCTAGTATTCTAACTTACCTACATACCTACTATCTATAGGGCTTCTACACTCCTGCTGGCTCGTGCTGAGTAGGGTGGAGCGTCGATGTATGAAGAAAAAAAAAAGTTGTCCGATCGACTTGGAACCATTGTATTATGTTGCCTATAGATAACGTAAATATGAACATATTTTTTTATTTTTTTTTAGATATATGTTTTAGCCCTCTACTTGAGTTCTAAAGTTTTATTATTTACTCAATTTTGGTGAAATATTATTTTTTTTTCTTTACGAGAGTTTGAATAAGAAACGTTTTTGTTTATATCAAACGTTAAATTAAAGGACTAAATAACTTGGAAAAAAAATAGTTTGATCAAAAACCAATACGCAATTGTTACAAAAATAAAATCGAAAATTGTTAAATAAGTTCAATTTAGGTTAGTATTTAGATCCGGTTTTCAAGCACATTTAAAATATGTAAAGCTATTATTTATAGTTTACTAGCTGTTGCCCGCGACTCCGTCTGCGAAGAATAGGGGTAGGTATAAAAAAATAGCCTACGACCTGTTCTCAAACCTACCGAATATAAAGAAAAAAAGTTCCATAAAAATCGGTCGAGCCGTTTCGGAGGAGTTTGATAACAAACACCGTGACACGAGATTTTTATATGTTAGATAATTTTTTGTGTTAAAATATGGCATTAATGTTCACGATTTAATTCTGGAACGAATAAATACATCTCTCGCCTTTTTGCCAGCCACGGCGAGAGACGCTTCGCTCACGTTCGACTGCTTGAGTTGACTGTGGCAAGGATAAGCCGGGAACTCAGTAAAAAAAAAAAAAAAAAAACTCAGTGATATCTTGTTGCTGTGATTGAACAAAGTCTTGTAATTCCTCGTTGGTAGAGCTATTTAGTAGGGGATAATTTGTGTCTTATCCCATAAAATCATGTCGGTATAGTCCTTAGCCTTAAAATTTAAAGTCGGGACCTTGGATTTTCTGACTCCCGGCTTGTGATGTTTTTGGGCATCAATTATTTGTTCCAGGCCAATTTCGTTTATATGAGGTCTTTCATCGAATAACATGGACAACAGCAGATTTTCTGGGTGTGCAAAAAATGCGTTTCAGTAGATCACTGGATCAATAATTAGGTAATTAATTCAAACACATGATTTGGTTTACGTGTTTTCTTTTTTATGCTGAATGAAACCAAAGCGTACACCTTTATAATATATTCTGTCAGCTTCATCAAGTTTGTTGAAGGATTCGATGTGTCCACATAAAGTCTCAAAATTCTGTTGGCCGTTGTCAAGCAACGTGAGTGAGCTATTTTCCCTGGATTTTTATGACTCAATTCTTGGGAACAAATACCGCTGCTTACATTGCAGCTTGACACATTTCATATAAATAGAGCTGAGATCTTTCTCAATCTCTTTTGATAATGTAGGCACATTAGATGATACATTTATTAAATGGATTAGGTAACCAAAGTATTAGGACAATCCGATGCTTTTCGTGTTTGTTTTTTCGACATAAATGGAAGAAATAACACAAACTTTGAAATATAATTTCGACAATAAATAACCTTTTATTACGCAAAACAAAACTAGTCAACTAGAATAATTATGAAAAAGAGTTTCAACTTCAAATGTTTTATTGAACTACCCGATTAGTGCACTAGCTACTACTACGTCAAAATGCAGTGTTTGGGCTAAAAATGTAGTGTTTGTGATAATGTTATATTTTCTAATATAGTTATATTTTTGTGCATAATGTATTTTTATTTTTACTACTACGTGTTTAGAACAAATGAATTAGATTTTCATTAAAAAAAAAACAAGATTTTGTTAAAATGGTGATATTTACAATATGGGCTCGATTTATTGCTTTTTGTAATATTCAAGACGGCAGTAGAGGGCTAAAAGTAGTATCGAATATTTTTATCATTATTTTTTTCGTACACCTGGCAGCCTAAAGCAACGTTTTAGAATGGTTCTGAGTTGAATTTCTGAAAAAAAAAATCTCGCTCCACCCTAATACCCAGTCACTGAAAATGGCGATAATCCTTCATTCACAAACACCGTGATTGGCAGTTTAGGGGTTTCCATAGTCAATTAAAAAAAATTTACTTTAATCCCTAGAGATCAAAAAAGAGCTTTAGTCCCGATATGCAGAGACTAAAGTAACGTTTTAAGAGCATGAGAAGTGAAAAGTATCTTTTTGCCGAATTTCATCAGAATCCGTCAAACCGTTTTAGCGTAGAATAGTAACAAACATCCATACGTCCATCCGTTGAAACTTACGCTTGTGTAATATTAGTAAGATTAATAGTTGGTAGAATTGAAAGAGGCTAATTTAGAGAGGTCAAAGATTTGTTCACGTTGTTACTTAATTTTTAAGTCCCAAGAGAAGATAAAGGACTTAAAAGAATAGAAATTAAGTTGTAATTAGGAAATCTTATTATCTTTTTGATTTGATCATGAATTTGTTCTTTGCTCTCGCATACCGATGGATAGGAGAACGGCTGTGTTTGGAAGCCTAGAATGAATTATATCATTCCGTTGTGATTTTGTTTACTACTGCAATTTCACTCCAGCGCCATCTATATAGCAATGCAAGAACCTTTGAGCGAGCTACTTATCCCCGAAACTGTGAAAACCCGACGAGTCCATACGTACGGAGTTCATGAAAATTCTAATAGATGGCGCTATGGATCAGATCTTTTCCAACTTTAATAATATTTCATTTGTAACGAAAAACGCCTACACAAGAAATACTATAAAAATATGAACACCAAACTTTTTTTAACCCCCGACACAAAAAGAGGGGTGTTATAAGTTTGACCGCCATGTGTGTGTGTGTGTCTGTCTGCTGTGGCATCATATAACTCTTAAACGGGTGAACCAATTTGGATGCGTTTTTTTTATTTGAAAGCAGGTTTTTTGGCGATAGTTCTTAGACATGTTTTATAAAAATTAGTTTAGCCGTTACAAAGTTATCAGCTCTTTTGCATGCTGCGGAAGGGATCTTAGAGTTAATTGCGTTGGGGGTTTTAAAATTTTAAATTTATATTGCATATAAGCAAAGCTCGTAATTTTTGTGCAGGATATGTCAACACGACGTGATTTAAAACGCATTTTTTGTATCACAGATACATAAAAATTAAAATTTTTAAAAACCCCCTGTGCCATTTGGCCGCTCATAATGTTTGAAAATAAAGTAAATGCCCATTACGCGCCTAAGATCCCTTCTGCAGCTAACAAAAGAGCTTATAACTTTGAAACGGCTAAACTGATTTTGATTAAACAATTTAAACATATTTAAGAACCATCACCAAGAAACCAGCTTTTAAATAAAAAAAACCGCATCCGAATCGGTCCACCCGTTTTAAAGTTATGATGCCACAGACAGACACACAGGAAGATAGACGGACACACACACACACATAGCGGTCAAACTTATAACACCCCTCTTTTTGTGTCGGGGGTTAATAAAACAAAATATGTAGCAACATGATTCCAAGTCAGACACACACATACATGCACGCACGCATGCAAGCACACACACACTCTGAGAGGAGGCATGTGCCCTGCCGTTGGACCTATCTATATAGGCTGGAATGGATGATGATAATTAAAATTATAAAAGTTTAGAAAGAACAAGGCCAAGCTAACATTAATTTTCTTTTCAGAGTGGATCAGTCTTCAGAAAGCGGCGGAAAGAGCCTAAACAGGTTGAATGGTTTCCTCAACTTGAAGACTCCACTCATCAGCACAAAGACACTGGGGTAAGTCGCAATCACAGAATGGATGTATGAAGTTGAGGACCTTAAGATAAGATAATATAATTTATTCAATAATTTGTAGTACAAGAAAGTTAACAGCAATAAATACAATTTCTTACAAAAAGGCTATGAAACACGTGGGCCTGCACTAGGGTTACTAGAGAACTCTGTGTCGCAGGCTAAGCGAGCTAGCATAAAATTAAAAACCTCATTTCCTCGTAGTTCAGAACATGTGTCAACGCTCGGTAATACTTCTGTATAGAGGTTAAGAACATAGCCATCCATATTAATGAACTATTAAATACCATTATCTTGCATCTCCACTACTAAACATGAATCACCGGTACCTCTGTGCAATACATACATATATAATGTTAACATGTAGAGTTTGCCGTCCTCCTCTTCTACATAAATGTTCTGTTCTTAACTATTACCAATCACGGGACTTATCACGCAATTAACATTTTCTCAAACATGCTATGTAATGTTTACGTTGTGTTCTTTAAAACAGGCTTCAAAATACACCGTTGCAGGCAAAGTGTTAGAGTTTAACATTTGGTAGCATAGCATACGGTTGTGGTAACGTGGATGAGCTCTGGTTGAGTTCGAAACGCGTCAGTGTAGCTTGGTGGTGGTGATGGTTGTGTTTATGTGATTTGTGTGTGTTCGTACAGTGTGGAGGTGGAGGAACTGCATGAACACACATTTCTTGCATAAACGTAACTATTGTAAGGTCGCGGGTGAGCAAAGTAATTGTTTTAGTTCATAGCGGAAAAACGCTGCTACTGGTTACGAGCGTAGCGAGTAGCGATATATGGACGCGAATGTGTAGCAATAGTACATCGAATTACAGTCATTTCCTTTTAAGCCAAAGAAGGAGTCGTCAGACACATTTGCTGCTACGCGTTGCTTCGCGCTACGCTCGTAGCCGATAGCAGATTTATTCCGCGTTATAAATAAATCTGCCTAAGAATATAAAGCCTTACTTTTGGAATCTTAACGCTGAATTTATTAATCACGTAAAATTGAATCTTTTAAACATTTCAGCCACATTATACTTCGATCTATTAAACTGGCCGAAAGGAGATCATTTTGACATGGCGATAAGTCGCGGCACTTTTAGTAGTTACGACTGAAAATCGTAAAAATTTAAAACAATAAAACGACAGTTCAAATTCTCAACGCCGCTGTATAACTCGGCCATCAATTTTGAAAACTAAAGTGTAGATTCTCGTCCAAGGCGTTCCATAATTCATTGATGTCGGTCCGTTATCACGGCTGATGTTAGATTCATAGCGACATCTAGTGGGCTGGGGAGATATAGATAAAGAATTTACTGAACAGCATCGCCATTGAATTTCGCATGAGTATGCATACGACTAAATAATCTGCACGATGTAATTGTGCGTAATATTTAAATAAATAATTATCTGAAGAATTTATACCAACTTGGAAATATTTGACATTGTTGTAGCAGAGAAAATAAAATAGAATTTTATTATATTTTTCACTTCTCATGCTCTTAAAATGTTACTTTAGTCTCTGCATATCGAGACTAAAGCTCTTTTTAACCGACTTCAAAAAAAGGAGGAGGTTCTCAATTCGGTTGTATGTTCTTTTTTTTTTTTTTTTTTTAACGTGTGTTACCTCAGAACTCCGTCATTTATGAACCGATTTGGAAATTTTTTTCGTTGTTTGAAACCACATGCTTCAAGGTTGGTCCCGTTGTTACCAGAATCCAGTTCTGATGATAGGATCCATGAGGAATTGACGAAACTCCTCAAAAATTCAAGAGAAATGTATAGCGATTTTAGTATTTTCGGTGACAAGTCGAACATTTGCATTCAAAAAGTATCATAGAACTATGTAATAAAACGACACAACCCCGTCGATCATTAAAAATAGAATTTTTAACATAAACTTATTTCGAAGTCAAACTGATGATTTTATCCTACGCATCTATTTTATACAGAAACAACTAAAAAGCAAAAAATAAAAAATTTTAAATAAAAAATAAAACCTCCTTCAAAAAACATCCAAAAAACTATGAAATAATAATTGAACCGAACCGACCACAATAAGCATGAAAATATCTTTTCACGACACTGCTCGAAAATGTGGCCATAGATAACCTAAATCCAGTACACAAAACTGCCTATATATGTACATTTAACAGCTGATTAATTTATGGCGCGCAAACACGACAACAATGTTACACTAATCGAAAACAGGTCGTATCAGTATATGTATTTCATAATACGATACGACTTTTTCAAAGATAATTTCTGAATTTCATTCCCGGCGTGCTGAAACGACCAATCAAAAGTAATCGTCTGCTGCATGTGAAATTCAATTGACCAATGAGAATGCGTCATTCATGACTTTAATGAGGTGTTTTTTTTCCTTAAACGCATAATATGCACAAAATGCTTTAATTTTTTTAAGTATGAAAAACGCCACAGCATTAAACTTTTTAAGCGCTGCAAAGTTAAGGTTTTTATTTTTTAATTATGTGGTTTTTGATACTGGCCACTAGGCCGGTAAGGCGACCGGCGACGCGTCGTGACGGCGACTAAATCAAACATAGTTCGAGTTATGTGAGCGGCCGTAGCGGCCGCAACGGCCGCTCACATTAACTCTAACTATGTTTGATTAAGTTCCCGACCGACTGAAATGACGCAGAACACTAAAATCAGCTTTCCAGGGAAAAACATCACAATGAGTTTTAACAACTGCCCCCATGCAAACATTAACATAAACTTTGATTAAATATTTATTTTTATTATAAGAAACGTTTTTTATTTCCTCGCATTAGTCGTGAAAAGCACAATGTTTAGTCTCGGCCAAAAGTGCAATAGATGGACTCGTACTTTCGAGGGCCTCCGCTACGCGTCGGCCCTCAAACAAACTCGTCCATCTATTGCTTACTTTCCAGCCTCTACAACAATGTACTATTCTTCTAATCTGTTTTAAGTCGGTGCCTCAGCACGAGCCAGCAGGAGTGTAGAAGCCCTATAGATAGTAGGTATGTATAGGTAAGTTAGATTACTAGGTCCACTCCTGCTGACTCGAGCTGAGGCACCGACTTAAAACAGATTAGAAGAAAGATATTTTCATGCTTATTGTGGTCGGTTCGGTTCAATTATTATTTCATAGTTTTTTGGATGTTTTTTGAAGGAGGTTTTATTTTTTATTTAATTTGATCTCAAGGGATTAAAGTAAAATTTTTTTAATTGACTATGGAAACCCCTAAACTGCCAATCACGGTGTTTGTGAATGGAGGATTATCGCAATTTTCAGTAACTGGGTATAGACAATTTTAAAGCTTTTAAATTTTAAAGCCCTGCGCTTCGGTCTGTGGAAGCCTTTAGGGCGTGGAAATAACCTCAAAATGACAACTGTATAAAAAATATTTAAAAAATAATAATTTCGTGAAACACATTGAATAATTACGAATATTAATCTATTTAATTATAAAATAGTAAAGATGAATTCATTTTATTTTGCACGTAAAGAAAGATTTCCTTTAGCTTAGGTGTTTTTAATTTGTTTTTTTTTTAAAAAACGCTGTCGGCAAAGCAGTTCCCTGCTGTGTCGATAAAATAGCAATCCGCACTGTCGGCAGAGCAGTGCTGGAGTGTACGGTAGATAGAGCAGTTACTTTTGAATGTTAATATGGCGTGACTTCAAAATAATGCGATGTCAATTGCATTTAATAGTAAATAGAAAGTATAATTAGATATAATTTAACAAAGAATTGGCATATAGAAAATAAACTTAAAAAGTCGTTTCTTTATTCACGGGTAAGTGTTTCAGTTAACAATCTAATACCTTTAAACGAGCAATTCTTGTATATATGTATATATATATATAATATAATCAGGATCTCGGAAACGGCTCCAACGATTTCGATGAAATTTGGTATGTGGGGGTTTTCGGGGATGAAAAACTGATCTAGCTATGTTTCATTTTCAGAAAATCGCTTTTACTCGTGTTTTCCGGCTATTTTTGTTTGCATTAGAATATAAAGCTAAATTTCGCCGACTTCGAGCAGATCATAATGGCGCATTAGAAATCGGGTGGTCGCGGATCCAGCCGACCTCGGTTCGATACCACGTTTTTTTTCAAGATTTTTAGTTTTTTTTTTAACTTACTTACTTTTTTGTGAGAAAAAGTTATTTTTTTGCAAGAAAAAGATACTTTTTTGTTAGAAAAAGTATTATAGGGAACGAGCAGTAACTATAGGCGGCAGCACTAATGCGACAGAAGAGACACTATGCGGACAGTAAAACAAACTTATCAAGGTAAAACATTCAAATTGATGGCACCCTTATGGCACCAGTTGGCAGCACCGTCTATGTGCACGTTCCCTATTGGGAGCACACAGAACAGGAAAAGCCGGTTGTCTGTAAAGTCGGTTTACGGACGATAGTTTAACGTGACTCACCGCTCCACCCCCTCCGGTGTTTTTGTCAAATATCTTGAAAACGGTGCATCCTACGGCAAAATCAATGAAATTTTCATCCCCCCTTTAATGCCCCCGCGCTCCCTCTCCCGCATCCCCTCCCTCCTCTCAACCCCCCCCCACCCCCCACCCCTACGGTGTATATAATCAGGATCTCGGAAACGGTTCCAACGATTTCGATGAAATTTGGTATTTGGGGGTTTTCGGGGATGAAAAATTGATCTAGCTTGGTCTTATCTCTGGGAAAACGCTTGGTACCGAGTTTCTGCCCGAGCAGAGCTCGGTCGCCCAGGTACTATATTTTGTGTGTGAACTTAGATCAATTAGGTTAATTTATTTGCCGATTCTAATGAATGAACAATTATCATTCTTACATGCATAGTCCAATTAGTTTTAACATAGTCTTTAAGTTAGAATCTGTTGGCTAATTATGCAAGCATTTAAAGCGTCACTTTACAAAAAAATATAAAAGAAAAGAAAAGACAGCGGTATTTTTTTGCTATTTGAATTTTGAACAGATGTCCATTGCTCGTATTGAGCATACGTTGTAAAAAAGTAATTTTGTACGTCGTTTTTTTCCTCGCATTCAAAGTGAAAAGTAGAGTGTTTAACGCGGGACTAAACTACCATAATGACAACTCGAATTATAGCCTCCCTCGCTATCGCTCGGGTGGCTAAATATCTCGTGTCATTATGGCTTGTTTTAGTCCCTTGTTGAACAATCTACTATTGTTTATGACGTTATTCTCACACACACACGCACACACACACACACGCGCACACACACTCATACACATACAGACACACACTCACACACACACACACACACACACACACACACACGCACACACACACACACACACTCATACACATATGTATGATAGCTTAAAACTTCCTTGTATTTTTGTTTTTCGTTTTGTTTTTTCTTATAACTACAACTTGTGTTATGGAGGAGCGGGGCTTCCTGATACAAGTATATAGCTTACTTAATAGGAAGCTCCAACCCTTAATTTTTGTAACAATGTTATTTTTTAGTGAAATAAATATTTTTTATTTTTTTTCATTTGTTCTAGTAAATAGTTTTCAGGGTTATCTGCAGAACTTTGTTTTCATTTAGATCTCAATCCTTTTGTTGGCGAAGTCCATAATCAAGCATACTTTTCGTATTGAACTTAAGTAGCTAACATTTTTCACATTTATGCTTTTGGTAGGATTTCAAACTTACAACCATAGCATTAGAATCAACTAAATAATATGAGGGATGCGATATTTTCACCTATACAGTTAAGTTTGTCCTTCATTTGGAACTTACAGCAATTTACGTTTTTTTGTAATTTATTTACCGAAATTAATAGTAGATTGATAAACAAGGGTTGTAAGTGATTTCAAGTTGAATGCAACCCACTTTCAGAGCTTGAGTGATGAAAAATACAAAACCTTCGGCGCATGTGTCAGCCTCATATTTGCCCATTTGTTTAAAATGGCGCCCAATCGTTATTTAAAAATACGTGATTCAAATAACTTTGCTGAAAGGGATCAATGGGAGATCATCTCATCTAGCCTTTTGTAGCCTGATTTATTGCTCAACCAATAAAATGTTTGCAGGCTCGCAGAGGCAGTGTGCGATGCATGTTAACTAGTTGAATTTGACTTGGATTCATTCTAGAGTAGTTGTTGCCCGCGACTCCGTCTGCGAATAATTATTTTATCGATATCCCGCGGGAAACCACATAATACAATTTTTATATGATTGTTCACATTCTGTACGTCTTCGCTCAACATCTGTGAAAGCGCACCCTCAAGATAAAAGTGGTCCTAAGATTGCAAAGTCATGAAAATTTGAAGCGATGTTTATGTTTAATTTATGGACCACAATCATAAATTCTGTAACATTATTAAACCCTTTTCTAAAAAATACTTAATGGTGATTTAAGGATTTAAGGAGATTTTGTACGCTGCTCTTGAGCATAGATTTTTTCCTTTTCACCAATCCCGAGCATGACATTATGTGCTTGATTAAGTAAGTTTTTTATTAATATATTTTTACTAAGAAATTCATTTTACTCAAGATTTTCGTTGACTGTCTGTTTCAAATTTCAAGTTAATCCGATCATTAATTACAGTGTGTAAAATTTGACTAGCAAGATTTGAAAACAACTTTCAATGCATACTTGTATACCTACGAACATTGCGTTTTAAAACATCTGTTTTAAAATAAAATACATACCTATACAAACATTAAAAATTTTATAAACCCCCAACGCAATTATGTCACTCGTGTGTTTGAACATTAAATCAATGTCCATTATGCGTCTAAGATCCTTTCCGCAGCTAACAAAAAGGCTGATAACTTTGAAACGGCTGAACCAATTTTGATAAAACGTATCTAAGAACCATCGCCAAGAAACCTGCTTTCTATTTAAAAAAACCGCATCCAAATAGGTTCACCCGTTTAAGAGCTATGATGCCACAGACAGACAGACGCACGCACATAGCGGTCAAACTTATAACACCCCTCTTTTTGTGTCGGGCGTTAATAAATACATACACTCTAAAAAATGTGCGTATAAATATTTTCTTATTTACCTCCTAAAGTGCCCCCTATGTCTAAAACTCATTTATTTACGTTACACGTTCGTCTTCGGGTCACCGATTTACATAATAATATGAGTACCAAATTTCAACTCTTATTTAATAGGAAGTTTTGAAATCGAGAAGTACTTATCGGAAATTGGCGTTTCCCGTCCTCAAGGGAATTGCACACGAAACAGTGACCTGTCGCAGCTGAAACCAATCTAATGGCACCTCAAACATACATACTTAAACACTTACGCTCGAAAAACATATCCCTCCTTCAGCAGTCGGGTAATAAAAACTTGTATCTAATAACTACTTAAATAGGTACAGCTTCAATTCTTCAGCACTGATACATTGATATGCCAGCCTGTTGTTTTTAAACATATCTTCTTCGTTTACTTTTTCTTTATTGTAACTTATTTATTTACTTATTCTGCTACTCTATAATAAATCTATACTATTTATCAATTTTATTGTCATTTTATTAATTTATTTCTATATAGGTAAATGGTTCATATAGTATATTTGTGTATCGTTCCGTGAGTCACAGACGGTTCTGACAGAAAATCAGCGCTGCAGGCGTCTAACGCCTCAGCATAATGCTGAGTCAGCGACCGTTTCACTTTTGCGGAGACACACATGCAGAGCTGTGTATGTACATGTTTATTACTCCATTGTTTGTTATCTTTGTTTTTTTTTGTGTTAAATTGTGTGTACTTTCTTGTATGTGTGTGTCTTGTAAAAGTGAATAAATGTCTTCTTTCTTTCTTTCTTTCACTATACTATAAAGGTTAAGGTACTTTACTAATTAATGTAAACAAACTCCATATTATGCGACTGAATTAAAGAGTATTTCGAAAATGTAACGCGTGAGTCAATTACAAATATTGCATTTAGCTGGTTAACCCGGCGCCATAACTTTTGGTCGTGTTGGCAGCTGATGTTTGTTTACATTTAGTAAAGTACCTAAACCTTTGTAGTATAAGTACAACTTTATGCCTCTGTTACCGCTGAAATGAAAGAAAGATGATGCTAGGCCAAACAAAATAATCCCTAGAGTCCTAGTCCAGAACATGTCCAAACAGATTTCTATCCCCGTAGAATAAGCAATTCTAGAGGTCAAATATTATGATTGTGAGGACAAAAACACGTAGCGGCAAGCATTGTCAGGCCAATATGTGCTTAGGACGATGTGTGCCGCACACTACGTGAGCGAAAGTATATCAAGCTTTGTACATTCGTCTAACATTTTCATGGAGTTACGGTACAGTTGTTGTACCCGCGACGTAGTATTTGTGAAAAGCTTTTTTAATCCCCGGAACAAAATGAGGGGTGTTTTATAAGTTTTATTTTTTTTATTTGAAAGCAGGTTTCTGGGATATGTTTCATCAAAATTGGTTTAGCCGTTTCAAAGTTATCAGCTCTTTTGCTAGCTGTGAAAGGGATCTTAGACGCATAATGGGCATTTAATTTTTTTTTTCAAAAATATGTGTGATCTAATTGCGTTGGGGGTTTGTAAAACTTTTAATTTATAGTTATGTACCACTAAAACAATGCATTTGACACATGAGTCGATTGCAAAGACAAAATCGCGGACTAAAGCTAGTTGAAAATGGACAACGTATTCATAAATGTTAATTTAAATTGAATAAGTCTTGCCCCAGTAGTCGTTGAAATTTATCCACCCACATTCCTAAAAGCACCCTTATAATTTCGTTGAAGATTCGGGCTCCAATTCTCATCGATTCTCGGGTATTTCAACCCAAGTTTTGTTATGAATGGCTGTTATTCTGAGGAGTTTGCTTCTTTGGCATACATTTGGACGGAAAAATATATCGATTGAGCGATATTCTAACAATGGACACGGAATATTCTAAGAACAACACTAGGTATAATATATATCCTATGAACTACAGCGTGAAATCACTACATAGTATATAACTATAAATTTAAAAATTTAAAAAATACCAACGCAATTATGTTGACCTCTTATGTTTGAAAATAAAGTAAATGCCCATTATGCGTCTTAGATCCCTTCCACAGCTAACAAAAGAGCTGATAACTTTAAAAGCGGTCAAACTTATAACACCCCTCTTTTTGTGTCGGGGGTTAAAAACAAAGTCGCTTCCCGCTGTCTATCCCTATGTATGCTTAGATCTTTAAAACTACGCAACGGATTTTGATGCGGTTTTCTATAGTAAATAGAGTGATTCAAGAGGAAGGTTTATATGTATAATACATGCATAATTGCACCCGTGCGAAGCCTTTATGTTAATCCAGGTTATAAACTATTTGTGTACCAAATTTCATCAGTGACAAACATCTACACATCCATTCATCCATTTTTGTTCTCTCATTCTGATCGGAGTCCTGTGCCCCAGGGCCAGTGGGACGTTTATCTAGTCTAAGATGATGATGATGACAATGAAGTTTTCGTTAGTTGTGTTCATCCGCGACCTCCACATTTGCCCTTCCGCCACAACAGCGGGTTGTGGGGGCCAAAGCTATTGGTTATACTGCGGGCTTGCTTGTTACATTCCGAGAGATAGGTATTTGGTACAAGGTGGAGGAGGTACAGTTACAATACTATACAATACAATGACTCTTTATTGTCCACCACAAATAAAACAATACAGAAAAACAAGTACATGGAAGAAATATATACGGTAAGCAATAGGCGACCTTATCGCTTCGGAGCGATCTCTTCCAGGCAAAATTTTTACAAAATAATGACAGCAAGGAATATATTACAGCAGGTGGTGCAAATATATAAAAATAAATAGTAATATAAAAAAAACATTATACAAAAACAACCTATATACTTTCAATATATTTACAAGGTTTCATTTAACTTGGAATGTTGTACTTAACTTGTAAATTCCTTTATAAATATCACAAGTTTTTGGGTCTATAATGACTCACATAAAATTTTAAGTCATAATGCATCATTAGTCATAAGCAACGTTAGTCATACAGTGATTTATTTCTGAAACAATTAAGTTTTCGGAATTGTTATAAAACAAACCTAACCTATCCTACTGCATTCTATAAGATGGCATTTAAAAAAGTCCTGAAAAAAATACCGTTTCAGAATATCACTGTATGACTAACGTTGATTATGACTAATGATACATTATGACTAAAAATTTTATGGGAGAAAAGGGGCACCGCAAGTTTTTATTTACCTTCACCGGTCCCGTTTTCTGTGTGTCATCAAATCATGCAAGTTAAATTTGACCCACTTCTCGATTTCCGATTCCGGGTGACAGTACAATATTACTGTAATATGGAGCTGATCTGATGCTGGAGCTGAAAGGTGGCCATAGAAACTCTGTAATAAAACGACAGGGCCGCATCTAATTTGGGTTCGTTTAATTTAAATAAATAATATTAGGGGACAATCTCACCCAAATCGACCTAGTCCCAAACTAAGCAAAGCTTGTACTATGGGTACCAGACGACGATAGACATACTTATATAGATAAATAAATACTTAAATACATAGAAAACATCCATAACTCAGGAACAAATATTCGTGCTCATCACACAAATAAATGCCCTTATCGGGATTTGAAGCTAGGACCTCTTGCTTCGTAGGCAGGGTCACTACCAACTAGGCTAAAGCGGTCGTTAAGCGGATTTATCTTGACGATTCCTTAATCAAATAAATAATTTAGAAATTAAAATTGTGGTTAAGCAGAAGCAATCCTTTCCGTCTTTCGTCTGTAACTTGCGCCAACCGTAACGCCTTACAAAGAGAAAAACGTGGGATTTATTTGGCAATGTAATGGCTACCAAGATTGACAGGGCGGCGGGATGGTTCTATTTGCTATGATTTATTTCAGCAGCCCCAGTGTTCCGTAGGAAAAGTTTTGTAGGTAGATATTCTCTGCATTCTGAGATTAAATAGTAGATTGTTCAACACGGGAAGAAAATAACCAATATCACGCGAGATTACTTGACACCCGAGCACAGCGAGGTTGGCAATATTTCGAGGGTGATATTGGTGTTTTTCCCGAGTTAAACACTCTGCTTTTCATTTCGACTACAAGGAAAGTAAGAAAATATAAGTAAAAATAAATAAAAAGGTCTAAACCGGTCAATATGATCGTTATAAAATATTTCAATAGAGTTTATTGTTGAGCAATAATTAATTTAACAAAATTTAATATATTCAATATAATAATCAATGAAAACAGTAGAAAAAGTAGGTATTTTAGTAAATTAATTTGTAAAATAAGTAAATAACCAATTTGAACCGAGGAGTTAAGCTGTATAGAGATAGGCTGTGTGGACATATAACATTGTCGTTTACCGTGTTATTTTTTCTTATAATTTTTTAACTTTTCTGGTTTAAGTCACTAAATAAGAAACTAATGTAAATTTATTATTTAATTTAATAATATTTCACTAGCATTATAAAATTTGTAATATGATTAATTAGAAAAAAAACTCAATACTTAATTATTCCATGTATATGCCGTAATGCTTGGCTGAATGCGTAAGTGTTCCATTGACAGCCAATGCATTTATTTTTTTTAATTCATTTCTACCCTAGGGAAGAAAATAATAGTTATCCTCCCGTATGTCAGATATGATTTGCCTCACTTTCCGAGTATGAGAGATGAAAAAGTTTTTATTTTATTCTTTTTAGTTTTGACGTGATAACGTCTAATAAATCGAAGAACTCCGGCTGCTTACACGAAAAAGGATGACGCAATGTAACATTAACTAACTCGGTGACATAAAGTCGAAAAGTGACGAACCTTTTCTTACCCCGACTATACTTACATATCCCGTACATGTACCTACAGGGCAGTGAAGGCCAGTATGTACAAGAGAGCAGCGAACGCCAGCATGTACAATCTAAGTGCTAGCGCTCGGGTAATTTTCAATGCGGGGTGCGGGGGGGGGGAGGCTGGTGCGGAAGGCAACAAAGGAGGGATGAAAGGGTAGGACTTTTTTTTTTCTAATTGATATGGGACCAATTTTAATACCCTATCCAATAAAAAAAAATTATCAAAATCGGACCACTTTGTAAAAAGTAATGCGTGATCATACATACAATTGTGTCAACTTGAGTACCTCCTGCGTTTTCTTCGGGACCCTCTTGTTTCACACTGACTCACAACTTTCGTTCTTAGCACCTACATTATTTAGATTCTATTCTAACCTCCTTTGGTCCAAACAAAGTGAAAATAAAGCGATTCCAGCCCCCGAAACTCATCGAATGGGTCTGTCGCGAAGTGGAGACGCCAGTGACGTCACCTTGTTTGGATGTTTACCCTCTCGCCTCGTGGCACCGCATAATGTTAAGCGAGGTGCCCAAACATTCACCCATAATATTTGCTGTCTTGTTCAGGGCAAAACTATAAAGCTGACAACAAAGGATAGTAAAATATTGCAACATAGTTGTACGTGTATTTCCACCCGACCGTCGAAGGAGGTTTATGTTTTTCGATCGTATGTATTGATGTATAATCATTTTTTGGCACGCCCTGCAGCCTAAACAGCTCAATGGATTTGAAGTGTGAGGTGTCATTAGATTCGTCTCAGTTCCGAGATTGACATAAGGTATATATTTTCCCGGAATTCCCATGGGAACGGAAATTATACAGGCGGGATTTTTCATCTAGTATTGAAATTAAAGTAATGCAGGTACAATTCTAATGTATTTGAGCGATATATTAGTAAAGTATGTATTAAGGGCGGTAAGGCACGTTGTATATTATTCATCATCATTATTGCTTCAGCCGAAAGACGTCCTGCTGAACCTGCCTATGCACAAAGCTCGCCAAACAGATCGGTGCTGCGCTATCCGCATCCAACACGTTCCCGCAACCTCGTATATTACGGGTACGCAAATCTTCGATATCCCACGATTTTGGTCTTTAAGTGACTCATCATCATCATCATCATTTCAGCCAAAAGACGACTTGAGTCTTCATCTTGAGTCGCTTTTGATGCGGATGGTTTGGCGAGCCTTGGGGGAGGCCTATGTTCATCAGTGGACGTCTTTTGGCTGAAATGATGATGATGATGATGAGTCGCTTAAAAACTTAAATCGTCGGGGATCGAAGATTTTCGTATCCTATTGTACGAAGGGCCTAAGTAAAAAATTATGAACGAGACTGTCAGTTTCTGAGTCAAGCTTCCTAATTCCCATACTATCCGTGAAACGTACAATGGTTTTCGTCACATTATTTTGTTAGAAAACAACTCCTTGTTCCTCCGAAGAAACAAAGGAAACAAAGCAAGAGGAAACAAGGTTGTATGTACTGAAATTCTATTGCGTTTCACAATCCCAAAGCAGCCTAGAAACCGGTCAAGTGCGTGTCGGACTCGCGCACCGCGGGTTCCAAACAAGTTTTTAAAAGCATTTTAAAATCAAATTAGTTATTTTTGTGACTGGAGCATTATAAGAGGCATTAACGATTGTGGTTTAATGAAAAGAAACGAAGGTGAGTCTCATAATAAGATCACACGAGTGTTTTAATGCTAATTATGTACAGTCGCATACATCGTTTTATCTACATGCATGTCACAAGTCTCCGTCATAACTTATATTTTCACCAGATAAAGAAATATCTAAAAATACGGTAACTTAATTTGACTGACATTTACATATTTTTTAAATTCATAAACAATCTTAACTTGAGTTGATTCCGATTCTCAAACCGATTCTATTAATACTCGAGATTCAAAAAAATGTATGGAACAAGTGTTTCACATTTAATGGAATTTCAAATCGACTAATTCTATAATCACAACCAAAGTGATTCTTTTGTTAACAAAGAAGAATTTAAATGTTGCAAGTCAAAACAAAAACTTGTAAAAGTAATATTATTTTGAATCACTGATTGATTATACTTGTGGATTTTTAAGACAATATCGACAAACATCAACACTTAATTTATGTACGACGATAGACGTTTGAGAGATGCAGTGATCAATCTATCTCCGGGCCCTTTCTGACAGCTGAAAGATGGATCACTGCACTTACGACTTGAAGAAGAGCCGATGGGAGTACATTCAGCAACAGTAGTACAAACAGTCGCCGAGTTCTAAATGAATACCACTTGCTCCTATTTCCTTGGTAATAGGGTTGCGCATGAATACATTTTATTGTAACTTGTGTTGCTGACTGTGTGGTACGTATGGATATGTATTTAAAAGTGGAAAGAATTAAATGCAAACGTTTTTAGATTCTGCAATAAATGATTGACATGATGAGAGCAGAAAGTCGATGACCGATGATATTCTATTGCATTCGAAATATTGCATTGTCATTGTCAATGATGTTGATTGTATCCAAATACATCCATCCAATCCAAAAATACAGCCAGCGAAAAAGCTTGCATTTTTTGCAAAGTTTTTATTTTTAACCCCCGACACAAAAAGAGGGGTGTTGTAAGTTTGACCGCTATGTGTGTGTGTCTGTCTGTCTGTCTGTCTGTCCGTCTTTGGCATCATAGCTTTTAAACGGGTGAATCGATTTGGATGCGATTTTTTTTATTAGAAAGCAGGTTTTTTGGAGATGGTTCTTAGATATGTTTCATCGAAATCGGTTCAGCCGCTTCAAAGTTATCGGCTCTTTGCAGGTTGCGGAAAAGATCTTGGACTTAATTGCGTTTGGGGTTTATAAATTAGTTATGGTTTAATATGGTTTTGTTGAAAAACAACACTTTCACGTGTTATCCACGCGGTATAAATAAAGATTTACTATAGGTATGTTTGTATGTATTTACTATAGGTATATTTCTGTCTGGAACTGCTCAAGAGTAAATAACCGATTTGGCATGAATGCAGCTCAACTCTTTGATGTAGTGATTAACGTTCTCAGATCTGGTGTTTCCTATTCGGTATGTATGAAGTTGTATTAATGAAATACCTGTACGAGCCCAAAATACATATATAGGGTATCTGATAACGGTACTTATAATAAATAGTAGATTGTTCAACAAGGGACTAAAACAAGCCATAATGACACGAGATATTTAGCCACCCGAGCGATAGCTATAATATAATATAATAAGCGATAGCGATAGGCTATAATTCGAGTTGTCATTATGGTAGTTTAGTCTCGCGTTAAACACTCTACTTTTCACTTTGAATGCGAGGAAAAAAACGACGTACAAAATTACTTTTTCACTTCTCATGCTCTTAAAATGTTACTTTAGTCTCTGCATATCGGGACTAAAGCTCTTTTTTGATCTCAAGGGATAAAAGTAAAAAGTTTTTAATTGACTATGGAAACCCCTAAACTGCCAATCACGGTGTTTGTGAATGGAGGATTATCGCCATTTTCAGTAACTGGGTATAGACAATTTTAAAGCTTTCCACAGACCGAAGCGTGCTGCGGACGCACTGTAGCGCCCTGCGCTTCAGTCTGTGGAAGCCTTTAGGGCGTGGAAATAACCTCAAAATGACAACTGTATAAAAAATATTTAAAAAATAATAATTTCGTGAAACACATTGAATAATTACGAATATTAATCTATTTAATTATAAAATATTAAAGATGAATTCATTTTATTTTGCACGTAAAGAAAGATTTCCTTTAGCTTAGGTGTTTTAAATTTGTTTTTTTTTTAAAAAACGCTGTCGGCAAAGCGGTTCCCTGCTCTGTCGATAAAATAGCAATCCGCACTGTCGGCAAAGCAGTGCTGGAGTGTACGGCAGATAGAGCAGTTACGTTTGAATGTTAATATAGCGTGACTTCAAAATAATGCGATGTCAGTTGCATTTAATAGTAAATAAAAAGTATAATCTACATCTACACTAATATTATAAAGAGGAAAGATTTGTACCTATTTTTGTATGTTTGTAATGAATAGGCTCAAAAAGTACTGGGCCGATTTAAAAAATTCTTTCACCAATAGAATGCTACATTCTTCCAATTTGACATAGGTTACATTTCATTTTGAAAAAAATTAGGGATACTTGGTAAAATTTGAACAGTGTAACCGAAGGTGTAGAAAAATGAGTCTTAAAATGTCTTTCGTCGAATGCGCTGCCGAAACTATTAGCGATAGAACAAAATAATGTATAACAATATTGAAGAACATCATAATGTCTACAAAAAACTCCGCGGTAGCATATGTCCAACTATTGTAATTATGTCACTACAACAACTTTTTTCATTTTAAACATTAATGAAAATGCTAACCAAATTCAAACCATGCTATTTATGTGTTTATATTAATCCTTATCCAAATAAATTATTTTATGGTCAAGACCATTTAACTACCTATAAAATAGTTTTAAATTATTTAAATTGGACTTTCCATTCAAAAGATATTACGAATTAAAAAATTCAAACAGTAAACAAAACCGCCATAGCGCCGTGGCCGTTGTTTGCGATGCAGTCTGAAAAGCGCGCCGGGCATCGCGGCGGGCGGGGTGGAGGGGGCACTGAAATACAGGAGTGGGGCGTGCACGTCTGTAAGACAGGTAGCCGCTAAGATATAACTGTGGGATTTTTTTTAATATATAATTAATAAATAAATAATAAATAATAATTTTTTAATAAATAAAAATATTTGTAAAAAAAAGTGTTTTATATCCAAATTTCCAAAAATAAATAATTGTCTACCCCGTGCGAAGCTGGGACGGGCTGCTAGTTAGATATAATTTAACAAAGAATTGGCATATCTACATCTACATCTACATCTACATCTACATCTACACTAATATTATAAAGAGGAAAGATTTGTACCTATTTTTGTATGTTTGTAATGAATAGGCTCAAAAAGTACTGGGCCGATTTAAAAAATTTTTTCACCAATAGAATGCTACATTCTTCCAATTTGACATAGGCTACATTTCATTTTGAAAAAAATTAGGGATCCTTGGTAAAATTTGAACAATGTAACTGAAGGTGTAGAAAAATGAGTCTTAAAATGTCTTTCGTCGAATGCGCTGCCGAAACTATTAGCGATAGAACAAAATAATGTACAACAATATTGAAGAACATCATAATGTCTACAAAAAACTCCGCGGTAGCATATGTCCAACTATTGTAGTTATGTCACTACAACAACTTTTTTCATTTTAAACATTAATGAAAATGCTAACCAAATTCAAACCATGCTATTTATGTGTTTATATTAATCCTTATCCAAATAAATTATTTTATGGTCAAGACCATTTAACTACCTATAAAATAGTTTTAAATTATTTAAATTGGACTTTCCATTCAAAAGATATTACGAATTAAAAAATTCAAACAGTAAACAAAACCGCCATAGCGCCGTGGCCGTTGTTTGCGATGCAGTCTGAAAAGCGCGCCGGGCATCGCGGCGGGCGGGGTGGAGGGGGCACTGAAATACATCATACAAAAACCATCAAAGAAATTGAACATAAATAGACTTACATACAAATATAACCGTGGGATTTTTTTAATATATAATTAATTTTATAAATAAATAATATTTTTTTAATAAATAAAAATATTTGTGAAAAACAGTGTTTTATATCCAAATTTCCAAAAATAAATAATTGTCTACCCCGTGCGAAGCCGGGACGGGCTGCTAGTAGAAAATAAACTTAAAAAGTCGTCTCTTTATTCACGGGTAAGTGTTTCAGTTAACAATATATTTTGTGTGTGAATTTAGATCAAGTAGGTTAATTTATTTGCCGATTCTAATGAATGAACAATTATCATTCATACATGCATAGTCCAATTAGTTTTAACATAGTCTTTAAGTAAGAATCTGTTGGCTAATTATGCAAGCATTTAAAGCGTCACTTTACAAAAAAATATAAAAGAAAAGAAAAGACAGCGGTATTTTTTTTGCTATTTGAATTTTGAACAGATGTCCATTGCTCGTATTGAGCATACGTTGTAAAAAAGTAATTTTGTACGTCGTTTTTTTCCTCGCATTCAAAGTGAAAAGTAGAGTGTTTAACGCGGGACTAAACTACCATAATGACAACTCGAATTATAGCCTCCCTCGCTATCGCTCGGGTGGCTAAATATCTCGTGTCATTATGGCTTGTTTTAGTCCCTTGTTGAACAATTGTTATGTGGGTAGTTATAAGAGATACCGCGGCTGCGCCCGCGTCCAGGCAGTTGGAATATACGTGTTAATACGAGTGGTTGCTGTTTTATTATTGTATCTCCGGTGCCTGCCTCTTTCCGAAAATAACAGTGGCGACGAGGACAAAGAAAATATACATACGTATATATCATAAAATAAAAATAAAAAATAGTTACGCGCGTGAAAATGGCCAAAATTTCGGTTGGATCGCTAACAACTTTCAATCATGAAGAGCATGAGTGGTCGATTTACAAGGACAGACTGCAGCACTGGTTCTTAGCGAACGATTTAACAGAGGACGAAGACAAAGGCGGGATTAAACGGCGCGCCATATTGCTAAGTAGTTTAGCAGAAGCTACCTACAGATTAGTGCGCGACTTAGCATTACCGGAACCACTCGGGAAAGTAGCTTATGAGAATGTAGTGAAGTTACTAGATGAACATTTTCAGTCTAAAAAGTGTGGGTTTGCGGAACGATATACATTCCATAGCGCGACTCAAAACATAAACGAGACCATGACAGAGTGGGCAGCTCGTGTGCGCGGCCTCGCCGCGCATTGTGAATTCAGCGCGAGCGTGTTTGGCGAGCTCTTGCGCGATCGTTTTGTGCTCGGAATGGTACACGGACCCGAACGTGATAAGCTTTTTACTATGAAAATGGCGGAGATAACAATGAATCAGGCGCTGGAAATCGCTGTGAATATGCGGAGTGCGCGCCTGGGGTCTCAGCAACCGGCAGCGAACGTGATGAACACTGCGCATGACGCCCTTCAAGTGCTCAAGCTGGCGGCCGCGCCAGCGCGCAGCGGCGGCGGCAGCAGCGGCGGCAGCAGCGGCAGCGGCGGCGGCAGCGGCGGGCAGCAGCGCAGGCGGCCGCACCCGGCGCGGGGCGCAGAGCACGCGCCCGCCGAGTGCGCGGTGTGCGGGTACGCGGGTCATCACCAAGATTCGTGCCGTTTTAAAAACCATGTCTGCAAGCGGTGCCGTGTAAAGGGGCACTTGAAGAGGATGTGTCCGAAACGTGTCGCTCGGCAATATTTCGTGGAGTGTGGCTCGGATGAGGACGACGATACAGATGGTAAGCGTATTGTTTGTAATATTCGCACGATCGGAGGCGAGCCCATGAAGGAATCTGTCTTAGTTAATCGAAATATCCTAAATTTCGAAATAGATACCGGTTCCGCAGTAACCATTATACCAGAACGTAGTTACGAAGCATTATTTTCCAATCACAAATTACAACCGAGTAAATTAGTGCTCCAGAGTTATAACGGCGGACACATCGACACTCTAGGCACGTTGAAACTACCATTCTCATATAGGAAAATGACACATGATATTACTGTGTATGTGGTTAAGGGTCGAGGCCCCTTGCTGCTGGGCAGAGACTTTGTGTCAAAGTTTAAACTAAAACTGTGTCCAGTTAATTACTGTGAGACTGATTTCCGCGATATAACATCAAAATACCCGAAACTGTTTTCGAATCAATTAGGCTGTTATATAAATTCAGTAGTTGAACTTAAAGTAAAAAACGGTACATGTCCTGTGTTTTGCAGAAGTCGACCGCTACCATTCGCGTTGCGGCAGCAGGTAGAACAAGAAATAAATAGGCTAGTCAATTTAGGAATTTTAGTGCCTGTCCAATATTCGGATTACGCCAGTCCAATCGTCCCTGTGCTTAAGCAAGACAAGTCGATACGTTTGTGCGCTGACTATTCGGTATCATTAAACAAACATTTACTAGTCGAAAAATATCCACTTCCTCGTATAGACGAACTTTTTGCTAAGTTAAACGGGGGGCAACAATTTTCTAAACTTGATTTATCGCGTGCATACAATCAAATAAGGCTATCCGATGATTCACAGTTATTGACAACAATAAACACACACAAAGGCCTATATAAATACACGAGACTGGTGTTTGGTTTAGCAAGTGCACCAGCCATTTTTCAGAGAACCATGGAGACGTTACTAGCGGGCTTAGACGGGGTTCTAGTCTATCTGGACGATATCTTAATAACCGGCAAAAATAAAAGCGAACACATATCAAGACTTCATGAAGTATTTAATCGCTTAGAACAAGCCGGGCTAGTATTGCAGAAAGAAAAGTGTTCGTTTTTCCAAGACTCAGTATCATATTTAGGGTTTATTATTGACAAGCAAGGTATTCACAAATCACCTGAAAAGGTAAAAGCCATTTTAAAAGCGAAAGTTCCAAGTAACGTAACAGAGTTAAAATCATTTCTAGGCTTAGTTAACTATTATAGGAATTTTGTGAAAAATGCGTCGTCAATATTAAGCCCCCTACATGAATTACTGCAAAAAAATTGCCCTTGGTCATGGACTAAACAACACGATAAGGCAGTGGCTGTGATTAAACGGGAGCTGGCATCGGAAAAAAATTTAGCACATTTTAATCCCGATAGCAAACTAATCTTGACCGTAGACGCGTCACCGCGCGGCCTGGGCGCGATCTTATCAACGGTTGAAGGTCGTGGAGTAGAAAAACCAATATCGTATGCATCGCGTTCATTGTCAACAGCCGAAAAGCGGTATAGTCAAATTCAAAAAGAGGCTACAGCTATAATTTTCGGAATACGCAAGTATCATCAATACCTTTACGGGCGGGACGTGCCTTTTATTTTAAGGACGGACCATAAGCCACTTTTATCCATTTTTAATCCAGACAAAGGGGTACCGGAGGTATCGGCTAACCGTCTACAGCGTTACGCAATATTTTTATCAGCTTATAATTACTGTATAGAATACGTTAGCAGCTCCCGTAACACAGCTGATTACTTGAGTCGGGCGTCGCTCGAAGAACCGGTTTCGCATACGGATGGTACGGCAGTGGACAGAGCGACCTACGTTAATTTTGTTTGCGAGGGTGAGCGGTTTTTATCACTCTCGGAAATAAAAACGGGTACTTGCGCCGATAATGTGCTTTCGCAGGTAAAACGGTTCGTTTCAACAGGGTGGCCTACTAAAATAGTCGATTTAGTATTAAAACCATATTTTGAAAACCGTAGCGAGTTAGCCGTGGAAGATGACCTTCTCATGAGAGGTCATAAAGTGATAATACCGAGTTCGTTGCGCAAAAAAATAATTGATGAATTACACAGAGGTCACCTAGGGGCCCAGAAAATGAAATCGCAAGCCCGTGATAGATTTTGGTGGCCGCGGCTATCAGCTGACATCGAGCAGTGCGTAGCTGCTTGCGGCGTTTGCAACGCGCTACGCCGCTCCCCCGCACACGCCCCCCTCACGCCTTGGCCCTTCCCACCGCGCAGCTGGCATCGCGTGCACATAGATTTAGCGGGGCCGATCAATGGCAAGACGTTCTTAGTGGTAGTAGATGCGTACTCTAAATGGGTCGAGTGTTTCGATGTGTCCAATGGTTATCACACTCTGGTAATAATAGAAAAGTTATGCGAGGTGATGTCGAGGTTTGGGGTGTTTCACACGATTTGTTCGGATAACGGAACTTATTTCGTGTCTAGTGAGTTTAATGACTTTTGCACCCGTAATGGAATAAAACATATAACCTCCCCAATTTATAATCCGGCCAGTAATGGCCAATGTGAGATATACGTCAAAATTATTAAGCGGGCAATCAAAGCAATTCTATTGTCAGGAACGAAAACGAAAGATTTTAATTTAAAATTACAAGAATTTTTATTCCATTACAGGAACTCACAGCATAGTACTACAGACAGATCCCCTTCAGAATTATTATTTGGGCGTAAATTAAGAAGTAGGTTGGATCTCATAGATCCATATAGCCCGTCGTCATCCGACGCCACACTCGATGCACATGTAAGAGACAAGCAGTGTGCACAAACTAAGTATTATCACGGCAATAGGGAAGTGACTTTTACTGTAGGTGAAATAGTGTTAGTGCGAATTTCTGACAATCTAAAAAAACAATGGGTTAAGGGTACGATAACAAAAAAACTTGGTACATCCGTGTACATTGTTCGCATAAAAAATTCGAACCGAAGCGTGAAAAAACACCGTAATCAAATCCTGAAATATAAGGGGGAGGAGGACCGGAAGGAAAACGACGATGGGGCCCGCTCTGCAGCGGCAGCATCGCTGCAGGTGTTCGAGCCTCCAACCCTGCCCCCGGTGCTACTGGCTCACCCCCCGGCACCTGAAGACGCTCCGACCTGTACTACCGGCGAGACCAGCGCGAGCATCGAGCAGACTTCGAATGCGTCTGATGTAGATGATGTAGACGCCGAGCGCTGGCTCGAGTGTGAGACCGGCGTCGACGCGAGATCTGCCGAGTTGGCGACGGCTGTGGTTGGGGCGCCGGACGCGCTTGCGCCCGGACCTTCGGCTCAGGCTCAGCCGGACACTTCTACGAAGCGCCCACGTAATAAAGTGGATTATCGGAAGTTTTTTTAGTTTTAGGAAATAAAGGTGGAGGGATGTTATGTGGGTAGTTATAAGAGATACCGCGGCTGCGCCCGCGTCCAGGCAGTTGGAATATACGTGTTAATACGAGTGGTTGCTGTTTTATTATTGTATCTCCGGTGCCTGCCTCTTTCCGAAAATAACACTACTACTATTTTACAACGTATGCTCAATTCGAGCAATGGACATCTGTTCAAAATTCAAATAGCAAAAAAAATACCGCTGTCTTTTCTTTTCTTTTTAACCGACTACAAAAAAAGGAGGAGGTTCTCAATTCGGTTGTATGTTCTTTTTTTTTTTTTTTTTTTTAACGTGTGTTACCTCAGAACTCCGTCATTTACAATACAATACAATACAATGACTCTTTATTGTACACCACAAATAATACAATACAGTAAAACAAGTACATGAAAAAAAAAGAAATAAGGTAAGCAATGGGCGGCCTTATCGCTTCGAAGCGATCTCTTCCAGGCAACCTTTAAAAAAAGAAAGAAAGCAAGGAATGCATTTATGAACCGATTTGGAAATTTTTTTCTTTGTTTGAAAGCACATGCTTTAAGGTTGGTCCCGTTGTTACCAGAATCCAGTTCTGATGATGGGATCCATGAGGAATTGAAGAAACTCCTCAAAAATTCAAGAGAAATGTATAGTGATTTTAGTATTTTCGGTGACAAGTCGAACATTTGCATCATAGAACTATGTAATGTAATAAAACGACACAACCCCGTCGATCATTAAAAATAGAATTTTTAACATAAACTTATTTCGAAGTCAAACTGATGATTTTATCCTACGCATCTATTTTATACAGAAACAACTAAAAAGCAAAAAATAAAATTTTTTAATAAAAAATAAAACCTCCTTCAAAAAACATCCAAAAAACTATGAAATAATAATTGAACCGAACCGACCACAATAAGCATGAAAATATCTTTCTTCTAATCTGTTTGAAGTTGGTGCCTCAGAACGAGCCAGCAGGGGTGTAGAAGCCCTATAGATAGTAGGTAGCTATCTAGGTAAGTTAGATTACTAGGTCCACTCCTGCGCTGGCTCGAGCTGAGGCACCAACTTCAAACAGATTAGAAGAAAGATATTTTCATGCTTATTGTGGTCGGTTCGGTTCAATTATTATTTCATAGTTTTTGGATGTTTTTTGGAGGTTTTATTTTTTATTTAAATTTTTTTATATTTTTTTGTAAAGTGACGCTTTAAATGCTTGCATAATTAGCCAATAGGTTCTAACTTAAAGACTATGTTAAAAGTAATTGGACTATGCATGTAAGAATGATAATTGTTCATTCATTAGAATCGGCAAATAAATTAACCTAATTGATCTAAGTTCACACAAAAATATATTGTTAACTGAAACACTTGCCCGTGAATAAAGAAACGACTTTTTAAGTTTATTTTCTACATGCCAATTCTTTGTTAAATTATATCTAATTATACTTTCTATTTACTATATTAAATGCAACTGACATCGCATTATTTTGAAGTCACGCCATATTAACTTTCAAACGTAACTGCTCTATCTACCGTACACTCCAGCACTGCTTTGCCGACAGTGCGGATTGCTATTTTATCGACAGAGCAGGAAACTGCTTTGCCGACAGCGTTTTAAAAAAAAAAAACAAATTAAAAAACACCTAAGCTAAAGGAAATCTTTCTTTACGTGCAAAATAAAATGAATTCATCTTTAATATTTTATAATTAAATAGATTAATATTCGTAATTATTCAATGTGTTGCACGAAATTATTATTTTTTAAATATTTTTTATACAGTTGTCATTTTGAGGTTATTTCCACGCCCTAAAGGCTTCCACAGACCGAAGCGCAGGGCGCTATGGAGCGTCCGCAGCGCGTTTCGGTCTGTGGAAAGCTTTAAAATTGTCTATACCCAGTCACTGAAAATGGCGATAATCCTCCATTCACAAACACCGTGATTGGCAGTTTAGGGGTTTCCATAGTCAATTAAAAAAAAATGACTTTAATCCCTAGAGATCAAAAAAGAGCTTTAGTCCCGATATGCAGAGACTAAAGTAACATTTTAAGAGCATGAGAAGTGAAAAATTATTTAATCAACTACATGAAACTTATGGGAGTTTGATTGCGTCGTCTGTTTTTAACCCCCGACACAAAAAGAGGGGTCTTATAAGTTTGACCGCTATGTTTGTGTGTGTGTGAGTGTTGTCTGTCTGTGGCATCATAGGTCTTAACCGGGTGAACCGATTCGAATGGTTTTTTTTATTTATTTGAAAACAGGTTTCTTGGCGATAGTTCTTAGACACGTTTCATAAAATTGATTCAGTTGTTTTATTGTTATCAGCTCTTTTGTTAGCTAAGGGATCTTAGACGCAGAATGGGCATTTACTTTTTTCAAAATATGTGTGACCAAATTGCATCATTTTTTTTTTTAATTTATAGTTATTGATTAGGTACTTACATCATTGTCATGTGTAATTGTGTACTTTCCACTTGTTTATACCAAAATTTTAAGTTAATCCGATTATTCGAAGTAGACCATAACAAACATACAAACACTGCAGTGCTCAGGCAATATCTACATCTACATCTACATCTTCTACACTAATATTATAAAGAGGAAAGATTTGTACCTATTTTTGTATGTTTGTAATGAATAGGCTCAAAAAGTACTGGGCCGATTTAAAAAATTTTTTCACCAATAGAATGCTACATTCTTCCAATTTGACATAGGTTACATTTCATTTTGAAAAAAATTAGGGATCCTTAGTAAAATTTGAACAATGTAACTGAAGGTGTAGAAAAATGAGTCTTAAAATGTCTTTCGTCGAATGCGCTGCCGAAACTATTAGCGATAGAACAAAATAATGTACAACAATATTGAAGAACATCATAATGTCTACAAAAAACTCCGCGGTAGCATATGTCCAACTATTGTAGTTATGTCACTACAACAACTTTTTTCATTTTAAACATTAATGAAAATGCTAACCAAATTCAAACCATGCTATTTATGTGTTTATATTAATCCTTATCCTTATAAATTTGACATACTCTCAAAATTCCAATATGGCTTTAGACAGGGAAAATCGACAGAAGACGCTATTTCTAAATTAACGTCAATAGTTTGTAAAGAAGTTAACGATGGAAAAAAGTGCATTTCGGTTTTCCTTGATTTGAAGAAAGCGTTTGACACGGTCTACCTTCCCACCCTTCTTTTGAAGCTAGAAAGCTGTGGCATTAGGGGTAAGCCACTTGACCTGATGGGTGACTACTTGCGAGGCCGTACTCAAAGGGTTAGGATTGGTACCTACGTGAGCACTGACACTGTAATGACTCACGGAGTTCCCCAAGGTAGCATCTTGGGCCCAACTTTGTTTTTAGTTTTTATAAATGACCTGACTGATATGCTCATACAGGATGGACAGGTAATTTCTTATGCTGATGACACGGTGGTTACATTTTCTGGGCAAACTTGGGAGTCTGTATTCGAGGTTGCAGAGAAGGGCCTACATGGGATCAACCAGTGGCTTAAATCTAACCTACTTACGCTAAATACTGAAAAAACTAACTACATTTGTTTCTCTAAGACGGTTAGTACCCAGCCTCCCACTGATCTTAATTTGAAAATTCATCATTGTAACCACAATGCAACCACTAACATAGCATGTCAATGTTCAGCTTTGGGACAGGTAGGATCTACTAAGTATTTGGGAATAATAATTGACAGTCGTCTTTCTTGGCACCAACATTTAGAATACATAAATGGAAGGATCAGAAAACTGATTTGGCTCTTTAAAACACTCCGACATGTATCAAACACCACACTGCTAATACAAATATACACTGCGCTTGCGCAATCAATTATGTCGTACTGTATTCCGGTCTGGGGTGGTGCAAGTAAAATTAAATTCCTGGAAGTTGAAAGAGCCCAGAGGTGTTTGTTAAAGACTATGTTCTTTAAACCATACAGATACCCCACTACTGAACTGTACGCACTTTGTAAGTTACTGAGTATGCGTAAATTATATATTGCCTCTGCTCTCTTAAGACTTCACAGGTCAACTGCTTTTAACCCCAATCTTTTAAATAAAAGAAAAGCACACACAGTGGTGACTGTGCCTTGGAGTGGGTCGGCTTTTGCGAGGAGGCAGTATGATGTTCTTTCTGCAATTATGTATAATAAAGTAAACAGGATTTTGAATATTTATACTATGAACTACCATGCCTGTAAAAAAGCGATACTAAATTGGATAAGTGAACTTGATTATGTAGCAACTGAAAATGTACTGTATACATAAGGTTTAACGTTGAATTTTAATGAGATATGAACGTACTCGCATGCACACACGCACGCTCACGCACGTTCTCACACACATACATACACACACATACACGTTACATACACATACATACACATACACACACGCACGCACACACAAATAACACAATGTCATTACACACATTATTCCCATTAAGTACTATTTAGTTACTAAGAACTTTTACTTTTTATATTATTCTTGCATTCTAACGCATGACTGTACTATATGCTGGAAGAGCGAGGCTTCCTGACACAGGTACACTATACCTAATAGGAAGTCTCGACCATTTTGTATTTACCACCTAAGTTGGAATGAAATAAATAATTTATTATTTATTATTATTATTTTATATTATCCAAATAAATTATTTTATGGTCAAGACCATTTAACTACCTATAAAATAGTTTTTAAATTATTTAAATTGGACTTTCCATTCAAAAGATATTACGAATTAAAAAATTCAAACAGTAAACAAAACCGCCATAGCGCCGTGGCCGTTGTTTGCGATGCAGTCTGAAAAGCGCGCCGGGCATCGCGGCGGGCGGGGTGGAGGGGGCACTGAAATACATCATACAAAAACCATCAAAGAAATTGAACATAAATAGACTTACATACAAATATAACTGTGGGATTTTTTTAATATATAATTAATTTTAATAAATAAATAATATTTTTTTAATAAATAAAAATATTTGTGAAAAACAGTGTTTTATATCCAAATTTCCAAAAATAAATAATTGTCTACCCCGTGCGAAGCCGGGACGGGCTGCTAGTCCTGTAATATAATTCCCAAGCTCTCTCATTCTAAGAGGAGGCCCGTGCCCCACAATGTGACTGGGTTGATGTTCACGGTGATTATTAAAATTTAAATGAATCTATTAGGGATAAATATTAATCTGCCGAAATATTTAATCTCCAATTTTACCCTTACGTGCCCTATCCTGTTATCAAAGATTCGAATTTTTAGTAAAACTCCACAAAATGGCACAGTGATCCAATTACCTATTCAGAGCTTTCCGTGAGTAATAATTAATGCTGAGGTTTACAGATTAGGACCGGTGGTTTGGGGCGTTGAGGCTATTGCGGCGGTATAGCAAAATAAGTTAAAATTAAGACTTTTGGTACCTGAGCACTGGGCTTAAACTCAAAAACACCCTTTTTCTCACCGCAAAGACCAAACACAAAATCCATCTAAGATAATAATATAAATGCGAACCTGTGTGACATCAGAGATAGTCCAATATACCGCAATGTCTCTAGTCAAAAGTCTTTGAACAGTATGTGTTGCCAGTGATGACTTAAGGCACTAAGACGTGGCCGCTAACGACGGGCCTCATAAGAAAGCTTAAAGGCACTCAGAGGGCGATGGAGAGGGCTATGCTCGAATTTTCTCTGCGGGATCGCATTAGAAATGATGAAATCCGTGCAATAACTAAAGTCACGGACATAGCTCGAAGAATCGCTAGACTCAACTGACAGTGCGCATGGCATATCGCTCGTAGAACTGATAGCCGATGTGGCAAAATGGTTCTCGAGTGGCGTCCACGGACCGGAAGACGCAGTGTACGTAGGCCTCCAACAAGATGGAGCGACGACCTAGTTAAAGTTGCGGGATCGCGTTGGATGCGGATGGCGCGGGACTGGTCTCTTTGGCGAGCCTTGGGGAGGCCTATGTTCAGCAGTGGACGTCTTTCGGCTGAAATGATGATGATGAAAGAGATAGTTTGAGATCCTAGGAAAATCATGGGATAGTTTTTATTCCAGATAACCATAAATTAAAAAAAATAAAAACCCCCAACGCAATTTGGTCGCACATAATGTTTGAAAATAAAGTAAATGCCTATTATGCGTCTAAGATCTCTTTCGCAGCCAACAAAATAGCTGATAACTTTGGAACGGCTGAACCGGTTTTGATGAAATATATCTAAGAACTATTGCCAAGAAACCTGCTTTCTAATAAAAAGAAACTGTATTCAAATCGGTTCACCCGTTTAAGCGCTATGATGCGATCAAACTTATAACACCCCTCTTTTTAGCCCCCGACACAAAAAGAGGGGTGTTATAAGTTTGACCGCTATGTGTGTGTGTCTGTCTGTGGCATCATAGCTCTTAAACGGGTGCACCGATTTGGATGCGGTTTTTTAGTAGACAGCAGGTTTTTTGGCGATGGTTCTTTGTTTTGTTTCATCAAAATCGGTTTAGCCGTTTCAAAGTTATCAGCTCCTTTGTTAGCTGCAGAAGGGATCTTAGACGCATAATGGGCATTGACTTATTTATTTATTTATTTATTAAGGAGCACAACAGCGTTACAATCAAACTTATTCTAATTTAAAATTGATACATAAGACCAAAAACAGTTACTCCCTGTATTGTACAATTAATAGCTTGAGCTGAAATTGTAACAGTTACAGTTACAGTTACAATTGACTATCTTGTTAATAAACAAACTTATTCTTATTTTACTTAATCTAATTAAAAACTAATTCCAACAAATTTTCACTATCTATTAATATTCAAACACACGAGTGACATAATTGCGTTGGGGTTTTTACAATTTTTAATTTATACTTGGTGCCGGGGGTTAAAAAGGGATTTATATATATTCAATTCAATGGGACCCTATCTCCGTTATTATTACTTTGGAATCATAGAGGTGCAGTAATACGTAATTTGAGATTTTTCGAATTTCCCGCGTAACACAGATCGAGAGTAGACCATTTTATTTAATTTTGCCGGACGAAGTCGCGGGAAAAAGTTAGTCAAAGTATAAATAGTTCAAATTTACCCCAGGTGTTTTGTTGGCACGGTTTGGGCTCGGTGGCGCAGTAACTACGGCATTGGCTTCAGTATGTCGAGCGGTGTACAGTACATTAAGACCTACTAAAAACTTGACTATCGACAGTAACAAGTTTTAAAAGCTCACGAAGCTTGCCAAGCCGGGACTAACATAACCGAAATAATTTTTACAAGCTATTTTTAACTTGCGGTGTTGTTTGTGTTCTTGTCAAGGTCAAGCAAGCCAAATTCCACCCACTTTCAGTATCCGAGTTGACTTGAAATTTTGTATCTATAATATTTAGTTCTGATGACATTGTACGTAGTCAACAAAAATATTCAGCATTAACTTTAATTTCAATACAAGAAGAAAAAACCCGCCTGTATAATTCCCGTTCCCATGGGAATTCCGGTAAAATATATATCCTATGTAACTCGCGGAACTGAGACGAATCCAATGACACCTCACACTTCAAAACCCAGTGAACCGTTTAGGCTGCAGGGCGTGCCAAAGAATGATACATACATACATATAAACATACGCTCGAAAAACATAACCCTCCTTCGACAGTCGGGTGAAAAACATAACCCTTCTTCGACGTTCGTGTGAAAATATTTCGCTGTTCCTCGGGAAAAATGTAATTTTCCGTGATAAAAAGTAGCGCTACCTACATGTTAAACGGTAATTAACTTCTATGTGGCAAACTTCATTCAAATCCGTCCAGACGTAGAGTTCACACATAGAAATTCACGAACTTCGCATTATTAGTTGGATTTCATTTTCAATGGTATTTCGCTCCAACTGCCGCCGCACATTTTCTATGTAATATCCGCATAGAGCAGTGAATCGCCGAAGGCCATTATTGATTATGGTTTAGCACACAATATGGCAGTCAATGTAGTTTGGTGTTTAATGAGGTGCAGACATAATAATATAGACTTCTATAGACATCGAGATGTGTCTGTATAATTCCCGTTCCCACGAATTTAATGACAAGTCACACTTTAAAATCCATCAAGCTGTTTAGGCTGCAGGGCGTGCCAAAGTATGATACGTACATATCCGTACAGTCTAAGAAACTGAATCGCGTACCAGAGTGGAACCTTTTCGCTGCAAATGTCATGTTATGAAAAGGTTCTAATCTGGTACAGTCGAGGTCAAAGATATCTATACACTTTAGTGCCTTGTCACTGTATTTTTTCTGACAATTTCATATAAAAGTTCAAACACGAAGTGACTGCGACAAGGTAGTACAGTGTAAAGATATCTTTGACCTCGACTGTACATACCTACATACATACCCACATATGAGCATACATACATTAATACATACGCTCGAAAACATAACCCTTCTTCGGCAGTCGGGTGAAAACGATAATTATTATTTTTAACCCCCGACACAAAAAGAGGGGTGTTATAAGTTTGACCGCTATGTGTGTGTGTCTGTGTCTGTGGCATCATAGCTCTTAAACGGGTGAACCGATTTGGATGCGGTTTTTTTAATAGAAAGCAGATTTCTTGGCGATGGTTCTTAGATAATGTTTCATCAAAATCGGTTCAGCCGTTTCAAAGTTATCAGCTCTTTTGTTAGCTGCGGAAGGGATCTTAGACGCATAATGGGTATTGACTTAATGTTCAAACGTCATACGAGTGACATAATTGCGTTGGGGGTTTTTAAAATTTTCAATTTATAGTTATACTTTATTTATAACTCAAGTACCTGGGCGACCGAGCTCTGCTCGGGCAGAAATTCGGTACCAAGCGTTTTCCCAGAGATAAGACCAAGCTAGATCAATTTTTCATCCCCGAAAACCCCCAAATACCAAATTTCATCGAAATCGTTGGAACCGTTTCCGAGATCCTGATTATATATATACATATATATATACATATATACAAGAATTGCTCGTTTAAAGGTATTAGATTTCGTATCAATATGGTAAATAGCTAGTAATAAACATAACCCTCCTTCGACAGTCGGATATAAACTTTATGACACCAGAGTAGTCCAATCTTAGCTGCAATAGAACGGGCCATTTACGCTCAGCGGTCAAATAATCGCGCAATTAGTGTACCTAAAAGCTACCACAGTGAGATGAAGTTGGAATGTAAACTTTGATAATTTTTTGTTTGTTCTGAAAATTACAGCGGTAATTTAAACGACCTAAATAAAGAAAAGATTCAAATGAATTCATGGAAATGTTTGTGAAAAGACTCAATTTTATTATTTCATTTCAGTTTTCAAGTGCTGGTTTTCAGTATGATTATGGTAACAAGCAGTTGGGATAGAAAGTGGTCAAATGTTTTTCGTACTTAAAGGTATGGCAAAATAGCGCATTGAAACAAAAGATATGTCACGTGAGATGCTCGGTCCGATCTAAGTAAGATCTGCAAAAAAATAAACGAAAAAGTTTTTGCTCACAATTGTGAAGCCTTTTGCTGCCTGTAATTGAGTTGTCATCGAAATTACATTTCTGTAATATAATTGCCACAAAAATTATAAAAGTGAAAGTTTGTTTGGATGAATGGATGTACATAATACATGTGGATGTTTGTTACTCTTTCATATTAAAACGATTTGACGTATCCTGATGAAATTTGGCACACAGATAGTTTATATTTACAATTTGAATTAACATTTTTTTTTTTTTTTTTATTAGCCTGTTTTGGTGTCCCACTGCTGGGCAAAGGCCTCTCCTCTCTTGCTCCATTCTTGCCTATTCAACGCGAGCTCCTGCCATCCCACGTGATACACATCTAGGTCGTCCCTCCATCTCCGCGTTGGTCTGCCTCTATTACGATATCCATCGCTAGGGATCCATTCCGTGATAAGTTTGGCCCAACAACGTTCCGAGTTCATTCGACATACATGTCCAGCCCAGTCCCACTTCAACTTGGCCGTCTTTACGCCCACATCAGCAATACGAGTCATAGAGCGCAGCTCAGTATTTCTAATCCGGTCGGTTCTTCGGACTCCCACAATGCTTCGCTCCATTGCTCGTTGGCAAACCTTGAGTCTGGACTTTTGAGCCTCTGTAAGTGACCACGTTTGCGCGCCGTAGGTTAGGACGGGCAGGATACACATGTCGACGAGTTTGCGCTTTAGAGACATTAACATAAAAAAAAATTAAAAATCCTTTTAAGACCAGGTTTATAAATAAAAATTAAATATTTTTAAAACCGTGACGCAATTGTGTCCCACTTATTTTTGAACATAAAGTAAATGCCCATTATGCATCTAAGATCCCTTCCGCAGCCAACAAAAGAGCTGATAACTTTGAAACGGCTAAACCGATTTTGATGAAACATATCTAAGAACTATCGCCAACAAACCTGCTTACTAATAATAAAACCGCATCCAGATCGGTGCACCCGTTTAAGAGCTATTATGCCACAGACAGGCACACACACATAGCGGTCAAACTTATAACACCCCTCTTTTTCTGTCGAGGGTTAAAAAAATTCTGAAAACAAACTCTCATGAACTTAATTATCAATAGTGCAAATTTGTGAACAAAAAAATTATGAAGATGAAATAAGGAAGTGTGATGATTGTGATTACGACTACAAAGCGTTATTAGAAAAATATTTCGATGATGAGACAATGTGGAGCTTTAGGCATACAATATCCGATGCAAAGTCGTAGGTAGAGTGAACAACGTTCATCTCTCTGATATTATAATTTAACAATGTCGTGACCTAATGCATACGAAACTAAGTTACCGACAGAGATGCCAAATATTAATCTAGTACGCAACGCACTTACGAAGAATCAAGGAAATTTAACATAAGTATATTTACATCTACATCACGTTTAATAATATTTTCTCAAACATGCTATGAAATATTGACGTTATGTTCCTTATAATACGCCACGAACTGTCACGTTGCAGGTGCGCCTAGACGAGAGGTCAATAATGGAATCTCATACAATATTGCTGGCCTTGGCCAGCAAAGTGATCGTCTATTGTTTTATGTGACACAGCACCATGACGTTTAATAGGTCGACGTGGTCGACGTGGATGGATGGATGGATGGACGGACGGACGGACGGATGGATGTTGATGGATGGATGGATGGATGGATGTTAATGGATGTTTATGGATGTTGATGGATGAAGATGGATATTGATGGATGTTGATGAATGTTGATGGATGTTGATGGATGTTGATGGATATTGATGGATGTTGATGGATGTTGATGGATTTTAATGGATGTTGATGGCTGTTGATGGATGTTGATGGATATTGTATTGATGGATGTTGATGGATGTTGATAGATGTTGATGGATGGATGTTGATGGATGTTAATGGATGTTGATGGATGTTGATGGATGTTGATGGATGTTGATGGATGTTGATGGATGGATGTTGATGGATGTTGATGGATGTTAATGGATGTTGATTGATGTTGATGGATGTTGATGATGTTACTGGTGATGGTGATGGTGATGGTGATGATGATGGCAGTGATGATGATGGTGATGATGATGATGCATATTTGAGAAAAACTCTATACAAGCCTTGGCCACGAACAGGGATTGCCGGCCTCGTATCTCTAAATGGCCTCGTTAACACTCGGCCATCTATAACTACTCGGCCGGCAATCCCCTATTTCGCGACCGCTGCAGTAATGTACTATTATCATCATCATCATCCATTTCAGCCGAAAGACGTTCACTGCTGAACATAGGCCTCCCCCAAGGCTCGCCAGACCGACCGGTCCTGCGCCTAAACTGAGAACTGTGAGAGAACTGAGAGTGTCACCATTGTGCAAAACTGTGGCCTCCGTACCCTCATAGAACGATTGTATTAACTTCAGAAGCTAATACAGTCATTTCATGAGCGTACCAACCCTCTACTATCTGGGGTTGCGTACACTTGTCGCGAGTGCGGCCGAGGGATCCTATCCCGTATCGGCCTTTTTAGCCACGAGCGCAAGTGTCGCCAGGATGCTACTTAAAACATCTGTCACAGATGCAAAGGCCTAATCCTACTAATACTATAAACGCGAAAGTTTGTAAGTATGTATGGATGGATGCATGGATATTTGTTACTCCTTCACGCTAAAACGGTTTGACGGATTGTGATGAAATTTGGCACACAGATAGATTATGACCTGGATTAACATATAGGAAACTTTGTATCCCGGAAAATGGCATAATTCCCGCGGGGTAGCGATAAACGAAGTCTTCGCAGACGGAGTCGCGGGCAACAGCACGTATATAATAATTTTGCTAATATTACAAATGCGATAGACAGTGTGTTTATCTCAAAGGTAGTCTACACTATCTACATCTACACTAATCTACATCTACATCTACATCTACACTAATATTTTAAAGAGGAAAGATTTGTATTTTTGTATGTAATGAATAAAATATTTCCGTCAGTAAAAAAATTAGTTCTGGTGTCCCTCAGGGGTCCCATTTGGGCCCATTATTATTTACATTGTACATAAACGATATCGTAAAATCATTTTCCCACTCCAATTTACTTCTTTATGCAGATGATGCAAAAATCTACAGGGTTATTCGTTGTTATGCTGATTGTGAGTTATTACAAAGTGATCTTGTCAATTTTGAAATCTTTTGTAGAGAGAACAATCTATTTTTAAATGCAGATAAATGTAACATAATTACTTTTTCAAGAAAAAAGAAATTGCCTCTCTTCAGCTACAAGTTATGCAATAAGGATTTGATTAGAGTGAAAGAGATCCGTGATCTAGGTATCATTATGGACGATAAATTGTCATTTGTGCCACATCTTGACCACATTTTGAGCAAATCTTTTAAGCAATTAGGCATGATTTTGCGAGTTAGTAAACCCTTTAGAAACCCGTTGACGCTCAAAATACTATATAATAGTTATGTACTTAGTCGGCTTGAGTTTGCATGCTCCGTATGGAAACCTTATTATCATGTGCATATAAATAGGATCGAAAAACTTCAAAAAATTTTTTTAAAATACCTTGATTTTAAAAGTGGTAAGGAATATAAAGATTATGCAGAATCTCTAAATCGCCATAAATTACAATCCCTTGAGTGTCGGAGAGACTGTATTGACTCTGTTCTATTATACAAAATTGTGAACAATCTTCTCGATGCCCCTAGCCTACTTCAAGATATTCAGTTCAAAATACCACGTATGAGACAACGACAATGTCGTGACAAGCATCTATTTTCTGTTCCAATGAGTAATACATGCTATGCAAAGAATATGTTTGTGAAGCGCGTCTGTGCACTTTATAATAAAAATATTAAATTGATTGATATAGATATATTTAACTGTACATCAAACTCAATAAAAAGTGCATTTAGTAAGTAGAAATATTTTGTAACGGCAAATGTTAGTAACTAAATTCAACAGAAGTATTATGTGTATTATTAGGTACTCTATTAGGTTATAACTTATTCCGCAATTCGTTGTGTATTAACTTAGATATTTTTTGGAAACTATAGGTCTACATATTAACCTGTAATGAATATTTGTATATGACTGTTTGTTTCATAATAAATAAATAAATAAAATCAAAATAAACTTAAAAACTACTGGACCGATTTCAAAAATTCTTTTGCCGTTAGAAAGCTACATTATCACTGAGTAACATGGGTTATATTTATAACTAAAAAAATTAGAGATCCTCAGAAAATCTTACTAAAACCAACCCAAGGTGTAAAAAAAAAGCCATAAAATGTCTATAATCGCATGCGCTGCAGAAAGTATTGATGAAAGAACAAAAAAATGTTCTACAATATTATAGAACGTATCAATATCTACAAAAAAACTTCACGAGACCATACGTCCAACGATTGTAGTTATGTCACTATTACTACTTTTTTACATTTTAAAAGATGATAGAAATGCCTATCAAATTCAGACCATGTTATCCACACCTTTGTATTAATTCTTATCCAAATAAATTATTTCGTATGCAAGACTGGTTCAATACCTGTTAATTATTTTTTGAATTATTGGAATCGGACGTTCCATTCAAAAGAAAATACGAAATTAAAAATGTCAAAATTAAGTAATGTCAGTTTTAAATTTTGAAAATTTGGGTCTCCTGCTTGGATTCTCGCTAGCATGCCTGCTTGCATGCTTGCTTGCTTGCTTGCTTCTTGCTTGCTTGCTTGCATGCTTGCTTGCATGCTTGCTTGCATGCTTGCTCGCATGCTCGCTAGAATCCTGCTTGGATTTTCGCTTGCATGCTTGCTTTCATGCTTTCTTGCAACCTTGCTTGCTTGCATGCTGCTTGCACGCTTGCTTGCATACTTGCTTGCATGACTGCTTGCTTGCTTGCGTGCTTTCTTGCGTGCTTGCTTGCGTGTTTGATTGCGTGCTTGCTTGCGTGCTTGCTTGCGTGCTTGATTGTGTGCTTGCTTGCATGCTTGCTTGCTTGCTTGCTTGCTTGCATGCTTGCCTGCATGCTTGCTTGCACGCTTGCTTGCATGTTTGCTTGCATGCTTGCTTGCATTCTTGCTTGCATGCTTGATTGCATGTTTGTTTGCATGCTTGCTTGCATGCTTGCTTGCATGCTTGCTTGCACGCTGGCTAGAATCCGTTAGGACTGACGCTTGCATGTTTTTTACATGCTTGCTTGCATGCTTGCTTTCTTGCATGCATGCTAACTTGCATGCTTGCTTGCATGCATGCTTGCTTGCATGCTTGCTTGCATGCTTGCTTGCATGCTTGCTTGCATGCTCGCTAGAATCCTGCTTGGATTCTCGCTTGCATGCTTTCTTGCATGCTTAAATGCTTCCTTGCATGCTTTCTTGCAAGCTTGCATGCTTTCTTGCAAGCTTCATGCTTGCTTGCATGCTGATCGCATGCTTGCGTGCATGCTTGCTTCAGGCTTGCTTGCATAATAGCTTGCTTGCTTAATTGCATGCTTCTCTGAAATATTTATGGTTCACGCGAGCGAAGCCGCGGGTAAAATAGCTAGTGTATAAATAAAGATAGCTGAATCTTAAGGTCAGCAAGTGATTTAATTTATGACTGACGAGTTGCTGCCCTCGACTCCGTCTGCGAAGAATTCGTTTATCGCTATCCCGCGGGAACTATGCAATTTTCCGGGATAAAAAGTATCCTATATGTTAAACCGGATTATAAACTATCTGTATGCCATATTTCATCACAATCCGTCACACTGTTTTAGCGTGAAAGAGTAACAAACACCCATCCATCCATATTTACAAACTTTCGCGTTTATAATATACTATAATACTATAATATATATAATAAAATATATAATTAAAAATTTTAAAAACCCCAACGCAATTATGTCACACATACGTTTGAAAATAAAATAAATGCTCACTATACGTCTAAGATCCCTTCCGCAGCTAACAAAAGAGCTGATAACTTTTAAACAGCTGAACAGATTTTGATGATAGATGTTAAGAACCATCGCCAAGAAACCTGCTTTCAAATGAAAAAAATCGCGTCCAAATCGGTTCACTCGTTTAAGAGCTATGATGCCACAGACAGACACACACACACACACACACACACACACACACACACACACACACACACACACACACACACACACACACACAAATAGCGGTCAAACTTATAACACCCCTCTTTTTGTGTCAGGGGTTAAAAATGGAGAAAGTTATCAATTGGAGGAATTTATGTGCGAATAGAATAGAATAGAATAGAATAGAATAGAATTATTTTTATTTGCCAGAATACTTATAAACATAGTACAGGATGTCAAGGTACATCAGAAATAGTATTCAGTCGTTGAACAACATGCAAAAGTTCTACACAATTCCTTAATCAATCGTATTTATAGTATTTTATAAATTAAATTATGTGCATAGCAATGTCAGTGTTTAAAATTATAAAATACTTATAAAAAAAAATATATATATATAAATGTACATAGTAAAGTCAAAGTTTGGCAAATATTAGAAATCTAGAAATTCTTTTACACTATAGAAGCAATTTATCTTCAGCCATCCAGATATTTCTTTTACAAATTTATTATATTCCATTTTTCTCAAATCTGCTGGAAGGTTATTGTATAAAGTAATACACATATTATACGCATTTTTACGATAGATCGCAGCATAACAAGGAGGGTGGTATAACAGGTCCTTGTACTGAGCCCTCTGTTTACCCACAAAGACATCGGACCTGCTTCTAAACAGTTCAGGATGTTTTTTAACAAATAGGCATGCTTTTTTTATGTACATACAGGGTAGTGGCAGCACATTCAGTTTTTTAAAAAATGGTCTGCAGCTATCCGTGACCGAAATGTTAACTATTGCACGAATGCACTTTTTTTGTCTAATAAACGCCCTAGTTACATCGACTGAGTTTCCCCAGAGCAAAAGTCCATAGTTTAACAATGATGATACATAGCCATGATACGCTGTGACGGCAGCTTCAGTAGAAACAGTCATCCTAAGTTTTCTTAAGGCAAATACAAAGCTGTCCAACTTGGAACAAACAGAATCAACATGTAGTTTCCAGTTTAAATTTTGGTCAATATGTAAACCTAAAAATTTTATATCATTACAATTAGCTATTTCCACATTATTAAAGTTAACATGTAATCTAGTCCGAGCATTATATGATTGGAACTGAATAAAAAGAGTTTTACTGAGATTAATATTAAGATTATTGCAACTTGCCCATAGGCTTATATCATCTAATGCTTTATTTATGCTTCCTTCATATGAAGAAATATCGTTATCATCTGCAAATAAAACGCACTTTTGACTGGTTGCCCGAGGAAGATCGTTGACATAAATTATAAATAGCATGGGGCCAAGGATACTCCCTTGTGGTACTCCTGACTGATTTTCACGATAGTCGGAAACAAAATTCTGTCGAACAAGATTCTTCCCAACCTTCACTATTTTTGAGATCTGCGTGCTTTGCTTTCTCCCTCTCAGGTAACTTTTGAACCAATCAAGTGCTATACCCCTGATGCCATAACATTCCAATTTCCTCAATAGTATATTGTGATTGACACTATCAAATGCCTTACATAAATCTAGAAATATTGACATAATGGGTAATTTGTTATTAATAGCTTCTGTTACAAACTTAATCAAATGAAAACACGCCAATTCTGTCGAGCGACCCTTTCTAAAGCCAAATTGATCAGGCTGAAATAAATTCTGCTTTTCAAAAAAATCTGTTAATCTAACGCACATAGCCTTTTCCAGGATTTTAGATAGGACTGGAATTAAGGTAATAGGCCTATAATTATTAGGATTGCTACGATCACCTTTTTTGTACAGGGGTCTAACCCTAGACAGCTTCAATTGCTCCGGGAAGATGCCTTGTTGAAAAGAAAGATTTATAATATGGGTCAAAGGACGACTCAAGCAAGCAGCATTCATCTTTAGCAAGTCCGTTGTGATATTGTCATATCCACAGGACCTACTATTTTTCAGTGACATAATTATCTTGTAGACCTCATTCTCATCTACATGTCTTAAAAATATAGAACATGAATTGTTGTAACTGCACGTCATATTAGATACTGATCCGGTGCTACTTGAATTGTGATTTATTATGTCAATAAAATAATCATTAAATAGATTGCAAATATCTTGCGGATTGCTAAAAGTCATGTTATTAAAATGTACATTATCGAATTCATTATAGCTATTATTGTTACATGTCATTGATGAAATAATATTCCAAGCGGCTTTACATTTGTTTTTGTTTTTTAGAATATGCTTATTATTAACAATCCTTTGTGAATCGTGAATACATTTTCTCAGGATACCATTATAAATTCTAAGTTGCCGTCTGTTATCATTTTTGTCTAGCTTTGTTAATCTTACTTTCATATACAACTTACGCTTAGTGTGACAAGATTTCCTTATTCCTCTTGTTAACCACTTTATTTTATTCTGACGACTACTCATCTTTACCCTTACCAAAGGAAAACACAATTCATATAAAAGGCATAAAAACTCATAAAATGAAGTGAAGGCATCACTGAAATCATGGGCACTCAAAACTAATGAAATTTACCATGAGCTTTACGGTGAAGGAAACATCGTGTAGAATCCTGCATATACCTTCGAAGAAGTTCAGTAGTGTGTGTGAGTTCCCATCCTCGCAGGGTCCGCGTGGGAACTACAGCACAAGCTCTCTCATTCAGAGAGGAGGCCTGTGCCCTGCAGAGGGATGTGTATGTGTAAATCCTGCGGAAATTTTACAATTTTCCGGGATATTAAATACCTATCCGATGTCTTAATCCAGGTTATAAACTATAGCTGTGTAACTAATATCAGAATCCATCGATTGGTTTTAACGTGAAGGAGTAACAAACATCTTCACATCCATCCATCCACACAAACATTCACGTTTATAATATTAGTGGATTACAGCACTTCGTCTGCCAACGGTACCGGGTGACGTCATGGGCCGTCTCCGCTGAATATTTCAGCCGCAATTACGCGCCTTTTCAGGCTTTCTGCGGCCACGTCTTAATTTGGGCTGAGGCATTGGCGCCGGTTTAGCTAAGAGTCATATCACACCGGCGCAGCGATTTACGAACGTATTAAAATTAAATATTTTTCCTACTCCTGTACTTTTATCTGTTTTTTACATGGTCGCGAACAAATATATAAGAGCATAGATAATATGACTTCAGAAAGTCTATACTTAATCTATTCGCCATAACAGCACTTGTGTCGTAATGTCGTTATTACGATACACCTAGCTGCCACATAATATTAAATGTAGGGTACACTCAACACTAAAGCCCAGTTTAGACCTGCTGAGTTGAGTAGAGTAGGGTACAGTCGGGTACAATAGGGTAAAATAGGGTACAGTTGGGTACAGTAGGGTAAAATAGGGTACAGTAGAGTACAGTCGGGTACAGTAGGGTAAAACTGTAGAGTACAGTCGGGTACAGAAGGGTAAAATAGGGTACAGTTGGGTACAGTAGGGTAAAATAGGGTACAGTAGGGTACAGTCGGGTACAGTAGGGTAAAATAGGGTATTTGACGTGACCTCAACTCTCCTGACGTTACGTATACCCACTTCAATTTTTAGAGTTCCGTATCCAAATGGTGCTAATGGGACCCTATTACAGAGACTCTACTGTCTGTCCATCCGTCTGTCACAGAGCTCTATCTCTTGAACCGTAAATAACAGCAGTGGCGGGGCGTGAAAATTTTTGCAAGTAAAGCCGGAGAAAAATAAATAACCCCATTTATCCTCTTCTTGGAAGTAACTAATTTAATGTAAAAAGTCTGGTTGGAAGGAGCGGTTCCTCCCAACTCAAGTACTGCTATACTTACCGGGAGTGGCTGGACATAATCTATATCTATAACAAGTCGGTGTCTGTACATTGAAGATATTTGAGAAAAACTGTTACTAGGGCTATTTATTAGCGCAATAGAACCCAAAACAATATTTTTTAGAATTATTGTCTGTTTGTCTGTTTGTCTGTGCGTTTGTGCGCGCTAATCTCAGAAACGGCTTAACCTAGAAGGATGTGGTTTTCACTGATATGTTGGTATTTTCTTGGATTAACATTTAGTGTTTGTTTCATTTGAATCGGTTGACAAATAAGAAAGAGTACCTGGGCGACCGAGCTCTGCTCGGGCAGAAACTCGGTACCGAGCGTTTTCCCAGAGATAAGACCAAGCTAGATCAATTTTTCATCCCCGAAAACCCCCAAATACCAAATTTCATCGAAATCGTTGGAACCGTTTCCGAGATCCTGATTATATATACCGGAGGGGGGGAGGGGGGGGGGGGGTGAGAGGGGGGAGAGGATGCGGGGGAGGGAGCGCGGGGGCATTAAAGGGGGGATGAAAATTTCATTGATTTTGCCGTAGGATGCACCGTTTTCAAGATATTTGACAAAAACACCGGAGGTTGGGTGAGTCACGTTAAACTATCGTCCGTAAACCGACTTTACAGACAACCGGCTTTTCCTGTTCTGTGCTCCCAATAGGGAACGTGCACATAGACGGTGCTGCCAACTGGTGCCATAAGGGTGCCATCAATTTGAATGTTTTACCTTGATAAGTTTGTTTTACTGTTCGCATAGTGTCTCTTCTGTCGCATTAGTGCTGCCGCCTATAGTTACTGCACGTTCCCTATAATACTTTTTCTAACAAAAAAGTAACTTTTTCTCACAAAAAAGTAACTTTTTCTCACAAAAAAGTAACTAACTTTTTCTCACAAAAGAAGAAACTTGACGTTTTCTCATGAAAAATAAACTTAAAAAAAAACTAAAAATGTTGAAAAAAAACGTGGATTCGAACCAAGGTCGGCTGCATCCGCGACCACCCGATTTCTAATGTGCCATTATGATCTGCTCGAAGTGGGCGAAATTTAGCTTTATATTCTAATGCAAACAAAAATAGCCGGAAAACACGAGTAAAAGCGGTTTTCTGAAAATGAAACATAGCTAGATCAGTTTTTCATCCCCGAAAACCCCCACATACCAAATTTCATCGAAATCGTTGGAGCCGTTTCCGAGATCCTGATTATATATATACATATCTAATATATATCGTCAACGATACGATACGATGCTGTATCGTCGTCGTCGTATACAGCATCGTTTGCGGTCGAGTACCAATCTCCTTTTGGCCTGTCCTTCTACTTCTTCCAAAATTTACTCAAAATCTTTTACTGTGCAATCTGCTAGACTGTGGAATCGATTACCCACCTCCATTAGGCAATCTCCCTCCGTGGTGTCGTTCAGGGAAGCTTTGAAGAAGATGTGGCTCACACCATCTCTTTAATATATTGAGAACACTGCTTATTTATTGTATGTATTTTGCATATATATGTTGTATATGGTAGTATATTTTTATTAGGTTTCTTTATATTATGAGTTTATGTATTGTATTTACTAAAAGTTGTATTGTAGCCTTTGCTTTGTCCGACTGTCTTATTTTTACTTACTCTTTGTCGGTCCCTTACTAAATGCTCCTTTCATCCACTCAAAGGTTGACTGGTAGAGATCCCTTAAAGGGATAAGTTCGCCTTTGTACATGCATTTCAACGGTTGTCAATAATGTATTTCTTTTTTTCCCTTATTTTTGTACAATAAAGAGTTTACATACATACATATATATACATATATATATACAAGAATTGCTCGTTTAAAGGTATTAGATACAATACTTTCTCAGTGTTAGATAGCCCATTTATCGAGGAAGGCTATAGGCTATATAATTATCAGTACCTGGGCGACCGAGCTCTGCTCGGACAGAAACTCGGTACCAAGCGTTTTCCCAGAGATAAGACCAAGCTAGATCAATTTTTCATCCCCAAAAACCCCCAAATACCAAATTTCATCGAAATCGTTGGAACCGTTTCCGAGATCCTGATTATATACACCGGAGGGGTGGGGGGGGGGGGGAGGGGGGGGGGGAGGGGATGCGGGGGAGGGAGCGCGGAGGTATTAAAGGGGGGATGAAAATTTCATTGATTTTGCCGTAGGATGCACCGTTTTCAAGATATTTGACAAAAACACCGGAGGGGGTGGGGGGGGAGGTGAGTCACGTTAAACTATCGTCCGTAAACCGACTTTACAGACAACCGGCTTTTCCTGTTCTGTGCTCCCAATAGGGAACGTGCACATAGACGGTGCTGCCAACTGGTGCCATAAGGGTGCCATCAATTTGAATGTTTTACCTTGATAAGTTTGTTTTACTGTCCGCATAGTTTCTCTTCTGTCGCATTAGTGCTGCCGCCTATAGTTACTGCACGTTCCCTATAAAACTTTTTCTAACAAAAAAGTAACTATTTCTCACAAAAGAAGAAACTTGACGTTTTCTCATAAAAAATAAACTTAAAAAAAAAACTAAAAATCTTGAAAAAAAACGTAGAATCGAACCGAGGTCGGCTGGATCCGCGACCACCCGATTTCTAATGTGCCATTATGATCTGCTCGAAGTCGGCGAAATTTAGCTTTATATTCTAATGTAAACAAAAATAGCCGGAAAACACGAGTAAAAGCGATTTTCTGAAAATGAAACATAGCTAGATCAGTTTTTCATCCCCGAAAACCCCCACATACCAAATTTCATCGAAATCGTTGGAGCCGTTTCCGAGATCCTGATTATATATATATATATATATATATATATATATATATGTATGTATATATATATATATATATATATGTACAAGAATTGCTCGTTTCAAGGTATTAGATAGATATCATTAATTACTAATTCCACGCGGACGGAGAATTAATAATTTTGAATTTTGAATTGAACAGTAATGGCATTGACATCCATTGAAGAGTTCCGACCTGCAGAAACGATCCTGGTCGGACCATCAAAATTTCACTACCAGATATTGTCACTGGATTTGCATAAGGTTGTTAAATTTCAGCTTAAACGGATACTAGGAAGTGGTCGGAAAATGGTTTGCAAATTATGAAACCCCAAATTGCCAACAAACATACGAACGATGCAAGATAAATTTAATCTTGTATAAACAAAATGCTGAGTTGTGTTGTTTAGTACTTTACCCTTTTTGTGCGGGACGACAAAAACAAAGGTGTAATTTTATTCACAGATTAGAATTAATTATGCGACCCGCCGTACAAGTTTAATGTCTATCCGATTTGAATGATGACCACGTCTCCTATATATTTAACTTTATATTTCCCTGACCCATAAAAACTTTGCCCCAATTGAAATATTATTTGGGTAACATAACTTTAATTTTAATACTAGTTGAAACCCCCCCCCCCCCTGTATAATTCCCGTTCCCATTGAAATTCGGGAAAAAATATTCGGGGAACTGAGACGAATCTAATGACACTTTACGCTTTAAATTCCACTGAGCCGTTTAGGCTGCAGGGCGTGCCAAAGAATGATACATCGAATACAATGATAAATCGGTTCTCCAGTTTAAGAACTATAATGCCACAAACAGACAGACATACACACATATATAGCGGTCAAACTTGTAACACCCCTCTTTTCGTGTCGGGGGTTAAAAAGAAAGTTAGTTCAATACAGTTTAAACAGCAGAAAGTTAATTATTTATCACTACTACTTATAATTATTCCATATTAAAATGCTCAATTTAGGGGCTGTTTCACCACCTTATTGTCAAACTACTGGTTACGTAACCAATGAATAAACTAAGTACTGCACAAATCTGTCGGCTAGTTTTTTTTCAGTTTCACCACTCCGGTCCTGTGCAAACTAAGTACCACTTAACTAATCGTCGGTTTAACAAAAAGTCGGAATAGCAACGTCCCTTTTCACGACCACGGGTTCCTGTTCGCATATTTTCGTTCAAAGAGTCGCTCATTATTAAAGCAAAATAAATCGTAAACTATGTAATTTTTAAACACATCTATTTTTTTGCATAAACAAATGTGTAACATTATAATTAATCCAAAAACGGTATTTATTTACGATACTTTGGTTAACAATAAAAAAGAAAAATAAAATCACGTAAAACGAATCGAAAAGTGGCGCCAAACCCTTTGACAGATTAACTTTTTTTTTAATGGCGATGTACAAGTTCAGGTAGAACAAACGATTGTGCCACTGAAAAAAAGTATGTAATTAAAAAATGTTACGAAATTTTGGATTTATTTTTAAATACTAAAAGCGTACCTATATTTTGTATTCAAATCTTGATATTTAAATTCTCGTTTACAATTTAGCATGACTTCTTTCTTTAAAAAATAAAAAATACTTTGATTTATTTTTCTGAAACCGGCTCAAGGGCTCTCCAACCATGGCCACAAAAAAATAAACTAACTAATTAAAAAGATATGTGACGGATAAAAATGCTAAATGCCACCTGATCTGATGGTCAAATTAAGAAATAGTTTGTCCGTCACTTAGCGCTAATCAAGACTGGTGAAACAGAAATTTTTATTCCATGTGACAAATAAGGTTATGATCAAGCTAATCCGAACTTTAAAAAAGTGGTGAAACAGCCCCTTAATGTTCTTAAGCATTTAAAACTTCTGAAGTGAAATTTTTAACGTTAAACACACGTAAGCGTGAAATAAAATATGGAACGGAAAACTCAAAGAGAATTTCGTAGAGGCTCTACGCGCAGCTACGGGCTACGAGATGCTACGGATCACCGTAGCCCAGTGTTGTTTCGGATGCTCTCGGACGCGCACGTCTCTCGCTTACTCTCTATATCTATCTCTCTCTGTGGTTTCAAAATATCCTTCCGAAATTCAAAAGCAATATAGTTTAAGTGTTACTTCTGTGTTTAAATTACAAACTCAAGTGTATTGGTTGTTTTATGTTTTGGATTTTTTTGTGTCATTTATGGGTGTTATTGTTATGTAACAGGTTTGTTTTAAATACCGTTTATGAGTGGGACGTTCGTTTCTTTGTGCTAGAATGTGAGTATGCGAGGTATTTTATAGGCTCCATTGAGTATTAGAAACGGACGTCCTGCTTTGATTCAACGTACTGCCCAAAAGTGTAGCAAAGTTCGTACATAGATATTTTAATCAAACATAATTTATGAAACTATAAGCATAAGTTTGCCTACTAGTATTATTGCAATATCTTCTTCCTCTAGTATACATTAATCTCGTGTCACGATGTTTGTTATCGAACTCCTTCGAAACGGCTTGACTTATTAACACGCTTTTATTAGCTTCATACGTATGTTAGTATGTAACGGAAACTTTGAACATGATTTGACCCCCTTGAAAACGTCGGATTAACTCGAAATTTGGTACATTTATCAAGAACCAATGACAATGCGTGTTTTTTAGTTTTTTTTTAACTATTATTATTTTTATGAAACTATTTTTAACCCCCGACACAAAAAGAGGGGTGTTATAAGTTTGACCGCTAAGCGTGTGTGTCTGTCTGTCTGTCTGTGGCATCATAGCTCTTAAACAAGTGAACCGATTTGGATGCGGTTTTTTTAATAGAAAGCAGGTTTCTTGGCGATGGTTCTTAAATATGTTTCATCAAAATCGGTTCAGCCGTTTCAAAGTTATCAGCTCTTTTGTTAGCTGCAGAAGGGATCTTAGACGCATAACGGGCATTGACTTAATGTGAAACATACGAGTGACATAATTACGTTGGGGGTTTTTAAAATTTTTAATTTATAGTTATGTCTATGTTTGGTTGGATTTTTAATTTATAGTTGTCTATGTTTGGTTATGTTTGGTCGTAGGATATTTTTATACCCCTTATTCTTCGTAGACGGAGTCACCGGCAAATGAATTTTTTTTTATAAATTTCGTTATTAGTCCACATAATCGACTCATGAATGGATCGTATATGCTTGGTGCATTATTTTAGTGATCTAAAACCATCTTCAATTCAAATGAAATCGGTTTGAGGGACAACGTTTGGATGATTTCAAAGTCAAATTAATAGATATTTTAATTGTGTATGATAGGGGAAAACGAGCAGGCAAGTCATCTGATGGAATGCAATCACCGCTGCCCATGGACACTCATAACAAAGTTGAGTTACGGATGCGTTAACGGTGCTCAAAGATTTAGTCTTGTTATACACTCATACTCGAATATGTTTAACTCCTGACACAATAACTAAGTATAAATTAAAAATTTAAAAAACCCCCAACGTAATGTTAAATGTTTGAACATTAAGTCAATGCCCATTATGCGTCTAAGATCCCTTTCGCAGCTAACAAAAGAGCTGATAACTTTGAAACGGCTGAACCGATTTTGATGAAACATAATATTATCTAAGAACCATCGCCAAGAAACCTGCTTTCTGTTACAATAAATCGCATCCAAATTGGTTCACCCGTTGAAGAGCTATGATGCCACAGACAGACAGACACACACACATAGCGGTCAAACTTATAACACCCCTCTTTTCTTGTCGGGGCTCAAAAAGACGGTAGTTATAAGTTTGACCGCTATGTGTGTGTGTGTGTGTGTGTGTGTGTGTGTGTGTGTGTGTGTGTGTGTGTATTCTGTGTATCTGTGTGTCCGTCTGTGGTAATGTAGCTCTTTGACGGGTGATCGGATTTGGGTACGGATTTCTTTATTTAAAAGCAGGTTGCTTGGCAATAGTTCTTAGACATGTTTCATCAAAATTCGTTCAGTCGTTGCAAAGTTATCAGTACTTTTATCAGCTGCGGAAGGGGTCTTAGACGCAGAATGATGGGCATTTACTTTATTTCCAAAATGTGTGTGACTAAATTGCATCGCGGGTTTTTAAAATATTTAATTTAAAGTTATACAAAACGTATTTCAACATTAAACGTAATGTGTAACCCCTGATAGATAGATAAGCATATTTATCTACAAATCTCAATTATTTCAAACCATCAATTCAAGCAATAACAGTCTCTCAGTCCAACCGATAAGAGTTGAAAGTTGGGCGTTTCTGTGACGCTTATGCAATGGGGTGGAAGCTTAGCAAAATTTACGGAAGCGCCTTTAAGTAATGGGTTGAAATAGGCAGTAGAACTCGTACAATAATTTGAAGCATTTTTAAAAATATTCCGCGAATAAATAGCGATTTTATACTTATAAATTACAATGCCGCGTTTCTTTAAAATTATGTAAGTAGATGTAAGGTAAACGTACCAATGCTCGACACCTCAACGCCCATCAGATGACACCCATCTGTCACCTCTCTTACTATGTCATAAGATTGAAGGTGCCATGTATTGGGTCAGTGTCGAGCGCAGGGACGTTTAACTTAGTTAATTTTGATTTTCCACAATGGTTATATTATAAAACGCTAATAATAAGGTTTAAGTAAACATATTTTACAACAAATCTACTTAGTTCTATCAAAAATTCCTGAAGTTAGTTCAGTGTTTGTGGTCCTATTTTCTCCTCAGAACAAACAGTCTTTTGTGGCTTTCCTAAAAGGCTACCACCGAGGCAAAACGATAATATCTATTTTTGACAAAGGGCTAGTTCTGTGGTTAGCAAACTTTGCGATTCACGACTCTGGGAGTACTTATCATTTTGTTTGATATTACTTTGTGATTGAGGTCTTGTGACTTTGTAATGTTCAAGAAAGTAGCGGCGGCCTTCTTGGTTACTTACATTGATTGACCGAAATCATTGTACAATTATACAAAATATAAACAAATAAGTCTATATTTAAGTACGTATACTTTATTCCAGAAAACATATAACATGAATTATTAATAACAATAATTAAATTTACAATACAAAATACAATAATAACAATAAAATAGCAATGAAATATACATAACAATATAATCTAAAGAAAAAACGCAACAATATTATCTAAAGAAAACTAACAAGTTAAAAACCGTCACTCCACGTCGTACCTGGCTCAAAAGTCCCCATTACCAGCCTAGGCTAGCCTAGCCAGTGCCCATGGCCAGCGTAATCTGCTGAACCCGGTACGACCCGGAGCGAGGGTCGCAGCCCCTGTCCCGCAATCTACGACCCTATTAAATTTCCTAGTCCTAGTCTATTTTGGACAAATTTTAATTTGGAAAGTTCTAGAACTAGTTGTTGCTTGCATTTTTGTCTGCGTCTGTGATCACGAAGATATGGCCTTAACAAAAATGCAAAATAAAAATTAAGCTTATTGTTTGAGCGAACGAGAAGTGCGACTGTTGGGTGAAAAAATAGTGGATTGTTCAACAAGGGACTAAAACAAGCCATAATGACACAGCGAGGGTGGCTATAATTCGCGTGTCATTATGGCAGTTTAGTCTCGCGTTAAACACTCTACTTTTCACTTTGAATGCGAGGAAAAAAACGATGTTTTAGGTATACTAATCTACAATATTACTTTTATACAACGTACGCTCAATACGAGCAATGGACGTCTGTTCAGAATTCAAATAGCAATTTAAACATGTTCCGCGGTCTTTTTTTGTTGAGTGACGCTTTAAATGTTTGCATATTTAGCCAACAGATTCAAACTTGAAAATTATTTCATAGATAATTGGACTAAGTATGCATAATAAAATGAATAAAATTCATCTTTAATATAATTAAATAGATTAATATTCGTAATTATTCATGGTGTTTCACGAAATTATTATTTTTTTAAATAATTTTTTTATAGTTGTCATTTTGAGGTTATTTCCACGCCCTAAAGGCTTTCACAGACCGAAGCGCAGGGCGCTACGGAGCGCATCGGAGCGTCCGCAGCGCGCTGCGGTCTGTGGAAAGCTTTAAAATTGTCTATGCCCAGTCACTGAACATGGCAATAATCCTCCATCCACAAACACCGTGATTGGTAGTTTAGGGGTTTCCAAGTAAATTAAAAAAAATTTACTTTAATCCCTAGAGATCCTAAAAGAGCTTTAGGCCCGATATGCTGAGACTAAAGTAACATTTAAAGAGCATGAGAAGTGAAAAAAATATTAGGGGACAATCTTACACAAATCGACCTAGTCCCAAACTTAGCAAAGCTTGTACTATGGGTACCTACTAGACGACGATAAACATACTTATATAGATAAATTATATACTTAAATACATAGAAAACATCCATAACTCAGAAACAAATATTCGTGCTCATCACACAAATAAATGCCCTTACCGGGATTTGAACCCAGGACCTCTTGCTTCGTAAGCAGGGTCACTACCAACTAGGCTAAAGCGGTCGTTAAACGAATTACGAATATTAATCTATTTAATTATATTAAAGATGAATTCATTTTATTATGCATACTTAGTCCAATTAGCTATGAAATCATTTTCAAGTTTGAATCTGCTGGCTAAATATGCAAACATTTAAAGCGTCACTCAACAAAAAAAAAACCGCGTAACAAATTTAAATTGCTATTTGAATTCTGAACAGACGTCCATTGCTCGTATTGAGCGTAAGTTTTATAAAAGTAATATTGTAGATTAGTATACCTAAAACATCGTTTTTTTCCTCGCATTCAAAGTGAAAAGTAGAGTGTTTAACGCGAGACTAAACTGCCATAATGACACGCGAATTAAATATCTTGTGTCATTATGACTTGTTTTAGTCCCTTGTTGAACAATCTACTATTATGTCTGTTCTTCTCCATAGATCGCATTCTCAATCAATTATCATAAACGCTTGTGTGTATGTTTCGTAATTAGGTATATGGAATGACGAGTTCTACGTTTCGCTAAGCCACTAGTGGAATATTTCAAATTAACGCAAAATAACCCTCCTTCGACAGTCGGGTTAAAAGTAGATTTTTACTGTTAAAACTACCAGCAAAGCTTCAAACAAACCATCATGATCAAGGTGTGCGTATATTCTAGCAATACCTTACTAATAATTCTCCCTCGAATTCATACACTCTACGCAAACTTGCTTTTAGAATAATTATCTTTTTTTCCATGTCACGTACAAGTATTATGTGAAAATAATGAACTCGTTAGGAATCGCTTCGAGTTCTTGCTGAGTCAATATGCTTATTACTTAACTGCTCATAAATAAATAAAAAAAAAACTGCTGTGGAACGTTTAGATTGATTCGGAAACAAGGTGTGATTGTGCGAGAACTTGTACTCGTATATTGTGGAATTTTAGAAAAAATTTAGAAAAATTTAGATTTTTATTTTTTAGAAAAAAGTTTTTGTTAATTTTTTTTTTTAATACAAGCTTTTTGCTAACTGTACTTTCTGCCCCTGGTTACCAAAGTTGTCGTCAAGACGATTCAAGCGACCGCAAACTCGATAGGGTTATGTTAATTTATTACAGAGTTCCTATGGCCACCTTCCACCTCCATCATCAGATCAGCTCCATGTCACAATAATATTGCATTGTCACCTGATTTGCATGCAAAATTTCAGCTCAATCGGTAATCGAGAAGTGGGTCAAATTTAACTTGCAAGATTTGATTACAAACAGACATCGGGGCAGGTAAATGAGTTTTGGTTAAAAATTTCATTTTAAGAGCAAGCTTTTTATCTGACTGTACTTTTTGTTGACTGTACTTGCATTGTCATTCAACTCACATAAGCATACCAAATTTCAAGTGAATCCGACAACTGGAAGTGGGTCAAATTCGACGATTGACCCGTACATACATAGATACATTGCTAGTTAAATAAAAGCTTGTAGATAATAAAAGCTTGTAAATCACGGTGTTTCTACAGTAGAATTCTACTAATCATACCAATGCTATAAACGCGGAAGCTTGTATGTATGGATGTATGGAAGGATGTATAGGAATGTGTGAATGTTTGTGACTCTTTCACACTAGAACTGTTGGACGGAATCTGATGAAATTCGGCACACAGATATTTCCCGTGAAATAGCGATAAACGAATTCTTCCCAGTCGGGGTCGCAGGCAACAGCTATGGTGCCCGCGACTTCGTCCGCGTTAATCATTGATGCTCCGCACCTATTGGTCTTAGCGTGATGTTAAATAGCTTAAAGCCTTTCTGGATAAATGGACTATTCAACACAAAAATAATTTTTCAATGAACTAAAACAATTACTTTGCTCACCCGCGACCTTACAATAGTTACGTTTATGCAAGAAATGTGTGTTCATGCAGTTCCTCCACCTCCACACTGTACGAACACACACAAATCACATAAACACAACTATCACCACCACCAAGCTACACTGACGCGTTTCGAACTCAACCAGAGCTCATCCTCGGAGTTACCACAACCGTATGCTATGCTACCAAATGTTAAACTAACAAACCAAAACAAATGTTTTAACTTGTCACTGTAACTTCACAAGTACCCACTTTATTTTTCTTATTCTCAAACTACCCCACAAAAATTAACTTTTATTGACATATTATAAAACTACCTTGAATTTTTGTTTATTTATTTATAGTAAAACTCACGTGATCACTTTAAACATATTTATATATTTTCCAATAATACAAGTCAAAGAGAATAACGTCTTGACACTCGAAACATAATATAGTTCTCCAACAATACAGCTCAAAAAGAACACGTCTTATTCCTTCCACTCCTCCATATTGAATGTCCCAATCATCATCCCCGCCTGCCTTTTATTCGTTTTGGGCTCTCGTTAATACCCACCAAAATTACATTTTAATCAAACAACTGACTAGTATACTATTTGTTAGTGCTCGTAGAATTCAATTTAAAATAAGGATACCTTACACTCGTCCATCCTGACCCCGTGCATGTCCTCATGCACGAAGCCAGGGCAGAGCGAGAGTTGAGCTTAAATGAACTACCTTACACTCGCCAACATATATCTATACGTTATACATGCTAAATAAAACAGAAACAATAAGAACCTATGTATACTAACTCACAATCTATCAATAAATATTTGTATTTGTATTTTGAAAAAAAAAACAAAGACTTAGAACTATTAACTGCTGTTGTAGTTGGAAGTCTCAATATAAATTACTATAGCACATTTCTTATTTATGGTACTTGAGTCATTTAAATATATTCACGTTTTGTGATATAATTGTAGCAACCACTTGAATCGATTATAATAATCCAGTAAATCATTCTATAAATATCATTATTGTCACTAGTCCATCAATTATAGCGAATTACTGGTCTCGTGAACCCATCCATTCTCACGAGACTGCTTTAAAATCCAATTGCATATAAGATTGGATTTCAAAACTTTGGCGTGTGTAATAATATCAGTCTTGCTAACCAATCCATTCTAGCAAGAAATAATAATACTACCCTAGAAATAGCGAATTAATAGTCGCGTGAACCCATCCATTCTCACGAGACTGCTTTAAAATCCAATGATTACTAACCCATACCATTCTAGTAAAATTGGATTTCAAAACTTTGGTGTGTGTAATAATATCACCCTTGCTAACCAATCCATTCTAGCAAGGATGTTTACTACCCTAAATATTGCTATATTTTCTTTCTCTAAAAATCGATTCAAAAGGCAACTCACATCACAATAAACAATATAGACAATAATAACATAATAATCGGCAAGGTAATAGATACTATACCCATTACCTATATCCTCAAACAGTACTGGTATCATGTTTTGCTTTAATTCTAATGTACACTTTGTGAGGTATTAACCAAAATGCAGCAAATAACAATGGAATTGAGTAATTTATATGCTTATGCGGTATTGGCACCTACCTATCTAATTCTAAGTACGTGTGGCCATGATACGAGTAATGCCAAATAATTATCGCCTTCCTATATTTCTATTTATATTTGGATTTCAAGGAATAATCTTCATCTTTTCAATACAATATACATAATACAACAGTAAAAATCTGTACCTACCTACATTTCTTCCATAAACCCATATATTATTATGGAAGACGTCATAAAACGTTACGAACCCATCCAATCTCGTAAGGTTGTGCAGCAGAGTGCAGTTGTGAACCCATCCATTCTCACAACGTGCACTATATCATAATACTCATGAACCAATCCATTCTCATGGTATTACTTTCTAACGGCTATTTTAGTTGTTCCTTCCATACGACATAATGAGATATTTCTATTCTATTTATTCGAGTAACTACTACATTACAGAATAGTTAAACATATTCGGTGAACTTAATCATCTGTTAACCTCTGTAGCTCTGATGTAATCCTAATACGATTCAGCAAATAATTAATTCGCACTAAATCAATTGCTAAATCGCGTCAATTATTTTAAATAGTAAGCAATCTATAACAATATTAAACAATCTATAACAATCTATAACTATTGTAAGCAATCTCTATATGTATTGAATATCTATTGTAAGCAATCTATAACAATATTAAACATAATATAAATAAATTCATGATTAATACGACCATACACTTTCACGTAATTACACACGTACGTTACGTTACGTATTAAAACACTTAAAGACTATCACGTAAATTATCTGGCTCATGGTTAGTCGATTCAGACTCATTTAAGGCAACAGTCTCCTACCGTTTATTCTATAGCTATTTTATTTTATTATTTTATTTTTTTATTATGAAAATAACAAGAAACAGATCAACACCTACTACAAAATGAATAAAATGGCTCAATAATATATAACTCACACAAAAATAATATCCTACTTATTTTAACTAATTGATAAAAATAATTAAATCGAAAACCAGTGTTTACGAATAGTTGAAACGTTTTGCAGAAGGAGGCACCATTTTAGTCCTCACAATTATCGAGTTAATTCATTTCAAATTTTCGTATGCTATCGAAGTCACATAATTGCAAGTAATGCCTGTAAATTAATAATTATTTTGTTTAATATCACAATGTAAACTATAATTAAACAATTATTATCATAATTTGGAAACGTTTCACTAGTTAAATAGGTACACTGTTAGCTTAGATTCGATAGCTGGCACGTAAATACTCTTTAGTAGTATTTGAATATTAAAATTGAAACGGCTATCAAATGCCGGCCTTGAAATTAAACATAAATATGTACATTCTTACTCAAAGAGTCACAGAATAAAGTCCACCTGAAGATTAACTCTGTGTTTCTATTGTAACAGTATAAATATAAGAAGATACACCCCAGGGCCCTAGTGGGACCCTAACGTCTTTCTTGTGGCTTCCATCTGCTAGGGCTTCGCATCAACGCCCATCAGTACCTTCCTAAGTCTTTTACGCAATCACTAATCAGTCTTTTATCTTAAAACATTTCATAAACTTTACTCTCGTTCGTAAGCCATTATGCTTTAATAGTAGTTGTTATTATAGTTATGAAACATAATTAAACCAAATATTCATATAAACAAAAATCTCTCAAAAACAATAATCATTCACTACTTATTATTTATTTCAACATTATTTACGAGATCAAAAAAATCGGCTAGTCACAACTAAATATGTATTGCAAAACTAATAAATAAAAGAACGAAAACATAAATTTCACAAATATTTGACCAATATCAATCCCATATCAATAGTTAAATCAGTACTTATAAAAGCTGAAAACACGTTTAAAAATCAAAGTTTGCTTCGCAAAATCAGTTATTATCAACTGACTCAGAATATTTTACATACCTATCTAAATATGTACAGGAAACAACTTAACAGTATCAAAAATTCATAACTAACTATTTGTCATAAGAATAAATAAGAAGAGTTTCCCTCCTTCCCAGTTCTTATTTATTCTTATGCTATTGTTTCATAAATAAATAAATAAATTCAATTCATAATTTAATTTTTATTCATTATTATTTTTCTCTTTTTTTTAATTATTAATTTGTTTGTATCTTGGATTTATTTATTTTGTAACTTTAGAATTAATTGTTTAGGCTTATAAGTATAACATTATTAATCATTTGTATTTTAATGCTGGACCATTGTCGTTCGAAAATAAATGAATTATTATTATTATAACTAACTGTCATACCTCCGGATTCATTCAAATCGCCGAATTCACGCGAGCAATTTAGTTTTTAACTAATTCCTTTAAAACTGATAACAATAGAAACTCAATTTTTTTGTGTTTCACCTCGACCAACTTGTTTTCATATATCTGTTATTAAATTATCTAAGGGCCCTAATGGTACTCTGCGTTTTGGTAGGTATTATGAACAGTTTTCAAACTTAAACACGAATTATTAACGCTACCCTCATTCTATATTTTAGAATCGGCACCTTTTGTACACAACGTACCGACCTATTCTAAGCAAAATAGTCGTAATTATAATTAAAAAGAAAACAGTACAAAATTAATTGTTATTACTTACTGAAATCCAATTTGGAAATGTTCAAAAAGGGCCCAACACAAAATTAATTCTAATAGGTAATAAAATCCCAAAATACATTAGGCAAGAATCCCAGACGAATACATTCAAAATAAGTTAAAAACCATTCCTAATCGACAAGTGTTATCTTACCAACGAGTTCTAAAAGGATGAAATCTTAAAATAATTGAAATAATTGAAACCTATATCTCAACATTAACTATTCACTTAATAACCGAATTCGACATAACATGTATAAACATTTAAATCATTCCATCTAATAACTCTTAAACGCAGAATAATATAAATTGATTATGTTGATTTACGAGTTTAAAATATAATCAAGATTAAAATATAATCCGTTTCGTATCATATTTTGACATCATGTAATCTTAGATTTAGTACTTATTGTACTGGACATGACTGAATGGATAAGTAAATAAAAGGTCAATAGGTAAAAGAATGTTTGGCTGAAATTTAGTAACTTGCTGATGTAAATTTAGAAGTTTTTCTTTTGTCAGTATATGTAGTTTTAATTTTTAAACCTTTCTCTGTGCTGTCGATTAAGCTCGTACGTTTGTAAAACTCTAAACAGCTCAGTATTTGAAATACAAATTGAAAGAAATTGAAATGATAATTCTGCTCATCTGGGAATACATTATTTAGCTTCTCTTACCATTATTCCCAACAGGGAATGAAAGTAGATAAACTCTAGTACCAGGTTTAGGCCAATCCCTTGAGTTTCGTTCGCCTCGCGTCGCCGCCGTCTGCGGCTGCGACGATCTTCGTATTCGTGAAGCAACACACGCTCAGGGGTTACCAGGCGTCGCCTGGTCATCTCTCGTCATGCTTCATTATCTGGAACTCGAAACAATAACGGCTATGTATTTGTTCTTCACTTATCGGGCAGTTCTATATTTTTTTTATCTACACTTATTAATTCATACGCCAATGTCTATTGCAAAAATGTTCATTGTTTTAGTGGTCATACATACACAGTCTAGCAACTTATATATTAGTACCCTCATTATTCGTAATTTAAATACTTGAAAATAGAACATTTAGAAAGGAAATCATTTGTTTTTTGGTCAGTTCGGGTTGCGCTTTAAATGTAAGTAAACTTTTATTTAGCTATAAGTTTTTATGGTCCGCTTGGCTTGATAATTGTTTCAGTCTTGGGACGCATGTCAATACTATATTATGATTATTATGAAACAAGGTGTTGTAATTGTTATTTAATTAATTAATAATGTGTTAAATCAGGTAAAATAATACACAATAAAATTACTTTAGTATCAGTTTTTCGAGTTGAGGGTAGGAGCATAAGGAGTTTGCATTAAGTCAAACTATTTTTGTAAAGTGTGAGATACGGTTTAAAACCAATAAATAATAATTATTATTATAATTATTATTAATATATGTGATTTATTGACGGTATGCAACTTGTACAAATGGGTGGTAGTTGTTAAAACATATTCTCTAATTATACACCACGTAACCTTAAGATACATCACCATTTCTAATTACTTATTAATTCTTATTGTTATTGGTATCAAATATAAAACCCAATATAGGTAGCTATTATTAGCCAATCATCAATACTTATTCTGTTACGAAACTTTTCGCATCATTATAAGTAGGTATAGTAAAAATTACATACTTAATACGGCCATCGTGTATTATGAATACGGTAGAAAGATGAGGTTTAACCAGATACGACGACGTCTGTACAGTATCATACATTTCCATAAAACTGGTACAAACTTAGATTATTCCGTTAAGATTTAAATATTAATGGGCATGTAAGACAATACAATTTCAAAAAAAATGCGACGGTACTTACCACTTCTGATATATAGTAAAACTCACGTGATCACTTTAAACATATTTATATATTTTCCAATAATACAAGTCAAAGAGAATAACGTCTTGACACTCGAAACATAATATAGTTCTCCAACAATACAGCTCAAAAAGAACACGTCTTATTCCTTCCACTCCTCCATATTGAATGTCCCAATCATCATCCCCGCCTGCCTTTTATTCGTTTTGGGCTCTCGTTAATACCCACCAAAATTACATTTTAATCAAACAACTGACTAGTATACTATTTGTTAGTGCTCGTAGAATTCAATTTAAAATAAGGATACCTTACATATTTATAAGGCATATTTTATTAATACTAACTGTTCAAATTAGACCCAAGCCGCAGTAAAGGAGAAGATACTAAATTTACCTGTTCATTAATAATAGACCCCATAGTGTTGTACCTAATTATTTCCATGCATTCCAGAGCATCCAGACGCAACCCCTTGCCGCAATAATGTAACACTTCATAAGAATCTGAATCTAACAATGAATGATTTGATTCCAACAAATGTTTTGCAAAATTCGATCTATCTGGATGCTCATTCCTATATGCCGAAACATGCTCTTTAAATCTAGTATTAAAACTTCGGCCTGTCTGTCCTACGTATATCCCATTGCAGTCATTACAAGTAAGCTTGTATACCCCCGATCTAGTTCCCTTATCTACCTGTTCTTTGTGGTTACATAGCCTAGAGTACAAAGAGTTGTTAGTCTTAAAGGCAACATTAATATTGTTTGATTTTAAAATGCCATAAATCTTATCAGACAAACCCCCAACGTAAGAGATGCTAGATCTATATTTGTTAGTAGACTGAATAATTAATTTTGAATTAAAATAATTATTATTTCTGAATAATTATTTCTGAATAATTAATAATTTTTCAATTCGAATCAGTAGTTCCTGAAATAAGCGCTTTCAACCAAACAAACATACCTAACCAACAAACAAAGAAACTCTTCAAGTTAATATCTTCTAATATATAAAAATCTCGTGTCACGGTCTTTGTTATCGGTCTCCTCCGAAATGGCTTGATTAATTTTTGTGAAATTTTTTGTCCATATTTGGTAGGTCTGAGAATTAGGTCGTAGGCTATTTGATATGGCAAAACGTTTGCTGGGTCAACTATAGTATTATTTAGTATCTAGATTCAGTCGAAATGATAACTTAATTACATACGAATTTTACAAGATGTATAACAGCTTTTTACAGTTTTACAATTCTCTACGTAAGCGAAGTCACGAGCGTTAAACTAATCATGAATAAATCATAATTTTCCTAATTATCGGATAAAAAGTCAAGGCTTTATTAATTAACGCTTTTGTTCGTTAAATTTTCAAGTCTTTTGAAAAGCTGACAGCTTATTAAGGTTTCCGCGTCGTAGAAAGTGCAGCCAGACGAGGAAGCCATTAATTCTATGAAATGGAAAGAAAGAATAGGCTTTTGATTGACGAGAAAGATTTGATCTCTATTCACACTAATACTAGTGGCGCTATAAGATGTTGATTTTGCTAGTCAGTCTTTTTAACCCCCGACACAAAAAAAGGGGTGTTTTAAGTTTGACCGCTATGTGTGTGTGTGTAGCTGTGTGGCTGTCTCTGTGGCAACATTGCTCTTAAACGGGTGAACCCATCTGGATGCTGTTTTTTTTTTAATTTTTATTTGAAAGCAGATTTCTTGTCGATGGTTTTGGTAAATTTTCAAAAACTAAATTGAAAATAAAATCCTATAAAATAACTGAAAAATTTGTATGGATGGAGGTATGAATGTTTGTTAATCTGTCACGCTCAAACGGTTTGACGGATTCTGATAAAATTTGGCACACTTTGGTTAACTTAGAAATTAACTTAGAAGATACTTTTTGCCATCAGAAAATCGTCAGGGTCGCGAGCAACAGATAGTCCCGTACATTTCTCAAAGTTGCTCACAAAATTTACAATAATCAGTTGAGAAATGCAACATATAGAGAAAGACAGCTGGACATCCACCGGAAAGCCGGACCGACATACAAAAATACTTTGCTCGCTCGGTTAAAAATAAAATAAACAGGGCTCTAACTCCCTCGATCCATTCACTGACACCCACACTCCGCGTTCAAGTACATGGAACGACCAATTATTATTATAATCATCTGGGTGTACCACAATTTCCTAAAATAGCCAATACAGCCGATTATACTCGACCCACGGCTTATTTTATCAAAATGTAAATTAAGCTTCAACTTTTAACTTCAAAGCTAAAAAGTCAATGGATATTTTTTAACTTCGTTTAAGATCCGCACCCTATTAGTACCGTTCCGCTTACACCTCGACGAATATCTGTACGATAAAAGAATCTTTGTCATAAAATAGTGCGTGACAATTAGGGGGATCCGTTTGGGGATTCGATTTTCGGATTTTAGCCCCAAGGAAGCTGAGTTCCTCAAGTACCGCGTTAAGTATTTGGTAAAGGCCGCAGGTTCAAGGTGGATACAAGCCGCTTCCAACCGTAATGATTGGGTATCAATGAGGGACACCTATGTCCAGTAGTGAATATCCTACGGCCAAAATTATGATGATGAATAATCTAGTACAGCTAGTCTGCCTACTACTGGCAGTAGTAGTAGTGTAGTAGTAGTAGATGGCAGCGGCTGGATGACGGAAGTCCAGGATCGCGAATTTTGGCGGAAAATTAAGGAGGCCTACGTCCAGCAGTGGCCGGACAATGGCTGTAAATGGATCTTGTATAGATTCATTAGCAATCAGATCATTTTATTACTACCTAAAACACATCTTGCTACACGAAGGTATTCTCTGTCAACTAAAACATAACTACCCATAGTATAAGGTCGTTATCTTCTTCTTGTTAGGCTATTTTTTCTGTGTTTACGCTCAGTCGAGATAAACATAGTAATAAAACTCCTTGGCCAGTTTATAGCAGATAAGCAGTGAAAAAATAATTCTGTTTACACTGATTAGTTTTTACAGTTGCTGTTCTTTTCGTCGTAAAACTTTTATTCCTTTGACTCTTTGCACAGCTTTCTGATTCGCAGAGTTAATTACCTATCAGGTTTTATAGAGTAAATACTGCTTACTTTATTCCGATTATGGTAAAAACAAAAGGTAACTTCGATATTGAAGTTATATGGTTTTCCGCTTTCGCGATTTTCATTCATACTTTTACTAGCAGTATCCCGCGACTTTGCCCGTGTTAGAAAACCATGAAAAAGTTTGCTTTTGCAATGCCATTTCGATACCTTCTACGTATACTGGTGCAAGTGACAATTTTCTGATTTTTAGCTTTTTGCAATTTTGTGATTAATTATGTCTTCGTTACTTCCGGAAATAAAATGACGTTAACGAATGCATCTAACACCGTTTTGCTAATCAGTGCAACGTATACTGACGCAACTCACTTGCACCACCATACGCGGTACAGATATTGTCGCGGGGCGGGGGAAGTCTAGCGTAACTGGCAGTTGCCTAATAGTTAAGCGTATGACACAAGCTAGTCGTCACTGCGTGGGGACTATACTATTTGGTGTATTTGCACTTTTCTCAAAAACTATTAGAAATTTAAAAATTCCATGAATACGGGTAAGAGTCGAATACTTTCTTTAGTACAAATAATTCGGTAACATTGCAGCCACTTAGACATTCACAGATTTTCTGACTGGTTAACCTTGTGTTATGTTTAGGTTTTTTATAGGCTTTAAGTAAGTAAATGAAACGAACTACTGGTGCCAATAAATCGTTTTATTATTCTGCTTCGTAACCATTTCATAATTGCAATCTTGCATACGCCTAGGCGTTTTAAAAGCGACTCAAACTTTGTATACTGACTCTACAGCGAAAAGAGAACTATACCCTCATTGAACCGTATGAAAAGAGAAGCTATATAGCTTGTCTTCGGCATGTAAAGTACTTAGGATCACATGCACTGTTCTATTCCAATAGCACGTTTGTCCGTGTGAAAGCTGAGGCATGCTGAGGTTAAACCGAATGGGGCATTGGCTTTGCGGTCAACCGCAGGTGATGTATTCACTTAATACAAGTACGAACATGCGAAGCATGAACATTGAGTTATAATGGAGTACGGTGTGAGGTTTGTGGCTATGAAAACAAAGCGCATCAATTCATGAATACGTCGTTGGCATATTGCTGTCGAAAATCTGGGGGCACGGGAGTTCTAAGCGGAGCGCAAGGGCACTACCTACCTTTTCTCGAAACTTTTCGTTGTTTTTTTGAACTCTTATAACTTTGCTTTGGATGATGTTAAATAGTTGAAAATTTCAAGATATAATGAAACTAGTACAAAAATAAAACATACAAAGTTTGAATATCGTAGCTCTTATACTTTAGATTTTATCAATGTCTAAAACCCCCGATTTCGTCACTGATCACAGATCATCAAAATACAAAAGGTACTTCCTGAAGTCCTAGAAAGCTGAAATTTAGTATGTAGGTAAGCTAGTAATAGTATACAAACAACGAAAAAATCTTAAAACTTGCGACTTTTACCCCCCCAACCCCTTAAACTAGGTGGTGAAAGCTTGTATGAAACTTCCGCAAATTTTGATGCTAGAGGTCTGAAAATTGATATAGAGGGTTCTTGTTATCCTTGTTATAAATAATAAGATATGTATTTCAGGATTTTTAGTAAATCATCCCCAACCAAAAAGAAATGAAATCTCACAAAAACATTTCATGTTAAATGTTGCCAAGACGAGACCATGTAGCTCGCACTGTCAAAAAGTAATCAGATCTCTTGTAGAGCCAAGTTTCTAACCCTACGTGCTCAGCTCTAAATCTATAAGCCCTAATTTTACACTAATTAATCTCGTAGGCGTGCAAACCGTGGACTAAACTGGCGAGTGGGCACGGAAAGAGTTTAAAAGATTGAATAGATTTTTAAGTTCAAGCCGAATATGCCGAATTGCGAAAGTTTCGACTACTTTTTGACAGTGCGATAATACTGTTGGCTACCTTTATGTACTACTAGCTTTTGCCCGCGACTCCGTCCGCGTGGAATTAGTAATTTGGGCAGCTTATTTTTTTATCCAATTTGCTTTTTCATCAATTATCCTTTCTCTCCTTAGTTCCTCGATATGAAAAAATTACCCCCCCCGCACCCCCCAACCCGCGTTCACATTCACCACCGTACTCCCAGCGTGATGATATATAGCCTATAGCCTTCCTCGATAAATGGGCTATCTAACACTATAAAAGTATCGTATCTTTCTTATTTGTCAACCGATTCAAATGAAACAAACACTAAATGTTAATCCAAGAAAATACCAACATATCAGTGAAAACCGCATCCTTCTAGGCTAAGCCGTTTCAGAGATTAGCGCGCACAAACGCACAGACAAACAGACAATAATTCTAAAAATCATTGTTTTGGGTTCTACTGCACTAATAAATAGCCCTAGTGACAGTTTTTCTCAAATATCTTCAATGTACAGACACCGACTTGCTACAGATTTATTATATGTATAGATAGATTTGCCTAGCCGTATTTCGCTTTTATAGGGAGATTGGAATGAGCTTAAATACAGTCCTTGGATGTTAGCCCGTACCTTATTTGTATTACAATCACGAGCCACTTTTTTCCAACTACTCTATGTTATTCGAGCGTATGTATTTATGTATGTATGTATGTATAATTTTTTGGCACGGCTTGCAGCCTGAATGGCTCAATGGATTTTGAAGTGTAAGGTGTCATACGATTCGTCTCAGTTCCGAGAGTGACATAGTGTATATATTTTCCTGGAATTCCCATGGGAACGAGAATTATACAGGCAAGTTTTTTCATCTAGTATTGAAATTAAAGTTATTAGAAAAGAAATTCAAGGCCTTTGTTCTCGTCGTCAGTCCAACTAGTCTTATGTGAAAAACGATGTCTCAAAATTAAAACGAAATATACCATCAGATTAGGTTCGTTTGACTGAACATCAATGAAAATATTATCAGGGTTTTTTAATTGTGGTTATCTAATGATTCTACAGATTGATCGCTGGTTAAAGTATAAATTTTGAAACAAAAATTGAGACACTTCGTATAAATATATACTTTCAAGCTAAAAAAGAATTTTGAAAATCGGCCCACAATTGGCGGAGATATCGATGAACATACATAGAAAAAAAAAAGATATACACAGTCGAACATAGAACCTCCTCCTTTTTTTGAAGTCGGTAAAAATAACAACAAAGATTTTTCACCGAAATATTTGCTCAAGAGTGATCACGTCTCTGACACGTGATAATTTAAACATCGGCCAATATGTGCTAAAACACTTGTCAATCTGACAATTGAACATTCGTGAAGGAGTTACAAACATTAACACACACACGCATATACTCACAAACTTCCTCTTTTCAATTAGTAGGCTCTTTATTAAACTAGCTGTTTGCTACCACTTCGTGTGCGCCTCACGAGAATTTTTACTTTTCGGGATGAAAAGTTGTCTACGGTAATCAAGCATAGTGTAGCTTTCTGTTAATGAAAGAATTTTCTGAGTTTGCCAGTAGTTTTAGAGTTTACACTACGAAACCTGTGTGCTATATCCCTTATTTCACAGGCGTTTTAGTAACTTTCAATGTATGACTCGTACATACACACACATACATACATATGTATGTACCTATGCATGTATGTATGTACGAGTCAAGTCTTGCAAGTTAAATTTGACCAACTTCCCGGTTTCCGATAGAGCTGAAATTTTGTATGCTTGTGTAAATCGGATGACAGTGTAATATTATTATAACATGGAGCTGATCTGATGATGGCTCTGGAAAGTGGCTATAAGAAGTCTGTAAAATAACGACACGACTCATCGAGTGTGGTCTATTTTGATTCGTCTTGACGAGTACTTTGGTAACCAGAGTAAAAAAGTATATTCAGCGAAAAAAGCTTGTATTAAAAATAGATTTTTTAACAAAAACTTATATAGTTGGAGACTCGTTTCATACTTTTTGATTTTACAAATATCAAGCAGACAACAAACCATTGTGGTAAAAAGCACTGCAGTTCATTTATTTTAATCATCATTACTGATGTGTTGTTCTAGACAGTCCTTTGTGTCAATGTTCGTCCTTCAAGATGTCTGGAAATTTATCATTTGCGTTTTCTGCGGCAAAACAGTCAATTAACTACGAAAAATTGGCATCTTTAGAATTCTTTGTTGGATTGAAAAGAATTTTTTTTAAAGAAGATACTCTTGTTTTTTTGCGTTTAAAATGTTATAAATTGACTTTTGTAAAGCATTTGATAAGCCAAATCTTGTAAGCTAATTTTGGAAAATATCTTCGTCTTAGTTTTTTCTAAGCAAACATGTTTGCTAATAAAAACAAATAATATTTTGTCGTGTGCAATAAAGATTCACTGAATAATATTTATCCGTTTGCCGAAGAAGTTTTTGTTGATGGTGCGTTTTTGTAGTTATTGTATTGTCAGGTCATATACCTGCATGTCCCTAAATTTCAAGTCAGTTCCATGACTACAAGCGAAAAGGCAGGTCAATTCTCTGCTGTGAAATTAAAGGACGTGAAATTTAATAAAGTGAACTAAAGTCACGGACATAGCTCGAAGAATCACTAGACTCAAGTGGCAGTGGGCAGGGCACATCGCTCGTAGAATTAGCAGCCAATGAGGCCGAAAGGTTCTCGAGTGGCGTCCACCGACCGGAAGACGCAGTGTAGGTAGGCCTCCAACAAGGTGGAGCGACGACCTGGTTAAGGTTGCGAAAACACGTTGGATGCGGATGGCGCAGGACCGATCTGTTTGGCGAGACTTGGGGGAGGCTTATGACGTAGTGGACGTCTTTCGGCTGAAAAAATGATGAAAATGATGAAATTGAATTCGCATTCATTCTGCAGTTCGTACAAGCAAACATACATTTTTCTCAGATCAAAACAAACTGTCACCCTTATCTCTTTGCCCCTGATAACGACGTCCATTGACGCCGTGTCACGTTTGTCAAATTAATAACTGGTTACGTGACCAAATTACACTGTCCATTTAATCGTCCAACTTCACCGTAATATCCTGAGTTCATGAACATATTGAAAATTTACTGTGGATAGGTATTGAAGCAAAAAAGCTAACTAACAAAATTCGTATAACATTTTAGGAGCGCTTGCATCACCATCGCAGTCTATACGCATATGCGTCATACTGCAGGGCACATTCCCATGGCCATCTTCTAGCACCATCATCGTCTATGTCAAAATAGTATTGCATACCCGAGCCACCTGGCAGCGGGCTTAAACCGGTGTCGTGTGCCGCGGATGCACATGCTTGTGGCAACACTTATCCTGGCTCTAAGCCAGCCCTGTATTGTGGTCAGGGAGCGATTCTATCGTTCTGAAATTGATTAAAGTGCAAACACTTCATCGACGGATGTTACCAGTGGAGTGAAAGTTGCATGTCGCATTTCACATGTGTTAGTATATTTTCTCTGTTTTACATTTTTATTTTTTGATCATCCCACACATTGATCAAAAATAATGTATTGTATTAACTTGTAATATATTGTTATTATTATGTTCTGTAAATAAATATATAAAGCTTTAAATAATACTAGCAGCCCGTCCCGGCTTCGCACGGGGTAGACAATTATTTATTTTTGGAAATTTGGATATAAAACACTTTTTTTCACAAATATTTTTATATATTAAAAAATTATTATTTATTATTTATTTATTAATTATATATTAAAAAAAATCCCACAGTTATATTTGTATGTAAGTCTATTTATGTTCAATTTCTTTGATGGTTTAAGTGGCGGGCACTTAAATAAGTAATATTTACATATTAAGGTTTTGAAAATAACTCCTAATCGATAGAAAGAAAATGTGCTCTATCTGAAATGTGTTCTATGGAAAAATCTAAATGTTCAATATCGGTAGCGTCCGCTGCGTAAGGAGCCGGATCTTACAGACGTGCACGCCCCACTCCTGTATTTCAGTGCCCCCTCCACCCCGCCCGCCGCGATGCCCGGCGCGCTTTTCAGACTGCATCGCAAACAACGGCCACGGCGCTATGGCGGTTTTGTTTACTGTTTGAATTTTTTAATTCGTAATATCTTTTGAATGGAAAGTCCAATTTAAATAATTAAAAAACTATTTTATAGGTATTTAAATGGTCTTGACCATAAAATAATTTATTTGGATAAGGATTAATATAAACACATAAATAGCATGGTTTGAATTTGGTTAGCATTTTCATTAATGTTTAAAATGAATAAAGTTGTTGTAGTGACATAACTACAATAGTTGGACATATGCTACTGCAGAGTTTTTTGTAGACATTATGATGTTCTTCAATATTGTTGTACATTATTTTGTTCTATCGCTAATAGTTTCGGCAGCGCATTCGACGAAAGACATTTTAAGACTCATTTTTCTACACCTTCGGTTACATTGTTCAAATTTTACCAAGGATCCCTAATTTTTTTCAAAATGAAATGTAGCCTATGTCAAATTGGAAGAATGTAGCATTCTATTGGTGAAAGATTTTTTTAAATCGGCCCAGTACTTTTTGAGCCTATTCATTACAAACATACAAACATACAAAAATAGGTACAAATCTTTCCTCTTTATAATATTAGTATAGAGTATAGATTGCAATCCAATTTATCCAATTTACACACTCATGCGAAATTTAAGCTCAATCGAAAACCGGGAAGTGATTCAAATTTAGTAGTGGTAGAGCCATGTTGTAGCTAGCCGCAGCATCACGAATGGGCCGGCTCGTCCGGGGCAGTACCACCCTCTCACAGAACACCAGCGTGAAGCAGCAGTAATCCTGCTTGCGTTTCGTACGGTCAGTGAGAGTGCCGGGGGCCCAATTAATACTTCACCCCTTCCCTCTCCCCCTCCCTCTCCCCCTTCCCCTATTCCCTCTCATTTAGGGCCGACAACGCACTGGCATCGTGTACAGCGCTGCGGGTGTATATGTACAGTGGTGTTCATTTAACATCAGGTGACCCACTAGTTCGTTTGTCTGGCCTATCTAACATAAAAAAAAAAAATTAAACTTGCAAAATTTGACTTGTACATACATAGATACATACATTGCAGGTTAATAAAAGCTTGTAACTGTAATGACCAGTCATGGAATTATGTTATTTAACTGGCCTGCTTACTATTCATAAGGCCAAGAAGCGCAGCATACGCTAGCTGGCTCGTAATTATATGCAGCTGCGAATGCCCCTAGCCCACTTGCTGTGACCCATTTACTTAGAACAACAATGCATTATTTGCATTAATTAAAATCTTACCCACCTCTAGTTTCATACGACCTTAACCACCTATTTCAGTAATCTCTGTTAAGATCCCGCTGTCTTATGTGACAGATTTCTACTTGTATAACGCAGTCTTGGTTTATTTATTTCTACTTTAAGCTAATATTAATATACATAGTTAAATAAAGAAGGTGTGAGATTCATCGTTAAATTATACTAAGTGCTCTCTCCGGAATACTGTTATCTTTGTAAATAAAACAGTTACGTAGAATCGTCTAGGAGTAAAAGGCAAACAGACTTGAGTTAAACCAATGTTTTTCGTTTGCATGAAATCTCTTTGTCTATTGTTACCAAGTAAAATAAATAAATAACTAAATAAATATTAGGGGACAATCTTACACAAATCGACCTAGTCCCAAACTGAGCAAAGCTTGTACTATGGGTACTAGACGACGATAAACATACTTATATAGATAAATAAATACTTAAATACATAGAAAACATCCATAACTCAGGAACAAATATTCGTGCTCATCACACAAATAAATGCCCTTACCGGGATTCGAACCCAGGACCTCTTGTTTCGTAGGCAGGGTCACTACCAACTAGGCTAAAGCGGTCGTGTTGTCAAATATCAAATACAATCTTGAGCCAGGCGATTCTTCGAGCTATGTCGGTGACCTTAGCTCTTGCGCGGATTTCATCATTTCTAATTCGATCCTGCAGAGAAACTCCAACCATAGCCCTCTCCATCGTCCTCTGAGCTACCTTGAGCTTTCTGATGAGGTTCATCGTTAGCGGCCACGTCCTAGACTTTTGACTTGAGACACTGCGGTACATTGGATGGCAAGATATTGCGGACAGGCAGATATTGTGGGTAGGGTACATCGCTCGTAAAACTGATGGCCGATGGAGCCAAAAGGTTCTCGAGTAGCGTCCACGGACCGTAAGACGCAGTGTAGGTAGGCCTCCAACAAGATGGAGCGACGACCTGGTTAAGGTTGCGAGATCGCATTGGATGCGGATGGAACGAGACCGATCTGTTTGGCGAGCCTTGGGGGAGGCCTAAGTTCAGCAGTGGACGTCTTTCGGCTGAAATGATGATGATGATGACGTACTTTACGACAAGTTAGGTAAAATCTAGTAACTAAGAGAAAAAAAACGCCTAAGCATTTATCCACACTCAAAGGATACTCTGACTAAGATAGTTTAAAAATAAATAGCACCGTATTCAATTGGATCGCATCGCACTGCGACACCTGACGTCGCAGTTGCTACCTCAACGTTGATACAGCCACAATCCCGGGTTATTTCCCGGGGTTAGAAAGGTTCCGGGATTTTCCAATTATATCCGGATTTCTCGACTGCGGGGAACTGGGTGTCTTTGCGAGGACAGTCGACTGTGACACAGAATAAAGGAGCTGGTTCGCATTGCTTGCCTCATGAGTTTGGTTTTATAGTGATTTGGTATACAGTGGGAGTAATGAAAGGGAGATAGATTTGAGAAAAACTGGGAAGATCGTCGAGGAAACATAATTGACTCATTTAATTCACAGTCAGAGTAAAAATATCTTTATTTAATTTAGGCTTTAACAAGCATTCGCTCACGGCCTAGGTTTGAAAAGTTATCGTTTTTTGTCCAATTAAAGATCCGTCTTTTAAATTTAGTCATACACTTTTTTAGCATCTTTCCTGTGGAAATGGCAAAAGTTAAGGGTCTGTAGCCTTAACTATTATCTATAGCAAATATTTTTACCCAAGCCTCCATCGGCGTGTAGGACGCCTAGCCAACTTTCGCCCCATTGAGATCTATATCTGTTTTCTATCTATCTATATATCTATTCTATCTATATCTTCTATCTATATCAATATCTATCTATCTATACATATAATAAATCTGTAATAAGTCGGTGTCTGTACATTGAAGATATTTGAGAAAAACTGTCACTAGGGCTATTTATTAGTGCAGTAGAATCCAAAACAATGATTTTTAGAATTATTGTCTGTTTGTCTGTGCGTTTGTGCGCGCTAATCTCAGAAACGGCTTAGCGTAGAAGGCTGCGGTTTTCATTGATATGTTGGTATTTTCTTTGATTAACATTTAGTGTTTGTTTCATTTGAATCAGTTGACAAATAAGAAAGATACGATACTTTTAGTGTTAAATAGCCCATTTATCGAGGAAGGCTATAGGCTATATATCATCACGCTGGGAGTACGGTTTTGAATGTGAACGCGGGGGGGGGGGGTTGGGAGGGGGGTGCGGGGGGGGGTAATTTTTTTATATCGAGGAACTAAGGAGAGCCATAATTGATGAAAAAGCAAATTGGATAAAAAAAAAGCTGCCCAAATTACTAATTCCACGCGGACGGAGTCGCAGGCAAAAGCTAGTAAATCTTAAGTTTGCTGACTCGGAGTCGCTACTTTATGTCCGCAGGAGAGACAACTTTTATTTCTTACACCGTGCATGACCCAATTTTGGTCCTGAATCGCCACTGCGAACTAATATTTCTGCACAGACTTCATAGTCAGTACTCTATAGCAACCGGATTAACCGTTTCTATATTAACTTCCATAAGCTTATACATATATTTCTGTTAGTAACCTTTCCGATTCCCGATTCCATTGTTCTATTTGTATTCACATTACCTCCATTTCATATTCCGACTTCCATCTAATAAAAGTAAAGCACATTATCATCGCGTCTAGAGGGATCGAATGTGATATTAGGTACAATACGAGGTGACTTGCTGTTCTGTAGTCTTGTTTCGTTTAACATTTTCGTGGCTTACATTTTGTTACCAATTTCTAGGAAGTTTCTCAAAATAAGTTTTGACGTGACGACGTCTAATAAATCGATGATCGCCGGCTGCACACACGAAAAAGGATGACCCAATGTAACGTACATATCCGTACATGTCCCGCACATATTGTCCCACACAAGAGAGAGCAGTGAACGCCAGGATGTACATGAGAGCAGCGCGCGCAAGGATGTCCAGGATGTACATGTATGAGGATGTGCTCGGGTAATTTTTAATGGAGGGGGGTGCGGGGTGCGGGATTTTGAGGGGGTTTGCGGGGGTGTGGGTGCGGGAGTGTTAAAGGGGGATGAAAATTTCATTGATTTTGCCGTAGGATGCACCGTTTTCAAGATATTTGACAAAACACCGGTTCTCGTCCGATCACCGAGGTTAAGGAACGTCGGGTGCGGTCAGTACTTGGATGGGTGACCGCCTGGTTTAATTTTAGTTTTTTGAATGTTTTGTTATGACGTTGTCACGTTAAACTATCTTCCGTAAACCAACTTTACAGACAACCGGTTTTTTAAGATACAGATTAGCAAAAGAGCAAGTAGGTCACTTCATGGACAAATGAGTGATATCAAAGGATTGCAGATGCCTTGCCAACCTAAACGGCTAAAAGATAATATCTATCTTATGTGAGAGTACGAGTATTTTATCGGTTGTCTTGTTATCCTCCCTCAGTGGAACGCAGCAGTACAATTAATGTTCCTTGGCGGCAGGATTAGCAAATAAGTTGGTGATACGGTAGCACTCCGGATATATTTTCTAGAAGGTCCTACCATCAATCTTGAGCTGATTGTCACCAGAAAGAATGTTTTAACAAGCTTTTATTTAACTTGCCTTTTGAGTTAGTCAAGTACATTTAGGTCAAATCTTGGAAGTTTAATGTAATCCACTTTCAGTAGATTGATTTGAAATTTACTATACATACATACATGTTTATGTAAGACTAGCTACTATGTCCGTGCGTAGATAAAAATCCGTTTCAATAAATGCAAAATTTTAGGCTTCTAGCGCTGGGCGTTGAAGAATTAGTGAATTAGTCAGCCAATCAGTCAGTACTTTTCTTATTGTGTATATAAATGAACGATAATGCACGTACAGTCCATAAAAAACCATGTAATTATCAAAATTTAAATGAAACAGTAACTTATTTTGACGAACTCCAAGTTTTAAATAGTCATGAAGCATTTACTTCGATTAAGGTATCGCAGTCCCCTGGGTCTTGGCTATGTTCAACTTATATGCCGACGCCTCAAAACTACCAGAGCCCTAAAACTTTCAAAATAAACTCGCTAGAGGCCTTTTGCCCTTTCCTAACCGACCTCAACATGGCGTCCTTGCTGCTGTTACCACTTATGAGATAAGCCGTCTTTAAAGATTTTCCGTTTTTAGATGTTTGTCACGGGGTGACAGTTTACTTTTATTTTTTGGTAAGGTTTTGTTAAAAAACACATTTTTAACCGACTAAGAAAAAGGGGAGGATCTCAATGCTTATATATGTATTTAGTGTCGTTAGTGTTTAGTTGGGTCGGTAGTTATGCCTTAAACAAAACTGCCTCATTTAAGGGTACTTCTACTAGCGTTTCGATTGTTGTCAGTATTCTGTCGCTTTTATTGAATGAATAAGCTCCATCAAGCGATTTTTTTTGTAAAACAATACAGTGTGTTTACAATACAATATTAATTTATTAAAAAATTATTCTAACTTTAATTTATTTCTTCAATTTATGCAACAGGAAACTGATAGCGATTGAAACGCTAAGAACTTTCAGTTGTAGTTGGATTTAGATTTTTAAATTTATCATCGTCAAAACTATTTATAATTGAAACAGAAGTTATAGCATGTGTTTAAGGTCCAAATTTGTTGGTTACGTTTAATTGCAGATCATTAGAACCTAATTATTACAGGATCGGGTTTCAACCCGACGTAGATTGTTGATCCGTCATCCACCCATCTCCATTAGGCGGCGAGCCGTCTCGATTGCCATGTATCACTCAATTTTAATGGAAATCCGATTACAAACGTTGAGCGCTACGCTACGGAGTAGCGTTAACGGGTTATATCTAAACGTACTGACCACTAAATAAGTGATGCCATCAGAATTATTGATGAGGTGAACTAAAAGTTTAATGTAATCAGATATTAGTTCCGCTTTCATAATATCGTAGATCACCATAAATAAATGAGAAAGCTTGTCAAAATGTTTGTGTTTGGATATTTGTTACTTAATGACGCAATAAAGGCTGAACGAATTTAGATTGAATTTGGCGTACAGATATACAGATATCTGGATTCATACATAGAATACATAGATACATTAAACTTTGCGAGTTAAATTTATTTTCATCTACTTTCAATTAGACGGATTGACTTTAAATTTTAAATAAATAATTATGATAAAAGTCAACGAAAAGCAACCAGCAAAAAATCCTAAATTAATAAATAGTTAAAAAAAATATTACCATGTTCATAATGTACCGTTATAACGTTTAAGTACCTGGGCGACCGAGCTCTGCTCGGGCAGAAACTCGGTACCAAGCGTTTTCCCAGGGATAAGACCAAGCTAGATCAATTTTTCATCCCCGAAAACCCCCACATACAAAATTTCATTGAAATCGTTGGAGCCGTTTCCGAGATCCTGATTATATATGTGCGGGGGGGGCGGGCGAGAGGGTTCGGGGGTTTGAAAATTTCATTGATTTTGCCGTAGGATGCACCGTTTTCAAGATATTTGACAAAAACACCGGAGGGGTGGGGGGGTGAGTCACGTTAAACTATCATCCGTAAACCGACTTTACAGACAACCGGTTTTTCCTGTTCTGTGCTCCCAATCCCAATAGAGAACGTGCACATAGACGGTGCTGCCAACTGGTGCCATAAGGGTGCCATCAATTTGAATGCTTTACCTTGATAAGTTTGTTTTACTGTCCGCATAGTGTCTCTTCTGTCGCATTAGTGCTGCCGTCTATAGTTACTGCACGTTCCCTATAATACTTTTTCTCACAAAAAAGTAACTTTTTCTCACAAAAGAAGAAACTTGACGTTTTCTCATGAAAAAAAAAACTTAAAAAAAAAACTAAAAACCTTAAAAAAAACGTGGAATCGAACCGAGGTCGGCTGGATCCGCGACCACCAGATTTCTACTGTGCTATTATAATCTGCTCGAAGCCGGCGAAATTCAGCTTTGTATTCTAATGCAAACAAAAATAGACGGAAAACACGAGTAAAAGCGGTTTTCTGAAAATGAAACATAGCTAGATCAGTTTTTCATCCCCGAAAACCCCCACATACCAAATTTCATCGAAATCGTTGGAGCCGTTTCCGAGATCCTGATTATATATTATATACAAGAATTGCTCGTTTAAAGGTATTAGATTTGTAGGTATTCAACACGTTTGAAAGGCTGCCTGGTGCAATATCCTGCGATATGAAATTTTGCAATTAAAAGCAGCTAGCTACATTGAAAAGCTATACTACCTCACAGAAGAGTCACTCTAACTTTATTTTCTTAAACATGCTATGAAATATTGACGTTATGTTCCTTATAATACGCCACGAAGGGTCACGTTGCAGGTGCAGGTGCAGCCGGTGCAGGTGCGCCTAGACGAGAGGTCAATAATGGAATTTCATACAGCATTGCTGGCCAAGGCCAGCAAAGTGATCGTCTATTGTTTCATACCATGACCTTTATAGGTCTATGGCATCATAGCATTTAGCCATTAAAAAAAAACTATAAGCAATATTTGCGTTTTGGTTCATTAAGACATTCTGCCTTTACGCTTATTTAAGGTAAGGTAAGATGATGATGATGATGGTGATGATGATGATGATGATGATGATGATGATAGTGATGATGAGATGATGATGATGATGATGATGATGATGATGATGGTGATGATGATGTTGATGATGATGATGATGGTGATGATGAGGTGATGATGATGATGTTGATGATGTTGATGATGATGATGATGGTGATGATGATGATGGTGGTGATGGTGATGCATGTTTGAGAAAAATTCTATACAAGCCTTGGCCATGAACAGGGATTGCCGGCCTCGTATCTCTAGATGGCCTCGTTAACACTCGGCCATCTATAACTACTCGGCCGGCAATCCCCTATTTCGCGGCCGCTGCAGTAATGTACTATAACTTGTGTGAAAGTCACTTTCATTTTTATCGCTTGAAACAAAGTAAAATAATTGCTTTTACTGACATTAATCGTAATTAACTGACAAAACAGAATTAGGGGTAATTTTAGAGTGGCTGTGGACATGAAAACGTATGTGTGTGTGGGCTCCAACGTACGACTGGAGTATTAGTACATTACTGCAGCGGCCGCGAAATAGGGCATTGCCGGCCGAGTAGTTATAGATGGCCGAGTGTTAACGAGGCCATCTAGAGATACGAGGCCGGCAATCCCTGTTCGTGGCCAAGGCTTGTATAGAGTTTTTCTCAAACATGCATCACCATCACCACCATCATCATCATCACCATCATCATCATAATCAACATCATCATCATCATCATCATCATCATCATCTCATCATCACCATCATCATCATCATCAACATCATCATCATCTCATCATCACCATCATCATCATCATCACCATCATCATCTCATCATCACCATCATCATCATCATCACCATCATCATCTCATCATCACCATCATCATCACCATCATCATCACACCATCATCATCATCATCATCATCTTACCTTACCTTAAATAAGCGTAGTGGCAGAATGTCTTAATGAACCAGAACGCAAATATTGCTTATAGTTTTTTTTTAATGGCTAAATGCTATGATGCCATAGACCTATAAACGTCATGGCATGAAACAATAGACGATCACTTTGCTGGCCTTGGCCAGCAATGTTGTATGAAATTCCATTATTGACCTCTCGTCTAGGCGCACCTGCACCGGCTGCACCTGCACCTGCAACGTGACCCTTCGTGGCGTATTATAAGGAACATAACGTTAATATTTCATAGCATGTTTGAGAAAATTCATTAAATACGGTTGTCTTTGCTTATGCAAAGATAAAAGGAAATAAACGCATCTCTTATAATATTAAAAACTGTCACATGATTTCAAAGTGGAAGTTGGGAAAGGTACGTTGCGCAGAAAAACGTAATGCTATTGTGTTAACGTTTGTTTCAATTCCACTCATAAAATTTCCATATCGGGGACCGTAATATTACAACAAAGCTAATTATGAATGTAGGAAGGTATTGTATTATGTTTAGGTAGTTAGTGTTCCATTGAGATCTATGTAAATTATATCGCGTATAACTATAAATTAGAAATTTTAAAAACCCCCAACGCAATGTCACTCGTATGTTTGAACATTAAGTCAATGTCCGTTATGCGTCTAAGATCCCTTCCGCAGCTAACAAAAGAGCTGATAACTTTGAAACGGCTAAACTGATTTTGATGAAATATATCTAAGAACCATTGCCAAGAAACCTGCTTTCTAATAAAAAAAACCGTATCCAAATCGGTTTACCCGTTTAAGAGCTATGATGCCACAAACAGACAAATAGACAGACACACACACACACACATAGTGGTCAAACTTATAACACCCCTCTTTTTGTGTCGGGGGTTAAAAAAACTTTTTAACAAAAAAATTAAACCGCCGAAAAAACTGAAAAGCAAACAATAATACTTTTTTGTTTGACCTTAATCTAGGTACCAGTTTGAAGTCGGTGCCTCAGCACGAGCCAGGAGGAGTGATAGTTAGAAGCCAATCAGGTAGACGATTATAGGTCCACTCTTCCTGGCTCGTGCTGAGGCACCGACTTCAAACTGGTACCTAGATTAAGGTCAAACAAAAAAGGTATTATTGTTTGCTTTTCAGTTTTTTCTTTCTTTAAAAAGTTTTTATTTTATACTTTTTTCTCATCCTTGGGGTAAATTTTTTTTACAAATTTATGTAATACTAACTTCACGGTATACCGTACTCTATCCAATAAAAAAGAATTATGAAAATCAGACAACTCTGTAAAAAGTTAGTCAATCATCCCCTGTTTTCCTACTCTTAAGGTAGGAATATTATTTCCAAATTGAAATGGGACCACCCTTGGGGTATACGCTTTCCAATAAAAAAATAATCATCAAAATCCGACTACTCTGTAATAAGTTATGCGTGGTCATATAGTACAATCAGTGACTGAACAATCAATCATCCCCTGTTTTCCTACCCTTAGGGTAGGAATATTATTTCGAAATTTAAACGGGACCACCCACGGGGTATACGCTTTCCATAAAAAAAAAAAACATTAAAATCGAACTACTCTGTAAAAAGTTATGCGTGATCATACATAAAAAAAATATATACACGTCGACTTGAGAACCTCCTCCTTTTGTTTTCGTCGGTTGAAAATAGTTTAGTATGTCAGTCTTTTGTTTAGGTACTAACGCATAGACATCAGTTTAGCGCTAACTAACGACTTTTAGTGTAAAATAGTTATTTATTTAAATAAACTAAATGTTTCAATATAAATTCTTAAGAAGTATTCCAATATTTATTTGTTTCGTATTTGGGTATTTTAGTCCAGTATGTGTAACTCGTTACTGGGTGGCTCGTCTTCTTTTACTCAATATTGTGGCACAAATAAATTGTCGCCATATTGTTTGACTAGCTTTTGCCCGCGACTTCGTCCGCGTAGAATTCCAATTTGTGGTAAAGCTTCTTCATCTCTTTCATTGTATAAAACAAAAATCCGGCACCGGCAACATCCATCATTATTATCATTTCATCATGAGTATCAGTTAGTGAATATTATAAATCCCGTTTATTCCCTATCCCGCGGGAATTTCAACAAATTTGTCCTTATTCTTTGCAAAATTACACTTATTTTTATCCCGCGGGTATTTTGCATTTTCCCCGAGAAAAGTAGCCTATGTCCTTAAAGCTTTCTACCGATAAAAGAACTTTTAAAATCAGCCGCGTAGTTGAGTTCACTTATTTTTTTCCCGTGGGAATTTTGATTTTTCACGGAGAAAATAGTCTATGTAAGTAAGGGTTAGTGTAGCTACTCACTAATAGGTGAAAGAAATTTTCAAATCAGCCCTGAAGTGAAATTCACTTCTTAATATCCCAGGGGAATTTTGCATTTTACCGAATAAATAGTAGGTAGCCTATACCAATAAAGGATAGTGAAGCTTTCTATTGGTGATTTTTTTTTAAACTCAGCCCCGAAGTTAATTTTACTATTTTCTATACCGCGGGAGTTTTGCATTTATCCGGAAAAAAGCATCCTATGTTAACCAAGGACAGTGCATCTTTTCTATTGGTGTAAGACATTTTAAAATGAGCTCCGAAGTTGAATTTTCTTTTCTCTATCCCTTGGGAATTTTGCATATGTCAATAAAGGATAGTATAACTTTTTACTGGTAAAAGTTTTTTTTTTTAATCGGCTCGGAAGTTTCAGAGATTATCTATCCCACAGGAATTTCCAAAAATCCTGCAATAAGTTTTTTTGTTGTTATGGTCATTTTCGTTAATACTGTATTTGAAAAGATTAGTAATTGTAGTTACGGAGATATGGTCCAGTTGATTTGAGTACCTACATATATAAATCCTGATTTAACTTTATCCCGTGGAAATTTTCAAAATTCTTTATATTCGCTTTATATTCTAATAGTCTAATTGCATGCCCAATTTGTACAGTTTAGTAATCTTCGTTATGGGCATAGGGTCACTCTTGATGAAATATATAAATCCCGATTATTCCTTATCCCGTGGAAATTCCGGAAAATCCTTTCTTATCGGATGCCTACGTCATACAAAGAACACACCCTCCACGTTTTAGGTCTCTACATACAGCGGTTTAGGCTGTGCGTTAATCCGGCAGTCAGTCATTTAGGACTTCAGGACAAAGCATTTTATATGTATTTGCATTGCACCAAGCTTTTATGCGAGTTCAACAATGATATTTGAATACTCAATTCGATTTTATTCGAAAAAGGTTGAACTCGCATAAAAGCTTCATCATCATCATCATTTCAGCCGTAGGACGTCCACTGCTGGACATAGGCCTCCCTCATTGACGTCCAATCATTACGGTTGGAAGCGACTTGCATCCACCCTGAACCTGCGGCCTTCACCAAAACGTCCGTCCATCTCGTTGGTGGACGTCCCACGCTGCGCTTGTAAAAGCAAAAGCTTGGTGAAATGCAAATACTTAATACATATAATTAGCTATTATCAGAGATCAGATCAAGACGTGGTTGACAAACGTAGACAAAAATGGTTTGCAATATTTGAAGTTTCGTTTCGTTTACAATGTGTCAAAATAAAATGTAATTTAAATCAAAAGCACTAAGGAGTATTGATATCAACTTCGAAGCAAATCACCCCCAAAATAACTTTCTACTACTTTTTGACCCCGTCAAGGGATGAATTTCAATAAAATACGAAACACGTCTTCCATCAATTTTGTTAAAGAATGTTTATGCAAAATTTGAAGTAGATTGGACCAAGGAATCACGATGTCTCATACAAACTTTGCCCCCCTTTTTTACCCCCTTAGAAGTAGAACTACGGAAAATCCTTTCTTATCGGATGCCTACGTCATACAAAGAACACACTCTCCAAGTTTCAGGTCTCTACGATCAGCGGTTTAGGCTGTGCGTTGATCCGTCAGTCAGGACAAAGGATTTTATATGTATAGATAAGCATCAAGGTCATCCCTTTATCTGCGTTTTGGACTAACACTGCTTGAAAGCCACCATTTAATTACTTCTACCGTTTAACAAGATAGTGACTGACTGCCTCACGCAACTTCATTGTCGACCAAATTTTGACGACCAAATGGGCTAGTGGCTAGAGAACATCCGGGACGGGTCCGATTCCCGCGTCGGGAGAGATATTAGTATGAAAAATATATGTATTTAAGTATGTATCTGGGTGAATCAACTTTTTTGTGTTGTTTATTCGGGTTGGGTCCTTCCTTGCATTTAGCCTTGGCATTCAAAACGTCCCAGTAGTACACTGACCAAAGTATGCAAAACGACTTGTTTATCTAACGCCATGATTACAAAATTGTCAAAGTTTCAAGATGACTTTCTTAGCAAAACGTCTAGGACGTGAAATGCAAAAGTATGCAGAATGACTCAATATTTTATAAGGTCTTGATTGTATTATATTGGTAATGAAGGTTATCCAGACCATTTACCTATTGAAACATTATGACATTAAGTCGTTTTACAGCCAAGTTATTCAGTCTACTATGTCTTATAGCAACGAGGGTGTTTTACAGACCAAGACATTTTGCAACGCGGACAAATATACAACTGAGGTGCTCTGCTCGCCAAGGCTAAATGCAAGTAAGGCCTTCAGGACTCAACCCGTTTATTCTGTTCCCGGTTGTCCAACAGACACTTCATACTGGTTCATAAAAAAAAATTTTAAATAAAAAATAAAACCTCCTTCAAAAAACATCCAAAAAACTATGAAATAATAATTGAACCGAACCGACCACAATAAGCATGAAAATATCTTTCTTCTAATCTGTTTTAAGTCGGTGCCTCAGCTCGAGTCAGCAGGAGTGGACCTAGTAATCTAACTTACCTACATACCTACTATCTATAGGGCTTCTACACTCCTGCTGGCTCGTGCTGAGGCACCGACTTAAAACAGATTAGAAGAAAGATATTTTCATGCTTATTGTGGTCGGTTCGGTTCAATTATTATTTCATAGTTTTTTGGATGTTTTTTGAAGGAGGTTTTATTTTTTATTTAAAATTTTTTATTTTTTGCTTTTTAGTTGTTTCTGTATAAAATAGATGCGTAGGATAAAATCATCAGTTTGACTTCGAAATAAGTTTATGTTAAAAATTCTATTTTTAATGATCGACGGGGTTGTGTCGTTTTATTACATAGTTCTATGATACTTTTTGAATGCAAATGTTCGATTTGTCACCGAAAATACTAAAATCGCTATACATTTCTCTTGAATTTTTGAGGAGTTTCGTCAATTCCTCATGGATCCCATCATCAGAACTGGATTCTGGTAACAACGGGACCAACCTTGAAGCATGTGCTTTCAAACAACGAAAAAAATTTCCAAATCGATTCATAAATGACGGAGTTCTGAGGTAACACACGTTAAAAAAAAAAAAAAAAAAAAAAAGAACATACAACCGAATTGAGAACCTCCTCCTTTTTTTGAAGTCGGTTAAAAAATGCTTAGGTTGTCCAAGGGACAAAATTAGTGTAACCATAGCAACGGGTGGCACTAAAAAGTTGATTCACCCATCTATCTGTATAAGTATTTTTATCTGTTGCCTAGTAGGTACCTATAACACAAGCTTTGCTTACCTTGGGTTGGGACTAGGTCAATTGGTGTGCATTTTTTTATACAATATAGGCTTGCATTTAACCGTATTCACGTCTGATGGAAAATGAAGACGAGACCTACGATGGAACACGCTTGACTAGTAAATGCTTATTCATCCTAGACTTGAATTTAGGGGAATAAGCAGGAAACAGTGCAAATCGTACAACAAAATACGGATATGGTGATGTTTATTATTATTTATAGTAGCCAGAAGACAACCACTGGTGGACATAACGTGCCTTCCTCAAGGATCTCCAGAGGATTTTGTGTCTTCTCCTAATTTAAACAACCTTTCACTCAGGTTAGGTATTTAAAGAAATCTTTGCATTTTCTAAATAATCAAGGTAAATTTTTTTACCCTTGATTTCAAGTCATCAAGTAAACTGGTCGTCTGAGCATTTCGTCGATATATTATGTCATATTCATAAGTATACCTAGTCATATGTAAACTAATATCGAAAGCAATTGTCATGATCAACGAGCAGACTAAAACAATTCGTACACGTAATATCAGTCAGAGGGTAGCTTGATACCCATCTATCAACCGTTTATTAGGCTGGAGCGATGCCAAGATCACGACATGGCTCAAAGTCACGACAAACATCGATGTCGAGATTTTGGTAGGCAAATTGTCTGATGTGCGCTTGAAAATGTCTGGAAACAGGAAGGCTTTGACCGACAATACAACTTAGTAACGGATTATTTATTTAAAACATAAAAACTTTTTTTTTAATTTTTTCAAGCTTTTTATTAATTTGAAATGTATTTATTTATGTATGTATGTACGGGTCAAATCTTGGAAGTCGAATTTGACCCACTTTTAGTGGTCGGATTCCCTTGAAATTTGGCATACTTATGTAAGTTGGGTGACAATGCAAGTACATTCAACAAATAGTACAGCGAAAAACAAAAACTTATTTTTTTTGTGAGTCTAGTTTTTCCATTGATGGTATTTGATTGATTATTCACTAGTAATATTTAAAAACTCAGTTTCTGTACTAAATGACAATTCAATTTGACTACTGAAAACGGTTCCTAACTACTTATAAAATTTAAAAACCCTCAACGCAATTAGGTCACGCATATGTTTGAAAATAAAGTAAATACCCATTTTGCGTCTAAGATCCCTTCCACAGCGAACAAAAGAGCTGATAACTTTGAAACAGCTAAACCAATGAAACATGTCTAAGAACCATCACCAAGAAACCTGCTTACAAATAAAAAATATCCAAATCGGTTCACTCGTTTAAGAGATATGATGCCACAGACAGACAAACACACACAAACACATAGTGGTCAAACTTATAAGACCCCTCTTTTTGTGTCGGGTTTTAAAAAAAATATTTGCATGATTTGATCCGAACACACTTGGATAGACAGAACGTTAAATTAAAACTTATATATATGTGATGCAGTTAATTTGACTCGTAGCGAAATTGCTGACGAATTACTGAAGTCAAATAACTTTTTGGTCAAAATTTAATTTTAAATGCAAGCTTTATCACTGACTGTACTGCATTGTCATCCAACTTACACAAGTATACCAAATTTCAAGTTAATCCAACTACTGGAAATGGATCAAATTCGACTTCCAAGACTTGACCTGTACATAAGGTACATTGCAAGTTAATAAAAAGCTTGTAAAAACATAGAATGTTTGGAAGCGAGGTATTCCAAACTATTTACAAGTTTATGCTTCTGTGCAGTTATAGTATTTTATGCAACGGTTGTATAAGTGAGGTCTTAAAAGGCGAGTGACGTGAGTTGCGATACGAGCGAATGCGAGTATCGCAATGGAAGACGGCACGAGCCGTTAAGACCAAATTATACACCGTTGCATACAATATTTTTTCTACGACTCGACTCTACTGTACTGTACCCTACTGTAGGGTACAGTCGGGTACAGTAGGGTAAAATAGGGTACAGTAGGGTAAAATAGGGCACAGTAGGGTACAGTCGGGTACAGTAGGGTAAAATGGGGTACAGCCGGGTACAGTAGGGAACAGTCGGGTGAAATAGGGTACAGTAGGGTACAGTCGGGTACAGTAGGGTAAAATAGGGTACAGTAGGGTACAATCGGGTACAGTAGGGTAAAATGGGGTACAGTCAGGTACAGTAGGGTACAGTCGGGTGAAATAGGGTACAGTAGGGTATAGTCCGGTACAGTAGGGTAAAATAGGGTACAGTAGGGTATAGTCGGGTAAAATAGGGTACAGTAGGGTACAGTTTACCCTACTGTACCCTATTTTACCCTACTGTACCCGACTGTACCCAACTGTACCCTATTTTACCCTACTGTACCCGACTGTACCCTATTTTACCCTACTGTACCCGACTGTACCCTACTGTACCCTATTTCACCCGACTGTACCCTACTGTACCCGACTGTACCCCATTTTACCCTACTGTACTTGACTGTACCCTACTGTACCCTATTTTACCCTACTGTACCCGACTGTACCCTATTTTACCCTACTGTACCCGACTGTACCCAACTGCACCCTATTTTACCCTACTGTACCCGACTGTACCCTACTGTACCCTATTTTACCCTACTGTACCCGACTGTACCCTACTGTACCCTATTTTACCCTACTGTACCCGACTGTACCCGACTGTACCGGACTGTACCCTACTGTACCCTATTTTACCGTACTGTACCCGATTGTACTCTACTGTACCCTATTTTACCCTACTGTACCCGACTGTACCCTACTGTACCCTATTTTACCCTACTGTACCCGACTGTACAGTACCCGACTGTACCCTACTGTACCCTATTTTACCGTACTGTACCCGACTGTACTCTACTGTACCCTATTTTACCCTACTGTACCCGACTGTACCCTACTGTACCCTATTTTACCCTACTGTACCTGACTGTGTACTCTACTGTACCCTACTGTACCCGACTGTACCCAACTGTACCCTATTTTACCCTACTGTACCCGACTGTACCCTATTTTACCCTACTGTACCCGACTGTACCCTACTGTACCCTATTTTACCCTACTGTACCCGACTGTACCCTACTGTACCCGACTGTACCCTACTGTACCCTACTGTACCCGACTGTACCCTACAATAGGGTACAGTCCAGTACAGTAGAGTCGAGTCGTTGAAAAAATATTGTATGCAACGGTGTATAATTTGGTCTTAACGGCTCGTGCCGTCTTCCATTGCGATACTCGCATTCGCTCGTATCGCAACTCACGTCACTCGCCTTTTAAGACCTCACTTATACAACCGTTGCATAAAATACTATTAATGTTTATTTAAAAAAAAAAAACCGGACAATATAATGAATGAACTTAAAGAACAACTTAAGTTAGTTTAGTTTAAGGCCAGCAAATATGTTTATTTATTCGATATTTTTCCCTAAAACCAAGTAAAACCAGATGTGATACCACAGGGAAGCGTTTAGGGCCCACTTTTTTTCATTACTTACATAAACGATCTCCCAGGAACCCCAAAGCCGAAGGCTACCCTGTTGTGCTTGTTCTTTGCAGAAAATATTACTGACACACGAAATACGGCCACACGTACCAACCCAACTTATTTAATTACCTCTTCTACACCTTCTGTTCATATTTACATTACTCTCATACAATTTTGTCGGTCGCTCGAGGCGCTGTTTACGAATTCCCGCGTTACAAAGTCACCAACGCAATATGATATTCAGGCTTGCGGAAAGCGAAAAAGCGGGTTAGTTATTTTTGTACAGCCGAGTCAACAGGCGTTTATTGTAATTGTCTTTTTGTGGAACTTTTTTTGAGTTGATTATATTTTTTGCAAGAGTTTTGCGTTGTGAATTGGTAGTTGGAGTAAACTGCAAATACATGAAGCCAATCCTGTTCTAAATAAGTTTTTGTTGAAAATTTCATTTTCAATGCAAGCTCTTTCGCTGCTTGTACTTTTTGTTGACTGTACTTGCATTGTCATCCAACTTACATAAGTAGGCATGCCAAATTTCAAGTTAATCCGACCACTGGAAGCAGGGCAAATTCGACTTCCAAAATTTGACCCGTACATAATTATACATAAAGCCTGACCAGAAATATATGACTATTCGCCATGTTGCGGAATTTCATTGGAACTAATTTCTTACACTGGCAATAATTTTAATGATTGTCAGTGTCACTGTGGCGGTTTCTTTGAACAATAACAAATAATGCCCAAAACGATTCGTATTCAACAACGGATCATTGTAATAATAAATAATCTTAGATTCAGTGAGCAGCCGTACTGCTAATAAAATAAATAATATTTGAATAAATAGATGTGGTACATCATTTCTTACGCATTTCCAATGTAATTTGGAACGTAGGAGTCGTAGCTTCTAATAGTTGCGATGGATGTTACCACACGCCACTGTTGGCGTATGTAAGCGATTAAGAATTTCGGGGGAGTCGGTTGGATGCGACGTGGTTCAATTGGTAGAACACCCGTTGGGGCGCATACCCAGGAGACGTGGGTTCGAATCCCACCGGCGCACCCGAAAAACTTTTTCGCTTTTAAATAATCATTGTAATAATGTTTATAATAAACTACTGAAGAAAAAAACGCTTGCGGAATGAAACTATTTCGCTACAAAACCTTTCCAAATTAACATCAGAGCTAACAGGTAAAATCAATGTCAATTTTATTGAAATTGCGAGCAATGTAAATAAACCATTTAATGAAATATCCATATTCTAGCACTTGTTTATTGTTTTAATGTTTTAGGATAGTGTTGTGGTAAGTATTGATTAAATAACACACGGTTTTAGCAGTATTTGATGAGGGAAAATGGAAATTAAAGACATTTTAAATACAATGTCTGTTTACATTGTTTGAAATTTCAATTTGACTGACAGTTTAAACGTTGTGGACAAGTCAAGATGTCATTGTTGCCATATAAATAAGAACAATAGCGCCCTCTTGACAATAGTCATATATTTTTGGTCAGGCTTTACATACATTGGAAGTTAATAAAAAGCTTGTAAAATAGAGTTCAGACTGACAGAAATGTCTTAAAGTATTTAAGTCTATATACGCCCACTGCAGGCCACAGGCTTCCTCTCAGAAAGAGAGGACTTGGGCCGTAGTTTCCAAGCGAGCCCAATGTGGATTGGGAACTTTACACAAACCATTGAATTTCTTTGCAGGTGTATGCAAGTTTCCTCACGATGTTTTACTTCACCATAAAGCTCATGGTAAATTTCAAATGTAATTTCGCAGATAAATTCCGAAAAACTCAGAAGTGCGAGCCGTGATTTGAACATACGACCCTCTGCTTGAGAGGCCATAGGTCAAACCTTTATTTATTTATACTTTATTCCAAAACATCCTTCTTTAAGTCAGAGAAATTTGCTAGACGCAGACAAATCCTACAATACTTCATTACGAAAATAAAAGTTTGATACGACTCAAATCATACACGACCAAAAATATAATCGTAGAGCCTTATTTTCCCAAGAAAGGCCTCATTATCAAGACCCTGAAAAAACATTTCCTCTTTACATAACGAATTACGAATCAACTGTGTTTATGGAACGTGTCTCAAATAGCATGTGCAGCTATCTCGCTCTTTATTGCCGAAGCGCGCCACGTGCGATGGAAATAAAAAATGTATTGTGACATAGAGGTAATGTAAATTCTATTTTCGGTTGAAATTGAATTTGTGAGGTGTCTAAGGATTAGAATAGGTAATAAGGAATGTATGCTTCAAATGTTTGTCGCGATGTGTACCTGTTACTTGATTGTGTTATGATGATTATCTCCCATTACGAAATCTAGTGTCGCTTACCTTAAACGTGGGGTTAGAACAAGTTCCCCATAATTAGTTAATTGGTTAAATTTTTAAAAATGTAACTGGGCGAAAAAATGTAACTTTTATCTGGGCGATAAAATCCGATTTACCTAATATCGACAAGTCGGGAATGTGGACGAGAAATAAATTAGACCCCCAACTATTACAAGAGAATGTACTTTCTGCTAATGGAAAACCTCTTAGCTTGTTAGTTTATAAAAAATACAAGGGTATTTACAACCAACGCATTCTAATACGTAAGTTGGAAACCAAACTTTTTGATACGTCTAAATGAAATTTCAGAATCTTACAATTACTTTTAAGTACTTATAGTTCAAAACTTGGGCTGAAAAAACAACTTTCCACATTTCACCCTGCAGTGGGACGTATATAGGCTGGGATGATGATGATGACTAATCACCCGACTGCCGAAGGAGGGTTATGTTTTTCGAGCATATGTATTTATGTATGTATGTATGTATCATTCTCTGGCACGCCCTGCAGCCTGAACGACTCAATGGATTTTGAAGTGTGAGGTGTCATTAGATTCGTCTTAGTTCCGAGAGTGACATAAGGTATATATTTTCCTGGAATTACCCTGGGAACGGAAATTATACAGGCGGGGTTTTTTTCATCTAGTATTGAAATTATAGTACATTGTTGTAGAGGCTGGAAAGTAAGCAATAGATGGACGAGTTTGTTTGAGGGCCGACGCGTAGCGGAGGCCCTCGAAAGTACGAGTCCATCTATTGCACTTTTGGCCGAGACTAAACATTGTGCTTTTCATGACCAATGCGAGGAAATCATCATCATCATCATCATCATAATCATCCATCCCGTCCATCCCGTCCATCCGTCCATCCATCCATCTTTCCATCCGTCCATCCCGTCCATCCCGTCCATCCCGTCCATCCTGTCCATCCCGTCCATCCCATCCATCCCGTCCATTCCATCAATCCGTCCATCCCGTCCATCCCGTCCATCCAGTCCATCCCGTTCAACCCGTCCATCCAGTCCATCCCGTCCATTCCGTCCATCCGTCCATCCCGTCCATCCGTCCATCCCGTCCATCCCGTCAATCCCGTCCATTCCGTCCATCCAGTCCATCCCGTCCATCCCGTCCATCCGTCCATCCCGTCCATCCGTCCATTCCGTCCATCCCGTCCATCCTGTCCATCCAGTCCATCCCGTCCATCCCGTCCATCCCGTCCATTCCGTCCATCCCGTCCATCCCGTCCATCCTGTTCATCCCGTCCATCCGTCCATCCCGTCCATCCCGTCCATCCAGTCCATCCCGTCCGTCCGTCCGTCCATCCGTCCGTCCGTCCATCCATCCATCCATCACATGCTGCAGACGATTACTTTTGATTGGTCCATTCAGCACGCCAGGAATGAAATTCACAAATTATCATTCAAAAAGTCGTATCGTATTATGAAATACATATACAGATACGTCCTGTTTTCGATTAGTGTAACATTGTTGTCGTGTTTGCGCGCCATAAATGAGTCAGCTGTTAAATGTACATATATAGGCAGTTTTGAGTACTGGATTTAGGTTATCTATGGCCACATTTTCGAGCAGTGTCGTGAAAAAGTTATTCTTAAAGTTAACATATTATGCCACGGGATTGCATTAAGTATCTATGTCTCAAATTTTTACACGACTACGGCTAAGCCAATGCAAATGCAACCATGGTTCTCCTCTGACGTCTATGTATAAGAATTTCGGACAGGAATATTTTCTTGCTTGATTGAATCAGGCGTTACTTTGCGGAGATTTATATTTGTGGTCGCGGAAGAGCAAATTAATTGTGTATATAGTTATTGTACATTTTCTTATTACATACTTTTTAGAGCGCGTTTTATCCGTAGTCGAGTTTCAGTTTTTTTGTCATTCTGTACACCAAGTAATATCCAAATTGTTGTATGATAGACTAATCTGAGCACCATCACCAAGTTTCTCGTTTATAATATTAGAAGGATATTATATGTAGAGAGGTACAACTCATATCAGCACATGATTGGATTCATAAACAACCCGTACTAAAACTGGTGCTAAAATAACATTGCTAACATTTTTTACTTTCATGATCACAAAACATGTGCTGTAATACTCAAGTACAAGGGATATAACAAATGCCGAACGATATCGTAAATGTAATGAAGTGCTTGCCTCGTGACGTGCAGCTCAGCAACTGGCCTCGTTATGGTTATTTGGTCATTATGACGTGGTAAGTATCTAATACAGAATGAAGTGCTCCTTATAATAATCCTATCCCACCAAAAATATAAATCTAAAAAATGTTAGCCAAGTTCAATACTAAAAATATACTTGATTATGGACTTCACCGACAAAAGGATTGAGATCTAAATGGGTGGCAAGTTCTGCAGGTAATACTGAAATCTATTTGTAAGAACAAATAACATCCTAAACAAGTATAACACTAGTTCTTTAGTTTTTCTACTCCAACAGTGTTTTATATTTATAAATAAAAATTCCTAAATTTAACTATCTAATAATTTACACAAAGTAGATAACTTATGTTAAATTGAAGCTTAAAATTTGACTTGGCTACATTTCACATACAAATCATCTTATATTTGGCTAATCAACTTATCTTCTACATTCAATTTGCTGGTAAAAACTAGCCAAGTCAAATATTAAGTTTCAATTTAACATAAGTTATCTACTTTGTGTAAATTATTAGATAGTTAAATTTAGGAATTTATCTAATACCTTTAAACGAGCAATTCTTGTATATATATAATCAGGATCTCGGAAACGGTTCCAACGATTTCGATGAAATTTGGTATGTGGGGGTTTTCGGGGATGAAAAACTGATCAAGCTATGTTTCATTTTCAGAAAACCGCTTTTACTCTTGTTTTCCGGCTATTTTTGTTTGCATTAGAATACAAAGCTAAATTTCGCCGGCTTCAAGCAGAACATAATAGCACAGTAGAAATCAGTTGGTCGCGGATCCAGCCGACCTCGGTTCGATTCCACGTTTTTTTTAAGGTTTTTAGTTTTTTTTTTTTAAGTTTATTTTTCATGAGAATACGTCAAGTTTCTTCTTTTGTGAGAAAAATTTACTTTTTTGTGAGAAAAAGTATTATAGGGAACGTGCAGTAACTATAGGCGGCAGCTATAATGCGACAGAAGAGACACTATGCGGACAGTAAAACAAACTTATCAAGGTAAAACATTCAAATTGATGACACCCTTATGGCACCAGTTGGCAGCACCGTCTATGTGAACGTTCCCTGTTGGGAGCACAGAACAGGAAAAACCGGTTGTCTAAAAAGTCGGTTTACGGACGATAGTTTAACGTGACTCACCCCCCCCCACCCCCTCCGGTTTTTTTGTCAAATATCTTGAAAACGGTGCATCCTACGGCAAAATCAATGAAATTTTCATCCCCCCTTGAAACCCCTGAACCCCCTCCCCCGCCCCTCTCCCCCGCACATATATAATCAGGATCTCGGAAACGGCTCCAACGATTTCGATGAAATTTGGTATGTGGGGGTTTTCGGGGATGAAAAATTGATCTAGATTGGTCTTATCTCTGGGAAAACGCTTGGTACCGAATTTCAGCCCGAGCAGAGCTCGGTCGCCCAGGTACTATTTATAAATATAAAACACTGTTGGAGTAGAAAAACCAAAGAAATAAAGTGTTATACTTGTTTAGGATGTTATTTGTTCTTACAAATAGATTTCAGTATTACCTGCAGAACTTGGCACCCATTTAGATCTCAATCCTTTTGTCGGTGAAGTATATTTTTAGTATTCAAAGTCAAAGTCAAAGTCAAAGTCAAAGTCAAAATTCTTTATTCAATTTAGGCATCAAATTGATGCTCCTATGAACGTCGAAAAATCTACCACTATTGAACTTGGCTAACATTTTTTACATTTATGTTTTTGGTGGGATCTCATTACTTTTTGTAAAGAAATTAATCACCGAAGTTAAGCAACGTCGGGTGCGGTCAGTACTTGGATGGGTGACCGCCTGGTTTCATTTTGTGTTTTTGAAGTAAAACTTCTTTAGGCAAGCGTGCCTAAAGAAGTTTTACTACAAAAAACCAGGCGGTCAGCCATCCAAGTACTGACCGCGCCCGACGTTGCTTAACTTCGGTGATCGGAGGAGAACCGTTGTTTTTGTCAAATTTCTTGAAAACGTTGCATCCTACGGCAAAATCATTTAAATTTTTATCCCCCTTTAAAACTCCCGCACCCTCCCCCTCACCCCCCCCCCCCTCCGGTGTTTTCGTCAAATATCTTGAAAACGGTGCATCCTAAGACAAAATCCATGAAATTTTCATCCCCCTTTGAAACCCCCGCACCCCCCCTCCCCCACCCCCCACCGTGTTTTTGTCAATAATACATATATTGGAATAGTTTCAAATATCTGCTTGTAACGGTTCCAACGCTACAATTAAAAAAAAGTTTTTTTATGGGGACCCCCCCTATTTTTTAACTTTTTTTTTATTTTTTAGTTTCTTTGCTTGAACTTGGCTTGACACGCTGCTGCATGTCTAGATACAGGATGTTCCGATTATCAAAGTTCATATTTCACCGAAAGTATTACCGTTACGTTCAGATTTTACGAGATGATTTTAATAATACACGATGATGGTGGATGGAAATCAAGTCTGGAATCAAACTGTATTGGTGCTCGAGAAGTAAACACTAAAAAATAGCCAACCCTAAATTTAGGAGTTGAGTTGTTTGCAACAAAAACGTGTATTAGGTCCAAAGAGAACTCGTTTTATTAACAAGCCTTTATTTAGCTTGTTGGTTCGGGTCAAATCTTGAATCAAATTTTCCCCACTTTTAGTGTTCAAATTGAAATGAAATTTAGTGCGGATATGTAATATGAATAATAATGCAAGTACGGTCAACGAAAAAAATACAGCAATCGATGGCCCCAAAGGAAGATCAACGCCGTTTGCAAGACCAGCAGTTTGCTGATTTGAGTCCATTTCGTCACATGCACATGTTTTTATCTCTTTCTTGTTTTATTTTTTGTTCTTTCATAATTGTCACGAATATTTTTTTCTTTCTTCTTCTATCTTCAATAAAATTAAAAGTTTATATGCTTATTTTGGACGCAGTTAAAAATAAACGCTCAACTATTCAAGCCAAGATTTTTTTAAGCAACTAACTTTCTCAAGAAAACCACATTTCGAGAATTCATAACAAGTCGCCGTGTTGTCCCCAGACGCCGTTTACTGTGAAAGGTTTTTCGTCGTGAATTTATATTTAATTCCTTGCTTTTCCTCATATTTATTGCCGGTCTGGTTTCTGTCATTCTTGTAATGTCCTCTAGTAAGGCAATTAAGAAATAATACTCCACCTTGCAAGTTTAACGTTGTACAAAAAATAACATTATAGATCTGCTTAGCAAAAAACCCGACCGCGTACATACAGACACATACAGTCATTACCTTTACTAAAATCTTTAGATTTGGATGAAACTCATATCCACTGCACGATCTTGAACAAGAGAAAAGTAATGCTACCTGAACATCAACGTAGTACGTTACAAGTTTATCGCAGTATACCCTGGACTCGCACGCCCATGTCGTGAAAAACATAACTCTTCCACTTAAAATTCACAGCGAGCCCTTCAGTGACAAATGTCACACCGGAACCCCTTCTCGGAATGAGGGTAGGGGACAAAAAATTAGGCTTCTCTCTTAAACCGCTGTCGGCACTTCAGCTAATCAAATTTGAAATTAAATGTACGTGGGTTCCCATTACTCGTAAGGTATAATGGATTAGGTAATTTCTGTTAAGTTTTCTTAGATCCATTATGTAGGCTTTCTAAATGCCATTCATTTACGTCGTCCAAGATGTTTCATTTGTAGACACATACTTTTTTATCACAATTTTTATTGTGATTTGTTTCATCATCTTTTTTAAGTCTTACACAATTTGCGTCCTATTATTGGAGATAGTCCTCGTTATTGGATTCGGGCTGTTTTTAAAATTTCAGTGTAAGTTATTATCGTACTAGCCTTCCGTCCGCAGCTTCGCCCGCGATAAATTAATTTTCCCGTTGTAAAAAGTAGCCTATGTCGCTCAGTGATAATGTAGCTTTCTAAAGGCAAAAGAATTTTTGAAATCGGTCCAGTAGTTTCGGAGCCTATTCAATGTAACAAACATACAAACAAACAATCAAATCTTTCCTCTTTATAATATTAGTATAGATTTGCTTAGTGGACTTGAGACAATCTGTTTTAAGTAATCAATAAATTACGAAACTTTTTTATGACATTAGTAATTGGAGTGTTTTTTTAGCCTATTAACGTTGTTAGGTAGGTACGGTAATCCGTCTGAAAAAGTAATAAGTCCGTCATGTAGATCTGTTAGCCAAACTATATTTTGCAGTTTTTTTGCTCGGTTGCTTAAGGTAAATATACCAATGCTCGATATCTCAACGCCCAGTAGATGCCACCCATCGGTCACCTCTCTTACACATAAGATTGAAAGTGTCATGTATTGGGTCAGTGTCGAGTACAGGGACGTATAACTTATCAATAATTTCTACAGGCTTTTAACCCCTCTATACTCAGATACGGTTAGGTGCCAAATTTAAGGCATCATTTTTGTATTTTTATTTTAACCCTTTCAACGCCAACGAAACATATAGGCTTCATATAGGTGTCACATAGTTCAGTGTCAAAGTGATCTTGACACAATGACATAAGATTCAAAGCAGGTTTACGTTTTGTCGAGGCATGGCGTTGGAAGGGTTAATCTTTATAATTGGCTTTACATGTAACTGTTGAGATTAGAATGCAAGTTTTTTTTTTCACTTCCCGCGTATCTACTTGTGGTTGATAGAAACCACTTAAATCTTGATTTTACATTTATCGAGTCAGTTGGAGTACGCTAAGTTACTGTAGCGATAGCTGATTTCAAATCAGCCCCCTTCAAATCCCTTTGATTTGATGGCTGATTTTATTTTGGTTATAATTAAAGTGCACACATCAAAAAAGCCTTGGGATTTTTATTATTCCTAGACAAATTTTGTGTTTTGACTCAGTAGTAATTAACATGCTTATAATTAAAATGTTCAAAACAGGCTAGAGAGAAAAAAATCCCTGGGCACTTTTGATGAGTGTAGATCGGTACAACTAACACTATCTAAATCTTTACCATAAAGTCGTGCATTTTAGCACTGTCGTTCTTTCCCCTTAAACTCCGTGTCCTTTTAAACTTCTAAACAAATTTAATCAAAGTAAAACGCCGAAGCTGTAAGTTTTACTGCGAACGGTGCTTTCCGGACTTCATGCACTTTCGAATGTTAATTCAAAAGGTCACATGCTCCGATTTCAAACTTTTATAAACAACTCTTATTGTAAGAGTGCTTGGTTGACAATTCAATGACAGAAATTTGGTCTGTAAGTCGAATGAGAGTGTCAAGGATTTGGAATTGGGCTGTCTTCAAAGTGAAATGTGCAATATTTTCGACTTTACTCAGAAGGGAATTATTCCAGACGTTATATTGAGCTTGCATCGAAGTAGCTTTGACTTGTGTTTGGGACAAATATATTTTGACTTTGTGTCGGCTAGATATATTCAATAGTGTGTTCTTCATAAAAATACTTTGTATTCATTTAGAACAGTGTACTAAATATAGTACATTTCGTAGATTTTTTTTTATTGTGATAAGAAAATAATGAAGGAGGATAACTTTATTCCTACTTCTTCTAGAAGCATCAAAAACAACGGTCTGGTGACTCTTGTAGAGTTTTAAAATAAGTTTTTCTTTCCTATTTTAAGCTTCAATATAAGTCTATCTTAGTTTGTGGGTTATTTTTAGACAGCAATTTATACAAATACAAACACAAACACAAATACAAATACAAAACATTTATTTTGCTTAAAATATGGTACAGAAGATGGAATACAGTATAGAGATCACAATACATATTTCACCAAAATCTGGCATGCAAAATGTTACTACATACTATGAAGCAAGATGAATTTAAATTTTTAATGCTCAAACATAACTTAACATCATACATAATGGTCATTGGTCAAAAGAGGAAAAATATTCAGCAACAGAGTAGAAGGCTTTTCCCACAAGCCATGCTTTGAGTTTCTGCTTAAATAACTTCAGAGGATTCCTTTTAATGTCATCATCTAATTGATTAAAAAATTTTATTGACATGTGAAAAGTATTTTTGCCATACACAGCCATTTTTTTGTGAGGTATTTGTGAGGTAACAAGTCTATCTGGATATCTCGTATTAAAGTCACATCTTTATGTGTCTTGAAGAGTTCTGAGATGGTTTTAACAAATAAACATCTGATATATGTATATGTATGGTACCGTCATTAACTGTAGCTCTTTATATAGTGGTCTGCAAGACGTCATGGTGTTAACGTCACATATTGCTCTAATGCATTGTTTTTGAGCTAACAGCGCTCGATTTACCTGATGCGAGTTTCCCCATATTAGGATATTATTATACTTAAACCATATTTATACTTTTTTTGTTTCAAAATTTAGCTTAATTATACTTAGATTGACTTTTGGGCAGTACGAAAAATAGCATAAGTCTCGCCAAAAATTGACTTCTAATGATTAAAAACTTCTTTCAGGTTGAAAACAGTGTTACCAGTGCCACATAAAAATACATCGAGAACAAAATCTGTGATAAATAAGAAATAAGAGAGAAACCAGTGTCCTTTTAAAGATCTGTTACCAAAATCTGTTGCTGTTGTTTTTTGCGCGTTATTGTTGCAATAAAATAAAATATCGTTCAATGTTGTGTTCTCAACACGAAGAGTAAGTGTACAGTGGGTGAATTAGAATTTTTGATTTTTCAATATTTTAATTTTATTTCCTTTTGTGACAATAGTGACATCGCCAGAGTCAACCATGACGAAGAACTTCCTTACCGTGACTAATATTGTTAATGAAGGCATCAAGGGGAGCAAGATATCGAAACTAGGACTGTCGAAGTACCTGTCGCAGTCACTGTAAGTACGATTAAATTAATATGAATTTAACAATCACTGATTAACATAAGTGTACTTTTAAAAGAATATGAAAAATTGCAATATCTGAATTGAAATGTCAGATTTGATAATTTATGCAGTGGAACTGCGGTTCAAGGTCAGTTATATCTTAAAGAAGGAGTTCTAGTAATTAATTCATTGCATCGCTTTGTGAGGTTGTTTGTTTAGGAAATTGACTGTCACAGGCAGAAGAAGCGAACAATGGCCGCTTCCTGTTGTCACCTCGGCACCAACTGAGGTTATAATAAAACATGGAAAAGATTATACATTCATTATCATCCCACCATTACACGTCCCAATACAGGACACAGGTCTCCTCTCAAAATGAGAGAGCTTGGGTCGTAGTTCCCACGCAGACCCATTGAGGATTGGAAACTTCACACACACCATTGAATTTCTTCGCAGGTGTATACAGGTATCCTCATGATGTTTTTCCTTCATCGTAAAACCATTAGTAAATTACAAATGTGATTTTGCACCATTTTGAAATATCGAAAGACTCAAAAGCTGCGAACCCGGCTGTAAACCCACGACTCTGCTTGGGAGGCCATAGGACATACCTACTGGGTTACTACTACTACCGCGGCTTAAAATGTATAAGAGAACCTTAAATAATAAAGTAAATAGAAAATAGTAAATTCGCCAGCATCAGTTTTTCCAGCAACGCCCAGTAATCGGTTCATCAACCGCTTTCATTGAATAAAACCATTGACATACTTTTTGTGCTGACTCGAGTAAATCCATCGTAGACAACCGTCAGACGAAATGGGTGCGATTGGCGGAGGAACGCAAACTTACGGATGCGTCCAAATGACTGGAGGAATGTAACGAAAGATATGAAATTGGTTTGGGAAAATATAGCCTGAGTCTTCACCCAGCTGCGTAAGATAACTTTGTACATAGAAGTGATATGCGTGCGTTTTTACCTCTCTATAATAAAGACGGTAGGGTTCAGAGAAAAATAACTCTTGAGGCCTTCACATTTAAGACCTAAGTGAATATTGTGCTGAAGGTAGTCCCTTTTTTGTTTAAATACTTTTTCGCTCCCGTTTCACTGCCAATTTACGTTTTTGGTACATGTTTGTGAAAGTTTGAGTGGTTTACCAGACAGACGGGGTTGGTAGAAATGGACCAATGATTTTCAGTTGCTATGGTTACTTACAGAGTAGCATTGAGATTAATATTTGATGAAATTTCACGGATACTTGCACGGTAGTGTCCCCGCTAAGACGAGCCAAGCGAAACGCAAGGGGCCTACTACCTTACCACGAAGCGCTTCGTCGCTTTTTTGAACCCTCATAACTTGAGTTGGGATTATACCAGATAAACAATATTCTCGGAATATGATGTCAATAGTAGACTCATTAAAAATATAAAGTGTCATAGCTCTTATATTTTAAATTTTATTGATATCTAAAAACCCTGATTTTGCCACTGACTCACTGATGATCATCAAAATTCTTAGGATACTTCCTAAAGTCCAGAAAGCTGAAATTTTGTATGTAAGTTAGTATAAAAGTACACAAACAACAAAAAAATTATAAAACTTCAAACTTTTGAAAAAAAAATTGTCTCAAGTAACTTACAAAAAGAAGTGTAATCTCACCAAAAACTTTTTCAACCACTACAAACGGCCAAGCTACATATTTTGACTAAGGTGTAAAGTTTGTAAAATTAGGGCGTGTAGAGTTAGGAAGCTTGGCTCTATATGACTTATTGACAGTGCAAGAAATATGGTCTAGTCTTGGCAACATTTTACATAAAATGTTTTTGGTTGGATCTTCTTTGTATTTCATACTAAATACAAACTGAAATATAGATGCACAGAATAAAACCCAGAAAAAAAGACCAATGCTGGGAATCGAACCCAGGTCCTCAGCATTCCGTGCCGTGTGCCATACCCTTACACCACCACTGGTCTAGAGATTAGACACGAATCTTTCCTATACATCATACATTTCAGTCTGCTAAATCATCACTTTATGCAGTGACAAGCGCACGTCTATGTTACACCCTCTATCGAGAGATTTTAACACTCCTTCGGAACTAACCGCTCACCTGGACAAGAGATGGCGCTACTGTGCAACTTTAAACAAGTTAGCTATGAAGTATCTTTTTGTAATTATTTTTTCAACTTCATTTTTAGGGTTCCGTAGTCAACTAGGAACCCTTATAGTTTCGCCATGTCTGTCCGTCTGTCTGTCTGTCCGCGGCTAAGCTCAAAGACTGTTAGTACTAGAAAACTGTAATTTGGCATGAATATATATATTAGTTACGCCGACAAAGTGGTTAAATAAAAAAAACTAAAAAAATTTTTTTTAGGGTACCTCCCATAGACGTAAAGTTGGGGTGATTTTTTTTTCTCGACTAACCCTATAGTGTGGGGTATCGTTGGATAGGTCTTTTAAAACCATTGGGGGGTTGCTTCCATGATTTTTGTATTCAGTGACTTGTTTGCGAAATATTCAACTTTAAAGTGAAAAATTTCATTAAAATCGACCGTCCCCCCCTCTAAAATCTAAACTGTTGGGTGGAAAAATTTGAAAAAATTTAAAATGTTAGTAAATATATTAAATTTACAAGGAAAATTATAGCGGCTAAGATTGCTTGGGAATTATTTGTAGTTTAAAAGTAAATAGTAGCCTAAGGTATTAAACATACCGTCACTACTTTGAAAAACTCGTAACTCAAAACAGCATGTAAACAAAGCTGAACTTTGATATGCGCGTAATAAAGTTCACTTTGCCAGATTAACGATTTTGAGATACGAGCTTTTTTCAAAGTATTGACGATACCTAACTTGGAAGATTCCGTACACATACGAAATCCTTAGAAAAATATTACTTGATTTTTTCGTAATGGCTACGGAACCCTATCTTGGGCGTGTCCGACACGCTCTTGGCCAGTTTTTTATTACTTTTACGGTCATTCCGTGAAATCATATATTTCATACTAAATACAAACTGAAATATAGATGCACAGAAAAAACCCCAGAAAAAAAGACCAATGCTGGGAATCGAACCCAGGTCCTCAGCATTCCGTGCCGTGTGCCATACCCCTACACCACCACTGGTCTAGAGATTAGACACGAATCTTTCCTATACATCATACATTTCAGTCTGCTAAATCATCACTTTATGCAGTGACAAGCGCACGTCTATGTTACACCCTCTATCGAGAGATTTTAACACTCCTTCGGAACTAACCGCTCACCTGGACAAGAGATGGCGCTACTGTGCAACTTGAAACAAGTTAGCTATGAAGTATCTTTTTGTAATTATTTTTTCAACTTCATTTTTTTTATTACTTTTACGGTCATCCCGTGAAATCATATATTTCATACTAAATACAAACTGAAATATAGATGCACAGAAAAAACCCCAGAAAAAATTTTGTTTGCACGATGATTAAAGAATTTTTGTACGATTATTCATGCGGACTGTACATCCATTGTAATCCAAGCTTCATATCAGTAACTAATTAAAAGTCAATCTCACTAGAAGTGATGAAAGATTTGAAGACAACTTAAACAATACATACGTACATGAAAGTTAAATAAAAGCTAGTAAAATGTAGGTAATTAATGAACAAAGAATAAAATACCATTATGCAATAAAATATTAGAGTAGATAGTCACTCTCCGGGCTTTCAACTACGTCTATACGAAAATTACGGCAATTTGTCGCTCAGTTTCGACGTGAAAGAAGGACAAACAAACAAACACACTTTCTTTCTTTTTCTCTTTCTTAAATGTTTATAAAAGCTTGTTACTTTTACGCTGCAACGGTTAAATGAATTTCGAGACAATTTGAAAGAAAAATCCATACTAATAATATTATAAATGTGTATATATTAGTATGGATTTTTCTTTCAAGTTGTCTCGAAATTCATTTTGCCGTTGCAGGGTAAAAGTAACAAGCTTTTATAAACATTTAAGAAAGAAAAAAAGAAAGAAAGAAAAACATTTATTTGTAACACAATTTTAAATTAGCAAAAAAACGGTAACAGATACAATATTAATAAGACACAAACACACACACACACATACTTTATGCATGTATAAACATAAATATATTTTTAGATTATAAATGTATAGCTATAATTACGTAAGAATATAATAGCCATAAGTTTGTTCGTTCGATATCGCTTCTAGTCACCCTAACTCCTTCAGTTACCTGCACTTTACAAAGTTATAGCTAGTGACAAATAAGCGACCATTAAGACCCTATTTTTGGAGCACTAAGAGTTATAGTACAATGTTTAACGTGTTTATCACTGGCTAACCGAATTCACCGCATTAATCACCTTGTTTGCGTTGAAGTGTATCGGCAGATATTTGTTACTTCTGTTAAATTACCCCCTTTGTTTTTGTTGTTTCTTTTGCTCATTCCATAAAATGTATTAAATAGCTTTAAGTTCTCATGTAAGTGAATTTTAAAATTCTTAGTGGGAATAAAGAATCTTAAACCTTATATTACATTGTCACGAAATGGTCCTAACTCAGCATGATGTTGGCCTTGCCTTTAACATAGTAGATCTTCATCAGCTTTCATCATTCCCACAACACAGTTAGACTATGCTTCAAGATTTGGCTCCGTTCGAGTTAATCCTTCCGTACCTCACATTCCGAGGCGGAACTCTAAAAAGCTACCCCAATACTTATGCCCCGGCCACGACTGCTTGCGACCAACGACGCGGCGAGCAACTTCTCTGTCCATTGCACGGTGGAGACACTCTCTGCCCAGCGGTGAACTGACAAAACAGGCAAAGTATTAGAAATTCACTCACCGCGCCGCCGCTCTTAGTAGAAACCAGTCCATAATTTAAGGATTACCTAATGCCAATGCTATTAACATTCCAGGCAACTTCGGAGCTAATAGGGTGCGGATACTGAAATAACAGGTATTTTGGTCACGTATATTACTTAGTATATTGGCACTAAATCATGGAAATAGAACAAGAAATAAATTTGCTATATACATTTCAGCAACTTAGATGAGCTATTAAGCAATCCAATCGTCTTAGTACCGAAACAATTATTTGAAGTAAAGCTTCTCTGGTTCAATCTGGTTTTCATATAGTCAAAAGCAATGGCTATTCTATGGTCCATTTTTCATTTTGCTGATTAATTTTTGAAAAATGAAAATAAAAAATGAAAAACGACCACTTTAGCCTAGTTGGTAGAGACCCTGCCTACGAAGCAAGAGGTCCTGGGTTCGAATCCCGGTAAGGGCATTTATTTGTGTGATGAGCACGAATATTTTGTTCCTGAGTTATGGATGTTTTCTATGTATTTAAGTATTTATTTATCTATATAAGTATGTTTATCGTCGTCTAGTACCCATAGTACAAGCTTTGCTTAGTTTGGGACTAGGTCGATTTGTGTAAGATTGTCCCCTAATATTTATTTATTTATTTATTTAATTTATTCAGTAACTTAGTTAACTAATGACAATAACTGTGCTGGTGCCTCTTTTTGAGTATCGTGATACTCGTACTAAGAGAACACCGCTCCTCCATGTTTTTAGTTTCAGTGATACAAGAACCTATTCAACATAACCTTATTAGCAAGACCTGTTTATTGATTTTACCAATAGTCTCTCAAAACCCAACAAACTAAGGTGATCCATACGTTGAATACTAAACAGTGAAATACTTTATTACGTAGTCTACCGTGGCGTTTTATACTAAATACTCAAGCAAGTATTTGAAACCTAGTATAAATATTTGTAGGTCAAACTCCTAATAGGTCTATTAGGTCCGACCTGGGGCATGGACTTGGTAATAACCAAGCACAGATAGGATGATATCTCACTTAACAACGCGATCGACTTATTCATCCAAGGAGGTTCTACGCTTCATGTCTGGTTCCACGAAATTGAACCCTACCCTGAAATATATAAGATTGATACTTCTTTAATTGAAACGTGTAACATAGAACTTTGTGGTTGTGAGTGACAACTTGACTATGGATGATAGTGTTATCTTTCACTCAAATATTATATTACTGCTTAGGTTCGCTCAGTTCAAGTCGTTCTATCCTTATTTTGCCTCCCTTGCTCACCGTTTCTGGAAGTATGGAGTGAGAGAGAGAGATTGTGTAGTTTTCAAATAAAAGGTGGAAGACCTTGGATGAATGTAGTTCGTGTTATGAGTTATGATTGTAAGGTACCACTCAGGGTTCAGATATTACCGTTTACTGTCTTGAATCCTTAGTATCAAGAAATAATCAAATAGGAAAGCTATCTGCTATTCTGCTAACGAAATAAATTATCAATAACAGTAGGTGAAATAATTTAAGGAAATCTGTACAGTTAAAAATAATTGTACTTTTCCCCTTATCCGCGATTCTATGCTTTCTTACTTTGATCAATTATAACTGTAGATCCATAGTCGCGCGCCTGAAAATGACCGAGCCAAATGAGCGCCACTTTGATAAAAGTGGCCTTCTTTTTTACACGCTTTATATTAGCTTCACCTGTATGTTTGTATGTATGTTAGTTTGTATGTTTGTAACCGACTCTTTTGGGTGCGATTTTGACCCACTTCCCGGTTTCCGATTGAGCTGAAATTTTGCACATATGTGTAAATTGGATGACAATGCAATATTATTGTAACATGGAGCTGATCTGATGATGGAGCTGGATGGTGGCCATAGGAACTATGTAATAAAACAACACAATCCCGTCGAGTTTGGGCTCGTTTGATTCGTCTTGACGAACACTTTGATCTCAGATGGTAACCAGGGTCTGATGATGGAGCTGGAAGATGGCCAAAGGCACTCCACAATAAAACGACACGAGCCCGTCGAGTTTGGGCTCGTTTGATTCGTTTTGACGAGCACTTTGATCCCATATGGTAACCAGGGTCTGATGATGGAGCTGGAAGATGGCCAAAGGCACTCCACAATAAAACGAAACAACCCCATCGAGTTTGGGCTCGTTTGCTTCCTTTTGACGAGTACTTTGGTCCTAGATGGTAACAAGGGTCTGATGACGGAGCTGGAAGGGGGGTAGGTGGCGGGGGGGGGGGAAATGGGGTGGGGGTAAGGGGGTCGGGGGTTTAGAGGGTTGGGGGTAAGGGTGTGGCGGTTGGGGTTAGGGGGTGGGGGGGGGGGGGGGTTGGGGGAAATTGGGTGGGGGTGTTGGGGGGTTCGGGGGTTAGGGATATTGGGGGGTTGTGGGAAATGGGGAGGGGGTAAGAGGCCTAGATGGTAACAAGGGTTTGATGATGGTGCTGGAAGGGGGGGTAGGTGGAGGGGTGGGTGGGGTGGGGGGGTTGGGAGGAAATAGGAGGGGAAGGGGGTTTAGGGGGTTGGGGTTAAGGGTGTGGGGTGTTGGGGGGGTTCGGGGGTTAGGGAGGTTGGGGGGGTTGTGGGAAATGGGGAGGGGTAAGGGGGGTTCGGGGCTGGGGTTTTAGGGGTTTGGGGTTGGGGGGTAAGGGGCTTTGGGGTTTGGGGAAAGTTTGAGGAAATAGGGTGGGGGTCCGGGTTTAGGGGGTAGGGTTTAGGTGGTTGGGGGTTTGGAAAATGAGGAGGGGGTTAAGGGGGGTTTAGAAGGTTGGGGGTAAGGTTGTGGGAGTTGAGGTTAGGTGTTTGGAGGGGTTGGGGGAATGGGTGGGGGGGTTGGGTTTAGGGGGTTAGGGATTTTGGGGGGTTGTGGGAAATGGGGAGGGGGTAAGAGGCCTAGATGGTAACAAGGGTTTGATGATGGTGCTGGAAGGGGGGTAGGTGGAGGGGTGGGTGGGGGGGTTTGGGGGAAATGGGAGGGGAAGGGGTTTAGGGGGTTGGGGTTAAGGGTGTGGGGTGTTGGGGGGGTTCGGGGGTTAGGGAGGTTGGGGTGGTTGTGGGAAATGGGGAGGGGTAAGGGGGGTTCGGGGCTGGGGTTTTAGGGGTTTAGGGTTGGGGGTAAGGGGGGTTGGGGTTTGGGGTTTGGGGGAAGTTTGAGGAAATGGGGTGGGGGTCCGGGTTTAGGGGGTTGGGTTTAGTTGGTTGGGGGTTTGGAAAATGAGGAGGGGGGTAAGGGGGGTTTAGAGGGTTGGGGGTAAGGTTGTGGGAGTTGGGGTTAGGTGTTTGGAGGGGTTGGGGAAATGGGTTGGGGGGTTGGGTTTAGGGAGTTGAGGGGGTCTTTTTTTAGCACATGGAAACTCTCACTGTGAAAAAAATGCAACTAAAAAATAGAAAACAAATAATAGTTTAAAAAAACTAAAAAACACGCTTTAAAAAAATAAAAAATAAAAAAAAAATTAATAAATTTCAATTCACTATTCTTATAGTGCAGTAAAAAATCTTAATAAGCAATTATTATATTGTTATATCCAGATCAAAATTTGTAAACAATTCAAAATATTGATAAAATAAATAATAATAGTTTAAAATATTTTATTGTAAAAAAAGCGTGGGGTGCTTTTTAAGATGTAATCAAAATGATAATCCTTGACAATTGACACCATGCAGCCCACGCTTTTTTTACAATAAAATATTTTAAACTATAATTATTTATTTTATCAATATTTAGAATTGTTTACAAATTTTGATCTGGATATAACAATATAATAATTGCTTATTAAGATTTTTTACTGCACTATAAGAATAGTGAATTGAAATTTATTATTTTTTTTTTATTTTTTATTTTTTTAAAGCGTGTTTTTTAGTTTTTTTAATTCTCAGAACGTTGCGTGATATTGTCAAGTTTAGCTGTCAAGTGGAGTTTTGCCGCTACCGAAATTCGACTGTAATGAAGTAAAGACTAGGTTCAAATTTCTGTGTAGGTGATGATTTTATTTGTTACGCAACCAAATTAAAAAGTTCGGACATTCTTTGAAGGGGATTTTGTTCGGCAATGTGTATCTTCAGTTATAATTGATCAAAGCTTTCTTAATTATTACTTTTGTTTTAGTTTTGACTTATTCTTCCAAGAAGGTGCTTCAATTCTGGTTCAACTACACTATAGAGTAAAATTATCGACCCACGGGGGTCTATGGAAAAGTTCTGTCCTGAAACCTTCATCATCGTCATCATCATCCCTACCTACATACGTCCCAATCTCAACACAGGACATAAGCCTACTCTCAGAATGAAAGGGATTGGGCAGTTGTTCCCACGCGGGTTCAATGCGGATTGGGAACTTCACATATACCATTGGATTTCTTCTTCAGTGTGCAAATATTCTCACGATGTTTTCCTTTACCGTAAAGCTCATGGTAAATTTAAATATAATTAAACACACAAATTCCGAAAAACTCAGAGGTGCGAGCCGAGCTCGAACCCTACGCTTGAGAAGGCATCTGTCAATCCACAAGGCTACCACGGCTTTCCCACCCTCCTGGTTTCCGGAAACCCTGCTCCTGAATATTAATATATCAAAATGCTTCACAAAGTCAAATCTTTTTATTGTAGACTGTGGGTACATATATACAGCAGTTGTTAAACTTATTAGAGACGTGCCGCCACAATCAGCCAGTTTATAACTTCTTCTTCTTGTGGTGCCTCTCCAATAACTGAACGATGGCCATCAATTCCAATTATATCTTCTTATGTTTCTCAAACAAGACTTTTTCTTCGGCTAGCACCGCATTTTCTAGTAATTTTCCCATTATTATAATTTGCAAGTCCATCATCATGGCGGAAAACATGTCCGAGATGGGCAACCTTCTTATGTTTGATGGTCTATATGAACTTGCGGTCTTGGTCTACTTCATCACTAATTTGCATCTTTATGTAAGCAAAACCAATTTCGTATTCGTAATAACAGTTAGATAGAGGCCGTTTCACTATCGGTATTTAGTCCTAAACTAATCTACGGGTCCAGCTTCTGAACATTGATGTATTTAAGCTCATTGAAGCGCGCGCTGAGCTGGTCGCACAGTTTTGGTAAAACAGTATGAAAGGGTATGGTCCAATTTTACGTTTGAATCTGACCACACCCGGGAGTGTCGCGATCTCTGGCCGCCCAAGTTTTTAGATGGTTTTTGTTTCGGCGTCTTATCACTCTGACGCAATAGAAATATCGCAATAAGTATGTCAAAGTAATTAAGTCCTTGGTAAGTTATTGTTTATAGTTAGGGCCCTGTACCTGAATAATAGTTAACTGAACCGCACTACTGTCCCTACGCTGTCAATCCACTCATCTGCCCGTCTATCTATCACAAGGCCAATAACCGTTATAAATAAACAGCGGAAATGTATACTGCCTCTTCATCATCATTCATCATTTCAGCCAAAAGACATCCACTGCTGAATATAGGCCACCCCAAGGCTCAAACAACAACAACAACCTCTTCAACAACAAATAATAAATAGTTGTAATTTTAATTTCAATAATTTATTAAATCAGGCGTTACTTTGCGGCGATCCATATTAATGAACTGAAACTGCTTTGATTGTTTAAGTTCATTACTTTCAATACAAGATGAAAAAAAATGTCTGTTATTATGTTCAACACAATTTTAAAACCGAGATCAGCTTTTTCATAGGACCCGTAGATTTAAAGACCTGTGTAAGTTTTTACTGTGACCCCACAATAGCTAACGGCATATCGGGCCCGGACGCTCGTTGCCGAATCGCAGAACTACAGCGATATTGGCCTTGCACCATCGGTATTATTGCGCACGATTTAGGCCTATATACCTACTAGTAATTTTGCTAACTAGCTACACTAGAATAGTACCATAACTGATAGACTGGTATCGTGCTGTCGAAGAAACAATTGCATTGGTACCATTTCTGAAACTATGTTGTTGCAAACATCCGCTTGACATTCAATAGATCTGCCAAATATATTATAGTTAAAATTATTGTGAAAAGATTCCACCCTGATACACTATTCGGGTTCATAGACTGTAGAGCCTAAACCATTGGCTGCCTAGGATAGGAATGTCCAACAATGTCTTCTTAGTTTCAAATTTCTAGTTCCAGTGTACATAGGCTGTTTGATTTTCTTATAAGCATAGTGGTGTGGCCCGTATCGAGGTAACGAAGGAAGTTGGACTAACCTTTCTTCGCTCCTGATCTCGCTGATAGGCCATGGGTGTTTATAATGATGAATACGATGGCGTCACCGCTTATCATCAACTCTTAATGAATGGCACATGATGTTACATGATATTTTGCCAAAATGTGACAGTAAGCACTAAGCATTTAGTTTTCATAAAAGAATGAGTGATATTGAGGCGTGCAAGACTACTTGACGTCAGGGTCTTCTGGCCAGCGTTGTTCAGGCGTGGCCACCTCCAAGGCAAAACGACGCAACCATATTAATTAAGTGTCCCTCTGTTAGACTAAAGTCTTTCCACCACACGTCTCTATTAACAACATGTTCCAGCCACCACATTCTGTACGAGCTTAAATAATATTTTCATTTTTTTGTTGGCACATAGTATAGGACATCAGCGGGATCGTTTGAGCAGCTGCGGCCGACCGCATAAATACTT